>CAEFZP010000620.1:0-168945 GCA_903064625.1 Mallotus villosus
GTTGGTCGACGTGTGTGTGTGTGGTTGCAGCCTGCTCTGCTGGATGTGTTGGTGTTACATAAAGCTCAAACGGAGGATGACGTTGTCTGCCAGGAGGGTTCAGGGAGCAGAGAGAATGCTTTGTGACACAGATAAGACTTCAGCCCTCTGCCAATCACACACACACACCACAAACATACACATGTACAACTGACTGGCATCCCTGTCCCTGCTTGGGTGGGTGGGGCAGCTGGAACAAT
This sequence comes from Mallotus villosus, assembly GCA_903064625.1. Classification (NCBI taxonomy): domain Eukaryota; kingdom Metazoa; phylum Chordata; class Actinopteri; order Osmeriformes; family Salangidae; genus Mallotus; species Mallotus villosus. The sequence continues at coordinate 240 of CAEFZP010000620.1, forward strand.
GAACATGGACGGACTGTAAGATAACACTGATAGCAGTAAACACCTTTCAGCTAGACTGCTGTGCCAATGTACCAGACCTCCCAGTGAACCTGATTTGCAACCAGATGTCCCAGCTAAAATGGTTTAGCAGTGTACCAAGCACAGTAATGTACCAGATCTCCCTGTTAATCTGCTTTAGCAACCAGATGTCCCAGCTAACCTGGTTTAGCAGTGCACCAGAACTCCCAGTGAACCTGATTTGCAACCAGATGTCCCAGTTAACCGGGTTTAGCAGTATACCAGACACTGTAGCCAGTAGCATGCTAGTCAGCCAGCTGGCTCACTGCCCTCACAACAGACACCAGCCTGTGCAGCACACCGCCAACCAAACGTTCTCAGTCCCAATGAGTCCCATAGGTCAAGAGAATATAATGCCCCCTACCTCTGCTCCTTCCTCCGTTGAAACAATTACATGAAATGTGCAGTGCTGCAGTTTCAGTAAGAGTGGACTTTACCACTCTCTTACCAGAGATGAGCAGCACAGCACAGCTTGCTGGCCCCAGAAAGAGACACACAGAGAAAGAACGCAAGTGCCAAAAAAGCGAGAGAGAAGGAACAAGAAAGAAAGAGATACAGAGAGGAAAGATGAAACAGAGACACAGAGACAGGTGTGGAGACAATGATAATTAGGAGGGCGTCAGAGAGGAAGAAGAGAGAGAGAGAGGGGTGGGGGGGGTTTGGGAGAGTACGTTCTTGGTTCTTAGTCTATGTGGCTAAATCATGGCCTTATTTCCGTAGCCTAGTCAGAAAGTGCTGCCGTGGCTGTTTTGAAAGGAGAGGAGGAACTTTTCAAACTGTGGCGAGGAGGTCAATTACTTCATCCTCCAGCCCCTCCCTCCTCCCCCCACAGCCCCCTCCCTCCGTCGTCCCTACAGGAGCAGAGAAGAAGAGAGGACAGGGGCAGCTAGCCACCGCTAATGCTAATCGAATTCTAATCTGGCCCTGCCCGGCCGAGCAGGACCGCTTCAATAATACCACGGGGAGCCGCAGCAGCAGAACCCGCTAATTAAAGGAGGGAATAAGAGAAACATCACACACCCATGCACACACACACACACACACGCATACATGCGCACACATACGCACCCAGTCTTTGTCTCTCAACCCGCACACTCTCTCTCTATCTCTCTCTCATACACGCTTTTTCCAACCACACACACGCGCGCACGCTTGCTGTTTTGCACGTTCACACACACTCTCGCACGGAAACTCTTTACAAGACGAGGGATTCTTCTTCGAGGGAAATAGGCTATGCAGACTGGACAGTTTTTGAATACGGAGCTTATTGGAGAGGAGAGAGGCGTGAGGGAGCGAGAGTTTGGGAGAGCAATAACACACTTAATGACTGGTAGAATATTAACAGTGTGTACAGTTGGTCTCCTGGGTCACTCTGCAATATGACTGGGCCCCGAGGCCTGGGTAATATATCTAAAACAGTCCTGTGTGGACAAACAGGAAATATTGAATCAGCTCTACAGTAGTCGACTTTTCTTTACTGAACTGAACCTTGCCTGTCCATGCACAAGCATGTCACACTGCGACTTGTCTGGGTCTGTTTGCTGTCGAGGACAGGCCCGCGCAAACCTTGTCATCCCTTCAGGTGTGTGGTCGTACGTGCGTGCATTCGTACGAAGGCGTGTGCGCGTTTGTGTGTATGCGCACGCGATCATGTGTTTCAACCCGCGCGAACGCGTGCGCACGTGTATGTGCGTGTGTGAATGCGATCGCACGTGTATGTGCGTGTGTGAATGCGATCGCATGTGTGTGTGAATGAGTGAGCATGCGTGCGTGTGTGGCAGGCAGAGCTGATGTGATTAGGAGGGCTGGCAGGCTGCAGCTGGATGCTGGATGCTGGAGTCTGGAGCGCGGTGGAGAGACGGGCCGACTTGGCACCGAGGACTGGCTCTGCTGGGGGACTCAGGTGCGACAAGTGACAGAAACATCCCCCCCCACCCCACCCACCCCCCGCCACACACACATACACACAGATACAGGCACACACACGTACATGCGCCCACCACACACTCGCACAGCTACACACCCTCTCGTACACACACATGTACACCGCATGCTCCAGTGCGTCCCAGGGCGCTGGCCAGGAACAGCAGCGAGCTGATGGGATGGGATTTGGGGGAGGGGATAAAAAAGGGGGGAGCAGCGTGTGATTGGTCGATGAATGTTTTATTAGGGCTTTAATTGGACGCTCGCCTCATCCACTGATGATCAATAATATTTATAGAGAGGTCCTTCATGTTTTATGAGAGTCAGAAGAGTGTCAGATGGAAGAGGCGCTGGTCTTGAAGAAGTCACGACTTCCAGAAGCACAGCTGACAGCTACCTGAGGTTAAGGTGTCAGGGTTAGGTTACGGTCACAGTCGCGGTTAAGGTCGGGGTCGAGGAAGAGTCAAACCCAATTTGCCATCCATGGCCAAAGCAGTGTTACGCGTATACATATGTACTGTATGAGTATATGTGTGCCGACATGTCCATTGACCTGCGAAGGATGTACTAATATGTATGGCTAACGTACCCGCCTGTTAATCACTACGGGGGGCGACAACATGCGGCACGATTGACACACACTCCGCCACACACTCCAGTTAGGTATCTCCTGAGGGAAAGTTGTCCGACAACACCAGCCACGATGCTCGGTGGGTCCCAGGGTCACGATCCACCGCTGCTGTCGGCCTTGCGACTGCCTGGTTAGAGCGGCTTGTATTCCACACAGCCGCAGTCCTCCTCTGCTGTGACTCTCCAGGGCAGTGCGGCGTGTCACGGAGTGTAGTGGGCACTTGGAACAGGCTGAGTGCTTTAAAGTGCCGCTCGGTGTAATCGTGGGAGAGAGTCAACTGCTGCCTCTGAAATCGGAAAATTCACACAGCCGAGGCACTCCAACGCAGCGCCGCTCTTCTCTCTCTCTCTCTCTCTCTCTCTCACTCGTCAATCTACTCTCTCTCTCTGCTCGCTCTCGCTCGTCTCTCTCTCTCTCAGCTCTCTCACTCGCTCACTCTCTCGCTCTCTCTCTCTCTCTCTCTCTCTCTCTCTCTCTCTATTCTCTCTCTCCCGGTAGATACTCCAGTCCCCAAGGTCCTGACCTGCCAAAAGAGCAGGATTCATTTAGACAGAAAATTGGGCGGGTTTACAATAATAGCCGTTGCACTATACTCACAACCCTCAATTAAAGGGCTTTGCTAGTATAGGCGTGACAGTTACACACACAGTGACATGTACGAGGGTGGCAGAGATTGTCCAGGATACAGTATACTTAACCATTTAACACGCCAAGTATCGAACACCTAGCACTAACTGTTTCTTAAAGTGATCCTGGAGAAAGGGCCATCCCTATTAACAAAGAGAACAGAAGGAGAGAGGAGAGAGTGAGAGAGAGGAGAGAGAGATGAGAGAGAGAGAGAGAGGAGAGAGAGAATGAGAAATAACATTTTAACAATCAAAACATGGATTTAGAGATTTAAGAAGGAGAGTGTAGAGGTAAAAGAGAGCGAGAGAGCGAGAGATAGAGAGAGAGAGAGGAGAGGGGACAGAGAGGGAGAGAGAGAGAGAGAGGACAGAAGAGAGAGAGACTCAGGGTAGAAATAGCGGAGGCAAGAGAGTATGGAGGGAAAAGAGAGTGAGAGGGTTTCGACTGCTAATCATGGTAACTAGTGGGAGAGTAAGTCTCCCGTATCAAATAGGATTTGGGCCCCCTGCCCCTCTCTGCTCCGGGGAGTTTAGGCTTGATGCTACAATGATCCCTCTCTGGACTGACTGTGAACGAACAGCCTTCCCTGCCGCCGCGCGGCTCCCCTCATCAAGCCCGCTTTATCTCCCGCCTCCGCTTTCCTCCCCTTCTACTCAAGGGGGCAGCGGGCGCGCGGCCCCAGCGCCGGCCCAAACCGGCGGCGCCGGCAGACCCGCGCGGCAGCGGGCCGCGCCCGAACCCCCCGCGCCGACCCGCGCGGCCACGCGCGCGCGCCACGGAACCGGACGTAGACGAACTCCGAGCGGCGAGCGCCGCGCCCGAACCCCCGCGCCGACCACGCGCGGGCCCAGCGCCGCGCCCGAAACCCTCCGCGCGACCCGCTCGGCCCCGCGCCGGCCCGAACCGCCGCGCCGACGAGCTGCCGCGCGCCGCGCCCGAAAACCGCGCCGGAGCCGACCCGCGCGGCCCCGCGCCGATCGCCAAACCGCCGCGCCGACACCGGGCGGGACCCGTCGCCGTCGCCCCAACCTAGGCGCTCGTCGCAGGACATGCGCGCGCCCGAAACCGCCGCGCCCGACCAGGGCGTAGCCCGCTCGCGCCCCAACCCGCGGCGCCGCGTCCGACTCCGCGCCGCGACCAAAACCAGAGGTAAGCGTCCGCCGGCCGCGCACCACGCGCGACCCGTTCGCCGCGCCAACACGAGCCGACCGCTCCTGACCACTCTCCTTACCCTCTCTCCTCCCCACCCTCCTCTCCTACCCTCTCCTCTCCAAAACCCTCCTCTCCTACCCTCTCCTCTCCCAAACCCTCCTTCTACCCTCTCTTCTCCTCTCCCAAACCTCCTCTCTACCCTCTATTCTCCTCTTCCCAACCCTTACCCTCTCCCCAACCCTCCTCTCTTACCCTCTCTTCTCCTCTCCTACCCTCTCTATTTTTCTGCACTCCACTCCTCTCCCCTCATTCATTCTGTTTTCCCCTTACCTTCCTCCTCTTCCTCACCTCCTTTTCGACTCGTCTTCCCACCACTTTCTTACATCTCCTCCTGTGTAACTGGTGAGGGGAGGCCGTGTGGATGAAGCCAAAGTCCAGATGAGAAGTGTCCTCATCACCCCGACCCCACACTGCTATCAACCACACTGTCCTTGGCTGTATCCTCGCGAGGGACAATTTACGGGCGACCCCTGGTCTCTTTCTCTCTCTCTCTCTCTCTGTATTTCTTTCTCTGTCTCCCCCTCTATCTGTGTCTCTCTCCCTGTCTCTCCCTCTCCTCCTCTCTCTCTCTCTCTCTGGTTAGACACATATTGATTGATAGAGAACTTATATCCACAGGAGAATCCCAGGGCAGTGATTAGTGGTGACGGTGTGACTGTCCTACAACACACACTCACATAAACGCACACGCACACATGCAGGCAGGAAGGTAAAGGTAGTCGGGAGAGGAACCCGAAGGGGCCCCTGTGACCCCAGAGAAGTGTTCATTAAACTGATGACCAGACAAGCATTTATCTCCAGGATGACAGGGTTCTGCCTCCCCCGCCCCCCAACCCCATCCCCACTTCCACTACTACCTCCATCCCACCGCTCTACCCCCCCACTTCCACTCCCATGAGGTGTGAGTGATGGAAAAGTCACTGTTGCCCCCGTAAAGCACACTCCCTCATGTGTAATCATATGAATCAATGTCCAATATGCGACATGAACAGCCTAATGGCTTCCCCCCCGCTATCATTCTGTATCTGTGCCTTGCTCTGCTCACATAAATCCCACAGCAGTCTGTCCCAACAGCAACTCTGGACCACGGCTTCCAAGCTTCCTGACTGTTTCATTGACTGACTGACTGACTGACTACATAGCTGCCTGTCTCCCTGTCTCCCTGCCTCCCTGTCTGCATGTCCCCCTGTCTGCCAGTCTTCCTGTCTGCTTGTGACCCCGTCTGCCTGTCTCCCTGTCTGCCTGTCTTCATGTCTTCTGTGTCCGTGTCTGCCTGTCTGCCTGTCTGCCTGTCTGCCTGTCTCCATGTCTGCCTGTCTGCCTGTCTGCCTGTCTGCCTGTCTGCCTGTCTGCCTGTCTGCCTGTTTGCCTGTCTGCCTGTCTTCTTATCTGCCTGTCCCCCTATCCCCCTGTTTGTCAGTCTTCCTGTCTGACAGTCTCCCTGTCTGCCTATACCCCTGTCCCCCTGTCAACTGTCTTTGACTTAGACCACAGGTGTCTGGTAGAATTACATCCAGCATAGGGCCCAACAAGTGAGAGGGTGTGTGTGTGTGTGTGTGCCCTATGTGTGTCTCTCCTTCTGTTTAAGAGTGTGTGAGTGTCCTTCCCTTGAGTGACAGATGATACCAGTGTATCTGCCCTGTTGTCAGCGAGGGTCATTCACCCGGAAATTAAGAGATTATTTCAGTACAATACTTCCCTTCATAGTCCGTTAGCATCCAGGAGACGGACAGACATATGCCATGGGGGCACTGTGTGTGTGTGTGTGTGTATGTGTGTGTGTTCTGCAGTCAGACAGATGACAAGCAGCTGTGTCCTGCTCAGGTTTAAAGTATTCTCTCCACATCTACAGTATGCACAGTGTATGGTGTACAGTGTTCAGTGTTCACCCTTCCCCTCTCTCTCTTTCTACCTTTCTATATCTCTTTCTCCTTTTCTCTCCCTCTCCCTCTCTCTCTCTTCCTCTACCTTGTGCTCGCTCTCACTTTCTATCTTTCTCCTTCTCCTTCTTTCTCATGCTCTGCCTCTGTCGCCTACCTTTCCTTCTCCTCTTCTAACCCCCCCTCTCTCTCTTTCCCTCCATACCACTCCTTCTCCTCTTCTAACCCACCCACCCCCTCTCTCTCTCTCGCTCTCTCTCTCTCTCTCTCTCTCTCTCTCTCTCTCTCTCTCTCTCTCTCTCTCTTTCCCTTCATACGCCTCCTTCTCCTCTTCTACCCCCCCCCTCTCTCTTTCCCTTCATACATCTCCTTCTCCTCCTCTACCCTTCCCCCTCTCTCTAGTTCTCTTATTGGGCAGATTTAATGATGGCAGCCTCCTTGTCCCTCTCACTCACCTCTGATGATGTAGTGTATCCCCGCCCAGGGGGGACGTCACCAAGGTTCCGACGGCAGTGAGCGTGCTCCAGAATGTGTAATGACACTGGCAGGTCGTTAGGGAACCACATCAGAGCACTTAGAAAGTTCTGGAGACGCTCTGACAAGTTTCCCAAACAACTGACCCCTCACCTTCATCAGAACACAGCCCTTGTAGAAACACACACACTCATGCTTACATAGTGCACACATGATACACGCACGTCACATAACATTTAGTCAGTAGGGTGACTAAATGCCCTACATTATTCGGCTGGGCCGGGAATCGAACCGGTAACCTTCAGATTACCAGCACGATTCCCTAACCGCTCAGCCATCTGACTCCCTATAACTCCAACACACAAACACACAGATACAATTTTTATCTTCCTCACAGGCAGGCTGAGGGCTGTGGATGGCTAACAAGGACATCTGCATTGACTCTTCCTGGCTGGATGGGCTCCCAGTGTGGTGCCACTTTGCTGCATCACAGGACTCTTCCACTCTGTTAGAACATCTCAGAGGGGAAGCACATATACACACACATTCTACAGATGTGTACACACACTCATGCACAGTACACCCACACCACACACACACACACACACAAACACACACACACACGCTTGTTTAAGGGGTACATTCAGTACTCTCTTCATCTACATCCGTACATCTGTTTGTGTATGTGTGTGTGTGTGCGCCTCTTCGTCTGGCTAGCCCCGTCTCGAAGCCAGCTCTAGGTGCGGTCTCATGTAGAGAGAGAGAGAGAGAGAGATACGCGCAAAAGAGAGGGCTTCAAAGAGAAGGCAAGGAGCGAGCGGGGAGAGTGACGGAGGGAGACCGAGGGACGACGGAGAGAGGGAGGGAGAAACGAACCGAAAGAGATGAGGGGAGAGGAACGGGGAAGCGTAATGACAGGGACAGAGAGAGGAGGGGGGGCGGGGTGGAGGGGGGGCGGGGTGGAGGGCGGGTAGTCCTTCTCCACCGTGTGAGCCGTGATGAGGGGAAGAGCAGGCAGAAGCTCTAATTAAGGGAAGACACTCCAAGGCTCCTCTCCTCTCTTTCTTTTGTGCGCCTCAGCAACTTTCGCTCCTTTTTTCAGTCCCCTCTGGTTTACTGCAGCGCCAAGCACATTTCCTCCCTCTCCTCTACCCTCCGGCCTGGGAGAGTACAGCTCCCCCTCAGGATGGCGAACACACACACACACACACACCTGCTCACGCACGCCTACACACCCGCATGCACAGGCGCACACATCCACGCGCACGTACGTACGCGCGCACACACGCGCATCCGCACGAGCGAGACCGTAGTCCCGCACGTCGACACACGTGCTTGCGTGCCCGTACTTGCACGCACACACCTGTACACGCACACACACTTGCGCAAAAGACGCGACAAACTAATATGCTCGATCGAACTCCCAGTTTACAAGAAGGGCGCATGACGAAAACACACGCGTGCACACGAGCACCAACACAGACACGCAAAAAACAAACTCCCAGGCTGCCATTTAGAGACGAGCATGTGTGAACAGACACACAGGCTCTGGAATGTGACATGACGTCCGGCCGCTAGACTAGATCAAGTCTCGAAGGGAAAGGAAAGGAGGAGAGAGATACCGACTGAAGGAAAAAGAGAGAAAGCGAGAGACGGGAGGACTATGGGGGAATGGGAAGCATTTGCATTCACAGTCGGTCCTCCTGTTCTTCACCTCCTCCTGCTCTCTCGCTCCTCCTCGCCTCTGTGTTCCTCTTCTCCGACGTGTCAACGTGAGTGAGGACTGCACCACCCAAACACACACACACAAAGACAGGTTCTTTTTCTGTTGAGCTGGTAAGTGAACAGCACAATATCCCCCCATGCACTGCCAATGAGAACATTACCATATTTCCTTTTATCTTCTGTGAAAAGATACTTTAACTCTGAATAAAAGGTTTTTATACTACATGACAACAGACTGTATAACCTCACACATACAAACACACACACAGACACACACAAAGAAATGTAGACTATGGTGGATGTTCAGAATGCCAAAACACTAACTGGACGTGCATGTGTGTTGTGAATGCATGTGCGTGCAGCTGGTGTGTGAGTGTGTGTGTGTGTGTGTGTGTGTGTGTGTGTGTGTGAAGATAAGGGGATGTCTTCTATAACCGTCTGCTGTCTAAAGCCCTACAGCAGAACAGGCCTTCAGACACTGAACCAACACTCTGTTGGTCACACTCACATTGAATCTTAATCCAGATCCCGGTTAAAACTAGGTCTAACACTAACCCAGGTCTACATCTAACCTAGGTCTAATTCTAAAACAGCTTCATGTCTAATCCAGGTTATTGTCTAATCCAGGTCCACATCGAGTCCAAATCCACATCAAACCCAGGTCTACATATAACCCAGGTCTAAATCTAACCCAGATCCATGTCTAATCCAGGTATAAATCTAATCCAGCTCCATGTGTAAACCAGGTCCAGATCTAACCCAGGTATACATCCAAACCCAGTCAGTGGTGGAGGTGCAGCCGTGGTGCAGACGGGACGGTGTGAGTCGACGTGGATCGATACAGATCCTGTCAGGCCTGATAGCAGCAGTTTGGTGTGAGAGACCTTTAAGAATCCAATAAGAGCTTGTGGATCTCTACCTCCATTCTGCATCATCTCTTTCTCACTCTCTCTCTCTCTCTCCTTCTCCATCTCTCACACACTCTCTTTTTGTCTTCTCTCCCTTTCTCTATTTTTTCCTCTTTATTTCTCTCGCTCTCTCTCCCTCTTTCTCAAACTATTCTCTCTCTCTCTCTCTCTCTCTCTCTCTCTCTCTCTCTCTCTCTCTCTCTCTCTCTCTCTCTCTCTCCTGTAGTCGAAGGTCATGGTGCTTGCTAACTCAGTTAGGCTAACTTGATTAGCAGGGTCTGTGCTAGGTAACAACCACAGATCAGACTAACGCTGTCGACACAAGCAGTAATGGTGATTGGCCACCCGTCTCCAGACACAGACCTTTACACATGTAGCAGCCAATAACAGCAGCCAACATATCAATACAGCTAATTGTTGGTAGTTAGAGGATCGATGCTGTAGTATATGTTGTGACTGTGACTGCATGTTGTAAATGTGATACAGGCGTGTGTGTGTGTATATATATATATGTGTGTAATTTTCATAGAGCGTGAGAGAGAGTAGAGAGAGAGAGAGAGAGAGAGAGAGAGAGAGAGGAGAGAGAGAGAGAGAGAGAGAAATACTGTACACACCTGCACACCTATTTCCTGTTTGTGTTGGTGTTCATCAACACAAGGTTAAACTGTTCTACAAGCTGCCTCCCGCAGCTCCACAGATATGTTGTTTATACTTGATCGCACCCCGCAATTAATAATAATCACCTCATATGCTAATTCATTATATATTCATATTCAATTATGCCAAGGCTCTAACTGATACCAATCAGCTGTGAAGTCAATCAGTATTTGACCTTGTTGGTTGTCTGCGTGTGTGTGTGTGTGTGCATGCCTATGTCTATGTGCGTGCATATGAGTGGGTGTTTGCATGTGTGGATGTGTGTGTGTGAGTTACCTGCTACGGTGATGGTATGGACATAACGATCATTTTGGGAAGGGTATTTGGTTTAGGGAGGCATGGGAGTAGAGGTCGGGGGTGTGAAGATAAGGAGATAGGGCTTGGGCAGGTGTGTACAGTATCTAAGAAACCGCCACGGAGGGACACAGGAGGACAACAAGAGAGACAAACAGACAGGCAGAAAGACAGGCAGGCAGACAGGCAGACAGGCAGAAAGACAGGCAGAAAGACAGGCAGACAGGCAGAAAGACAGGCAGGCAGGCAGACAGGCAGACAGGCAGAAAGACGGACAGGCAGAAAGACAGACAGACAGACAGGCAGGCAGGCAGGCAGAAAGACAGGCAGACAGGTAGAAAGACAGGCAGACAGGCAGGCAGACAGGCAGAGAGACAGACAAACAAGGCAGACAGACAGACAGGCAGAAAGACAGGCAGACAGGTAGACAGACAGGCAGACAGGCAGAGAGACAGAGAGACAGACAACCAGACGGACAGACAGAGGGACACAAAGAGCCAGCGTGCCCACATCGTCTTCATCCACAATGAATACCTACCCACGCTCATGCCCTATTCATTATTGAGCGAAGTTGATATTGTCGATAAAGTTTTCATAAGCTACACATGCACATTGATGCATAACACTGCATCGCCATAAGAGCAACTCAGTACCATCTGCTGTGTAAAGGCCCTGAAGTGCTGATGTATGTCGGGCCTAGGAGCCTTGGTGCCCATATTAAGATATGTATTTATGTGTTCCGAGTTGCCCTGCAGCACAGATCACAAACTGATCGCGGAGCAAATGTTTCCCCATGTCATGTGAGAGCTTGCGCACATGCTTGAACACACACACTGTGTAAACACAGACACATACATTCTGTACACACACAGGCACACGCACACAAATATTCACACTCATATCCACTCGCCAACACACCATCTCCACAAACAGCACAAAAACAGACCCTCACACCACACCACCACATACACACACACCCTCCTAGTCCATAGCTTGTTTGCAGAGGGCAAAACGTTAACATTCCGAGAGCCTTTCTTTCCCTCAAATAAATGTCCTTCCTCCCTCCCCCCAGTTTCCAAATCTCCTTTTGTCTAATCTGGACTAGGAACAGATTCGATTGGACCTGGAGGGTTGCTTTTGCATGTATGCAAGATGGCCGCCCCTTCCTCCATGATGGAGCAGCGCCTCTGTTGCATCATAATGAGGGGCTGTATCTACACATGCTTCTGCCTTGGGGTTCTGAGACACCATTAGGAGATTAGGAGAAGTGTTTTTGTGTTTATTAAGATCTCACACCCCCTCACCCTGATACCCCCCCCCACATCGCTCTCTCTCTCGCTCTCTACTGTTTCTCTCTCTCTCTCTCTCTCTCAACTCTCTCTCTGCTCTAGCTCTCTCTCTCATCTCTCTCACTCTCACTCTCTCTCTCTCTCTCTCTTTCTCTCTCTCTCTCTTGCCCCTCCCTCTCATCTCCACTCTCTTCTTTTCACTGTTTAGCTCCCTCCCCCATCTCTCTCTCTCCTCCATTTTGAACGAGATTAATAAGAAAATCACATGTCGCCGTGTCCCAGCTGTCTCCGCGTGCCTGGCAGCTCTCTATTAGAATAACACCTGTTTTCTATAATGGAGTATTACTGAGAGGCAGAGTTCCACACCTCCGCGCCTCGCCACGTCTCACACTCTATTAAATCAGAGAGAAACTCTGAGAAGACAGGAAAAGAAAGACTCCTATTCAACCTGCTGAGATTCACTGCTGCCCATGCAGAATCGGTGTATGTGTGTGTGATTGGGCCTCCTGTGTGAGGGTGAATAACTGGCAGCACACACAGAGATATTTTGTCTGTCCAACGGTGGAGGGTTTTTGATCTCCTGTCTCGTTTCCTGTCTAATTGGACATTACAAGATGGAAATATGACAAAGAAAAGGTCTCTCTGCACAGGACACCTGCAGTGTGTTTCTGTCTCTCAGTGTGTGTGTGTGTGTGTGTGTGTTCCTGCGTGTGTGTGTGTCTGCGCGTGTGTGTGTGTCTATGCCTGCGCATGTGTGCGTGTGTGTGTCTGTGCCTGCGCGTGTGTGCGTGTGTGTGTCTGTGCCTGCGTGTGTGTGCGTGTGTGTGTGTCTGCGCGTGTGTGTGTGTGTCTGTGCCTGCGCGTGTGTGCGTGCCTGCGCGCGTGTGTCTGTGCCTGCGTGTGTGGGTGTGCGTATCAGTCTGAAAGCTTAATGACGCTGTTGCACAACAGGAGTCATATATGTCATAGGTACATATGATTGTGCTTAACCAGTCTTCTCTGGCTCTGTGGGATTGTTATCTCTCCCATCAGTTCTGAGAGGACTAACCCTAACCCACACACATGTACAATGTATGTGTTTTAATAGTGGTAAACTGTAAGCTCCTTTGTTCATTGATAGAGGACAGCCAGTGACTAGTTTAAGTCAGGTCATGAGTGTAGCATCTTATACGGCCTTCTGTCTTCATACAATGGAGATGAGTTTGACCAGGGGTCATCTGGAGACATGAAGTCTGGGGGACTTAAGATATATATGAGCCATTTGGATGGTCAACTCCTGGAGTTACGTCTTCCTGAACTGGAGAGTTCTCATGACCTGCGGGGAGAGGAGCTTCGGACACCAGGTCCTCAGGCTTTGTTGTTTCGCTCTGGATGAGAGCGTCCGTTAAATGACTTCAATGTTTCAGCTGTCACTGTATTGTGTTTGGAGACTTTGACTGACGTTTATATGGACTGATTGTGACAGTGGAAATGAGCGAGATGTTATGTGTGAATTGTGAACGCGACCACTCGAGTCTCTGATTACGTGCCCTCCGGTATGACTGGACCAGACTGGTCACAGAGTGCTCTGTTTCGTGCTGTAACATTCGAATAAATCATTAGTATCAATCCGGCACTCTTTCACATTTACATTTATTCATTTAGCAGACGCTTTTATCCAAAGTGACTTCCAAAAGAGAGCTTTACAAAAGTGCATAGGTCACTGATCATAAACAACGAGATAGCATGTAGTTAAACAACACAATTACAACAACATGAACCTCAAAAGTGCTGGAGCGTACCTGTAGGAAAGCAAGCAACTATAATATAATTTACAGCAAGTACAAGTAGTACTTGCTCTAAGTGCAACAACATTACATTACATTTACATTTATTCATTTAGCAGACGCTTTTATCCAAAGCGACTTCCAAGAGAGAGCTTTACAATAGTGCATAGGTCACTGATCATGACAACGAGATATCCCCAACATTGCAAGTAGTCAAACATGGATCGTCCATTGTGAAAAAAACCAACAATAAGTGCCAAAGGGAAGAATCATAAGAGCATGGAGTTAAACAAGTTACAATTGAACAACATGAACCTTAAAAGTGCACGAGTGTACCTGTGGAAGAGCAAACAACAGTTTAATCAGTTACAGCTAACCAGCAAGAGCAGCAGGTCTCTAAGTAAGAGTCCTTCTGATCCTGGGAGAAACTAACATCATGTCCAGCAGATCTTTCCTAGGTACCGTTGTATTCCCGGAACAAGTGTGTCTTGAGCCTATTCTTGAAGGTGGGGAGACAGTCAGTGTCTCTGATGGAGGTGGGGAGTTGATTCCACCACTGGGGGGCCAGACAGGGGAAGAGCTTGTGTTGGGACCGGACGGTCTTGAGCGGTGGGACCACCAGACGGTTGTCAGAGGAGGACCGAAGGTGGCGGGAGGGGGTGTAGGGCTGGAGGAGAGACTTGATGTAGTCGGGTGCAGTCCCATTCACCGCTCGGAAGGGCAGTACCAGGGTCTTGAATCTGATACGGGCCGTGACGGGAAGCCAGTGAAGGGAGACGAGGAGCGGGGTAACATGGGAGCGTCTGGGTAGGTTGAAGACCAGACGGGCCGCTGCGTTCTGAATCCTCTGGAGAGGGCGGGTTGCGCATGCTGGGAGCCCGGCGAGCAGCGAGTTGCAGTAGTCCAACTTGGAGAGGACAAGTGCCTGGACCAGCAGCTGGGTGGAGTGCTCAGACAGGTATCTCCTGATCTTCCGGATGTTGTAGAGGGTGAATCTACACGACCGGGAGACAGCAGCGATGTGGGCTGTGAGGGAGAGCTCGTCATCCATGGTAACCCCGAGGTTCCTGGCAGAGGACGAAGGGGTCACCGTCGCCGATCCCAGGGTGATGGGAGATGGACGGTTTGGCCGGGATGATGAGGAGTTCGGTTTTGGCGAGGTTTAGCTGGAGGTGGTGCTTGGTCATCCAGGCAGAGATGTCTGTGAGGCAGGCCTCAATCCTGGCTGAGATCCCCGGATCGGTCGGGGGGGAACGACAGGTAGAGCTGGGTGTCGTCAGCGTAGCAGTGGTAGGAGAAGCCATGGGAGGTGATGATTGGTCCAAGCGAGGTGGTGTACAGGGAGAAGAGGAGGGGTCCAAGGACGGAGCCCTGTGGGACGCCAGTGGAGAGCTGGCGGGGGGTCAGACACATCGCCTCCCCAGGACACCTGGTAGGATCTTCCGGACAGGTAGGACGAGATCCACTGAAGTGCAGTGCCAGTGATGCCCATCTCGGAGAGTCTGGTGAGCAGGATCTGATGGTTAACCGTATCAAATGCTGCAGAGAGGTCCAGCAGAATGATGACGGATGACCTCGAGGCCGCTCTGGCAGACTGGAGGGCCGTGGTGACCGACAGGAGGGCAGTTTCAGTGGAGTGGCCCGTCTTGAAGCCCGATTGGTGGGGGTCAAGCAGGTTGTTCTGAGTGAGAAAGTTTGACAGTTGGTTAGATACAGCGCGTTCAATTGTTTTAGAAAAGAAGGGTAGAAGTGATACTGGTCTGTAGTTCTGGAGGACAGCTGGGTTGAGGGAGGGTTTTTTGAGTAGGGGTCTAACTCTGGCCTGTTTGAAGGCAGAGGGGAAAGTGCCGGAAGTAATAGAAGAGTTGAGGACATGGAGAAGGAATGTTATGATGGAGGGAGAGATGGTTTGAAAGAGAGGGGAGGGGACTGGATCAAGGGGACAGGAGGTGGGGCAATGAGAGAGAATGAGGTCAGAGATCTCTGCCTCGGATAGGGCTGAGAAAGAGTTGAGACATTTAGTAGGGTCAGTCATAGAGGGTGAGTGAATAGGAAAGGTTGGTTCAGGGAACCGACTGCTAATGTCAGCCACTTTTTTCTCAAAGAAGGAGGAGAAGTCGTCTGCTGTCAGAGTGGAGGGAGGGGGTGGGGGAGGTGGGTTAAGGAGGGTGGAAAAGGTAGAGAAAAGTTTGTGAGGGTTTGAGGCAGAGTTCATTTTGTTCAAGAAGTAGTGAGTTTTAGCATCAGTTATATGGGCAGAGAAGGATTTGAGGAGGGAGTGATACTTATCAAGGTCTAGACTGTCGTTAGACTTGCGCCATCTCCTCTCAGCCGCTCGAAGGGTGGAACGTTCTTCACGAATAACATCAGTGAGCCACGGGCAGGAGGGAGAAGATCGCGCAGGCCTAGTTAACAGGGGGCAGAGGGTGTCAAGTGATTCAGTTAATGTGGATAACAGCATGTTAGTGGCAGTGTCGGTGGGGTGGGACATGAACTCGTTAATAGGAGGGAGGGAGGATGTTACAATGGAGGAGAAGTGTGAGGGGGATAGGGAGCGGAGATTGCGTCTGAAAGTTACGAGGGGAGGGGAGGTAGGAAGAGTTGGAGGGAGAGATATAGAGAATTGGATAAAGTAGTGATCAGAGATGTGTAGTGGGGTTACAGAGGTTAGGTCAGTGATACAGTTACGTGTCAGGACGAGGTCCAGCTGTTTTCCTGCCTGGTGGGTTGCTGGTGTGTTGAGCAACGTCAGGTCGAAGGAGGTCAGGAGAGACTTGAAGTCAACAGCCTGCGTTCCATCGAGATGGATGTTGAAGTCCCCAAGAAGTATCAGCGGTGTTCCATCATCCGGGAGGGCGCTGAAGAGCATGTCCAGCTCCTCCACAAAGTCAGCTAGGGGCCCTGGTGGGCGATAAAGGACAATTAAAAATGCTTTGATAAGATCAGTTAGCATCACATAGTGGTGTTCAAATGATTTGGCAGTAAAAGAGAGTGGGGTGGATGTGCATTTAATATGTGGGGAAAGAAGCAGACCTGTCCCGCCTCCTCGTCCAGTTAGGCGAGGAGAGTGGGAGAACGAGTGGTTGACAGAGAGAGCAGCTGGAGTTGCAGTGTTCTCTGGTAGGATCCATGTCTCTGTTAGCGCGAGGGCATCAAGAGAAGCATGGGATGCTAACGCTGGAATGAAGTCGGCCTTTTTCACAGCAGACTGGCAGTTACAGAGTCCTATAGAAAGAGAGAGAGCAAGACACTCAATAAGTGGCATTGTGTTCCTTGAGGAAGTAAACTAACTCATATCAATCTAGATATACAGTGTTGTTGGAACATTTCCCTTACACCCTCCAACTGGCTTAAAGTGACCACACGGCACAGAAACCGTAAGCATACTATCAATTCATAGTCAACAAGGTAGCCTACGCTGGTAGACTACGCTGGCCGAAACAGGTACTGCACGTTCAGATCGAGCACACCCTAGCATTTTTGGGATCCTGCGATGGACACAAGCAACAGGGCTGAACTCTCTCGAAAGGTGGCGAAGGTGGAAGAACACGAAGTGGGAACAGATTTGCTTCATATTTACCGATGGATGTCCATCATTAAATTAGCCTCAGCAGTGGTGGTGGGGTTGATCCTCCTCGCCCGAGCCGAGTTGGATTTTCCTGTCTGGGAGACTTCCTCTCCGGAGGGAAGGCCCACCTCCCCACTAATAAGCCCGGTTCTCAGTCGTAATTAGCCCAAGTATAAAACTACAGGCTCACAGCCCGCACACATATACTGTATATACACACACACACACAGACACGTACAGACACACATTACATCTGTCTGTCTGCTGCACACCAATTAGGGACTCAACCCATAACTACCCCCTCTTTCCTCTCTCTCTCTCTCTCTCTCTCTCAACCCTTCCTCTAACTTTCTCTCTCTTTCTCTATGGTCTATGTATTCTCTTCCTCCTCCTAATTTCTCTGTTTACTAATTGGCTGTCTTGGGTTTGACCTGTGAAAGTAAATTGTCAATGTTCTTTCCCAGTCTAAGGTCGAGAGTCTCTTCACAGCCCACCATTAAGCATCAAGACTAGCATGAGTCTGGTGTCTCTCTTCTCTACTGTGAGGTCAGAGTGGGTGGTAGTCTCTCTTCTCTACTGTGAGATCAGAGTGTGTGGTAGTCTCTCTTCTCTACTGTGAGGTCAGAGTGGGTGGTAGTCTCTCTTCTCTACTGTGAGGTCAGAGTGGGTGGTAGTATCTCTTCTCTACTGTGAGGTCAGAGTGGGTGGTAGTCTCTCTTCTCTATTGTGAGGTCAGAGTGTGTGGTAGTCTCTCTTCTCTGCTGTGAGGTCAGAGTGGGTGGTAGTCTCTCTTCTCTACTGTGAGTTCAGAGTGGGTGGTAGTCTCTCTTCTGTACTGTGAGGTCAGAGTGGGTGGTAGTCTCTCCTCTCTACTGTGAGGTCAGAGTGGGTGGTAGTCTCTCTTCTCTAATGTGAGGTCAAAGTGGGTGGTAGTATTTCTTCTCTAAGGTCAGAGAGAGTTTTAGTTTGGTGCTGGGAGAGGGAGCTGTTTTCACTTTCACTTCTATCACGGTCACTCTCATACATACTCATACATAAAGAATTGCTTTTAAAGGTTTGTTTGCTCCCCTGATGCTTTTGCAGTAATTGAGAGAGGATGGGGGGTGTGCCGGGGCCCCGGGGAGGGGGCTGAGGGGGTCTCCAGGGGGCTGATTGTGTGTGTTAATGGTTAGGGCAGGAGGGAGGGCCGTATGCAGGGCCTAAAGTACAGGCCCACAGAGAAGGCTGTACTCCAGGGAAAGTTCAAGTCCCCCCCCCATCTCTCCTCAGTTGCCTTTCTTTTGACTTTCCATCTCTCTTCGCCTACCTGCTTCTCGTTCTCTTTCTCGCTAGCTCTCTCTCTCTCTCTCTCTCTCTCTCTCTCTCTCTCTCCCTACTCTACTTTTCTCTCAGCCCTGTGTACACATTCACTCCTGCACCTCCGTCCCCTTCCCTCACTCTTTGTGCCTGCCCTTGATTGACCCTCAGTCCCTTTTACCTGAAAGTCACTCATCATCACGCGCGTAAACGTTTCAGAAAGCCGCGTTCCGACGCTGGCAGGAAAAGCTCTGCCGATGCATTCTGCAGCGCTCCACAGCACAGCGGCCAAAACTCCCTATTAATCAGTAGAAAACAGGAGCTGGGATTCCAGTCCACTCCAGCCTTAATCACAGGCTGGCTTTAAATACAGAGCAAATGAATATGCTTCGTGCGTGGCCAGAAAGTCAATGTGTGAAGCTTATCTGCTCTGAGAGTCTGAGTGGAAGTTTAGAAAAAGAGAGCTCATTCTCATGCCTTTCACATACCCTAGGTTCTCTCACTCTCTTTCTCTCTCACTTTCTCTTTAATGTAAGTGTGTGTGTGCGAGACAGAAATGGGGAGAGTTTGTGTGCCAAATCTTGTTGCGTTGGCATTGTGCGAAGGTGGGTTACTGCGGGCGCCTCACGAGAATACCGGGTAATTATGGCTTCACCTCAACACGCTCTGCCATTACGCCTGTCTTCTCATCAGCTGTGAATGACTCATTAACACACGCACACACAAGCATGCATACGTATGGATGCGCGCAACAATTAACTCCCTCTCTCTCTCTCTCTCTCTCTTTGATTAACAGTGTTCGCAGAGATAACAACCCCCATTTATAGAGGGACCGTGTGACACACACAATTCTCCTATCAAGGCTCCTAGAGGTCTCATACTGTAGTTATAAATAACAACTGTAAATACAAACGCACCAGGGAAGTGTGTGTTAAATATCCTCCTGCCCTGGTCTTGTTAAACCGAACTCTTAGTAGGACAGCAGCAAGTCTTATCTCTTTAGTCTCTCTCTCTTCATCTCTCACCCTCTATCTCTATTCCTTTATCCCAGCTTCTCCTTCTTTATGATGAAAGGGATGGAAATGGCTGCCACCTGGGATGAACTGACAGAGCTGCAATGCTAACGGTGGCTACATGCTAACGCTAGCTACGTGCTAAAGCTAGTTTCGGCTGCAGTGTGCACGTTCATTTCCCATTAGCTTCCTGCGTCCTCAGCAGTTAAAATCCAGCAGATCTTAATTATTCACTCAAACGTCCAAAGATATATCAACCACCATGTGTGGCATATCAGAGAGCTCGTCAAATTGTCAACTCAGACTATGACATCCTAGGAGATCAGTCGCATTACACAGATCTAGTCTTTCAGATTTAAATCGTGCTTCGCTTTATTTAAAGCAAATTATTTACCAGATGATCATTTGAATAGAACGCTTTAATCCATATGTGGATAATTATGATATTTGAAAGGCCACCATGCTCATGGAGAGGATGTGTACTGTATTACCATTTGTGGGAAATCATTTGATTGTAATGTTCACTAACAATAGACTATGATGAAACGTTGTTATGTCTACCAGGCAACCAAAGATACTTCACATAACCTCCCTTCATCAGACAGAGAGAGGGAGGAGAGATATTGAATGTGTGAATGTGTGTAGGAGTTAGTTGCAGGTAAACAGGTGCAAAGATATATTTGTATCACAGACTGAGTTTGTGTTAACTTCACTATCATTCTATTTAAAGCTTTCTCTTTCCTTTCTTCCTTATTTATTCCCCCCCTCTCTTTCCCTCCCTTGTGTCTACTCCCCCTCGCTCTCCCTTGTTCCTACCTCTCTCGTATCTGTCTCTCTCTCTCCCTGCCTCTCCCTCTATCTCCCTACCTCACCCTCTCTCTCCTGCCTCTCCCTCTGTCTCTCCCTGCCTATCCCTCTCTCTCCCTACCTCTCCATCTCTCTCCCTACCTCACCCTCTCTCCCTACCTCTCCCTCTCTCTCCCTCTCTCTCCCTCTGTCTCTCCCTGCCTCTCCCTCTCTCTCCCTTGCCTCTCCCTCTCTCTCCTGCCTCTCTCTCTCCCTGTCTCTCCCTGCCTCTCCTTCTTTCTCTCCCACCCCCTCTCTCCCCCTCTGTCTGCTGAGATATGAATCACTGTCAGAGTTAAAGGAGATATCTGTGAGCACACTTAACCTCTGCTGCCTGAGCACCGCCTCTCTCTCTCTCTCTCTCTCTCCTCTCTCTCTCTCTCTCTCTCTCTCTCTCTCTCTCTCTTTCTCTCTTCTCTCGTGTATGCCTGATCCCAGTCGCTGAGCTCTGAACCTGTCTGAATCTGATACCCAACAGGTCCAGGATGTCACACACACACAATCACACACACACACATCATGACATAAACGGATCACACAAATGAACACACAATGTCCGGGGCAAAGTTTGGGTTTGCTCTGGGACACAGGGTTTTTATATCACAGCTGAGAGTATGTGTTTTTGTGTGAGTATGCCTACGAGTATGCGTCTGTGTGGGTGTGCGTGGTCTGCTGAATATTCGTTGTTAGACTTCCCTGTTTTTCTCTTTCCCCTGTGAGTGTGTGTCGGAGCTTAGTTTAGCCTGATGACGCTAATGGTGTTTGACGTTAATGAAATGTTTAATGAATCCATGGCCAGAGGGCAGGCATTGGGACACACACACACACACACACAATTACACACACAGACGCATACACACAGTGGCATGAAGAAAGGTCCATGTCAGACTAAACGCAGTTGACAGGAAACCACGCTTTCTCGCCCCCTCAAACCCTTAGTGACATCTCTCCCTCCATCCATCCTTCCTTCCTTCCCACCCCCTCTCTTCTTCTGTCTCCCTCTCTCATGGCTCTCCCTCAATTGAACATACTCTAAACTTTGGACATGAACTCTATTCCATCCCTCCTTATTTGTTTATCTCACTATCCCTCTCTCTCTCTCCATCTGTAGTCCACTCAAAGCAGTTTTCTGACCTTAACTTAGCTTAACCTTTGAGCCCAGCTTAGAACCACCCAGGATACGTTAGACCATCACCTGTTCTTCAAGGAGTCGTCCCGCTCCTCATTCATAAACGATCAGAGTTCAGCAGGACCAGAGGGTGTCAGGACCAGAGGGTGTCAGGACCAGAGGGTGTCAGGACCAGAGGGGTGTCAGGACCAGAGGGTGTCAGGACCAGAGGGGGTCAGGACCAGAGGGGGTCAGGACCAGAGGGGGTCAGGACCAGAGGGTGTCAGGACCAGAGGGGGTCAGGACCAGAGGGGGTCAGGACCAGAGGGTCTCAGGACCAGAGGGTGTCAGGACCAGAGGGTGTCAGGACCAGAGGGGGTCAGGACCAGAGTAAACAATAGTAAAGTAGGAAATATTTTACCTTGTGGGGGAATTTTCTTGGTCCCCACAACCTCAAATGGGTGGTTTTAGGGGGGTTCAGAGTCAGAATTAGTGTTATGATTAGAATTAGGTTTGGATAGTAAGGGTTGAGTTTAGGGATCGTTTTATGGCTAGGGTTAGAAGCTAGGCTTTGGCTCAGGTTTAGGGGTCAGTTTAGGTTTCTGGGTTAAGGTTAAAGTGAGGATTATTAGGGGTGGTTAGGGGTTAGAGAACACAGGATTTGACTCAGACTGCAAGGTTAGCTGATCATAACATGTATGTGTGTGAGAACGAGCGAAGCCAAATGCTCTTCTCCTGCCTATATAAGACCAGCTTGAATAGATAGTTAAGGGGCTGTTCCATGGCCTTGGGTGATTCCAATGTACGCGGCGTCCTCAAGGAAGAGGCCCATGAGCGTCACACCTACAGGACAGCGTGTGACTCCAGTCGAGTGGTATTCATCTGCTCGTGATCCAGACATGGCCCCGGGGGGCTTCTACCTGCTCATTCACACACACGCAGAGCACGCACACGTCTATTGTGCACACGCACCGACCCACGCTCGCACGTACATGTTATAAACCAATTCTAGTTGTTTCTCTGTCTCTCTGGGTTTCTTTCCTCTCTTTTTCTTTCTCCGTCTTCCTCTCCTCCTCCCTCCCTCTCTCTCTCTCTCCGTCTCAGGATCTCTGATTATCCAGGGTTTTGATGAAGTAGGTCTGCATTTAAAAGGAGTGAGGAAGAGAAGGAGAGTGGTAGGGTGAATACTGATCAACGGCCAAGAAAACCTATTCTTTATCTGAGAGAAACACACGTGTTCATTCATTACACACACACACACACACTTTCTTACAATAACAAAGACTTAAATAGTACTATGTGCAGCCTTACGTGGAAAGTCAAACACACACAGTCAAGCGCACAGACACAGACACACACACACAACAAAAGACTGCAGGGCCGGAAGACAATAAGAAAAGGGAGAGAAAGAGAGCGAGCGGGGAGAGAGGGAGAGAAAGAGCGACAAGATAAGACCACTGAAACAAATAGGACTAAAATGCATGAAAGTAAAGTCATTAATCTTGAGATGGCCCTTCTCCCCTACTTTAAATTGCCTGCTATTAATAGGCCCTCTCCTCTGCAGCACCAGCGATGGTTTCGAAGTCTGCTATTGGTCCAGGGGGGGTCAAAGGTCAAACGATTTAGCTCCACTCTGAGAGAGCGTCTCCTGTGGCTTCATTAGACTGGAGGAACAACACCAGGAGCTGCAGAAGGACTCGAGCTCAACATTTTATCGTTCAACAAGCCATAAACAAGTCCGTGCTTTTATTTCATCATGGCGTGTGGTCTTTCTGTGTGTGTGTTTGTGTGTGTGAAGGAGACAGAGGGACAAACAGACAGACAGACAGACACACAGACAGACAGACAGTCAGCCGGATCCGTCGCCCGTCTTGATGTTGTCGGCCCGTGGGGACCCCGCCAAGTCTGATCCACAGTGACACCCCCTGTCTGTTCACCCCCCGGTGACCTGACCAGCAGTCGTATCAGGGGGGGACATGGGTTGCAGTGACAGGGACAGGGAGTGATGGAAAGTCTCGCTGGCCTGGTTCTTAGGCTCGGCTCAGCTCATCTTTAAAGGGGTCATTGACTGGGTTTTTTGAGTATTTAACACTGTTCCTTAAGGTCTCCGAATAGGGTATGTAACATTGTTTTGGCTGAAAATGGCCCGGGTGCTGTTCTATGCCCTCTTTTACATCCAGCATTTTTTTCCCGGGAAAAAACGCTAGCTTTTTCCCTAATATCATTGGTATTTAGATGAGCTGTGCGCTGATTGGTTGGTTTACAACGAGCGAAGCTGCGGAGCAAAGACGGCCAACAGCACTCACTGAAACAAGAAGGTGGCGATTTGAAAATAAAAAACGTACAAATAAATCTATTGTGTCTACACAACACTGTTTTCAACAGATTGACTAGATATAATTTGAAATGATTACGGTAGTTTCCACGTCTGTTGTCGAAGCAAACAGAATCGCCTTAGGTGGGTAACGTTAGCACTACAGTTTAGCATACAAACTATCGTGATTCAACACAGCTTCAGTTAGCTCTAGCTATCTTACTGAAAAATAGATCTGGACAAACATGCATCTGAATTGTAGATTTACATAACAACACGGGTTATTTATTTGAATGAAACATAGTCAGGAACATGAAATAACGTAAATCCAATTGCCAATAAACTAGGCTAAATCATAACACATTCATGCTCTTGCGTTAGCAAGCTAAACTGGTTTACATGCCTACCGTATAGGTGTTTTCGCTATCTAGCTGTTCTTACATTCCTTGCAAATCACCGATGAAAAACAGATGAGCTTGAGTCTAGTTAACATTGACTAGACGGGTATGGCTGATGTTTGTTTATACCGTAGCATAGAAGATCTCTGTGCAGTTGCGCGAACCATTTCACCAAGGACGGTTTTAAAAACCTGGGAATATGTAAAGCAGGATTTGCTATGAAGCTGTTGCTGAAAAGAGGTGCGTTCCGACCTTAGTTATGTTCATCAGAACCGCAAACTGTAGTATGATTTTGTCAGTAACAGTTATTAGCAATGCTAACGTATCCTGTATCTAGCACAGCCTTTCTCCAGTTATTTCGAATAGATAATCTAGACAGGCGTCAGCAAAAGGCTAGACTGCTTTCGTTTTCTGGCTATTTTTTTGGAAGCTTCCCTTCTAATGCCGACTACAGCTAGTCTAGCTAGTCATTTGCTAAGTAAGGTATGTTGATGTGTTTAGAAACGTAGCGTCGCTACCTCGGACTGGGCAAGAACACCAGTGAGTGGGCTGGTCTGCATGTACATTTTGGGGCGTGACAAAGACACAGACCAGAGCCAATTGAATGCGCAATACCCTCCCGACGTCAGTAGGGTGGATTTTTCCAAAAGCTACCGTTCTATAGCTAGATTTTTTCTTTTTGAGATTTGCATGGGAAATAAGTGTCAATGGACTTTGAGGTTCACTGTATGTTCATTTTACCCACCGAACTGTCGTTATTCAACTATGACAAGGTAAAAACGGTTTTGCAGTCAGTGACCCCTTTAAACTGAATGTGAAACAGATTGGATTACATAACACTATACCATGGCAGTAGTCTACCAGACTGGGCACAGGTTGCCCTTTTGATCAGACACAGGCAAATAGAGACACAATAGAGATATATGCAGAGGTTAAATTGGGCCGGGGCTGTCCGGGGCGGAGCCCCGGCACATAAGCGGCCGGGTCTGGAGTTCTCCAGCCGATTTTGGCAGTCTGCCTAGTCCATCACGAGCAATGTTGTCCTATATTTACAACTTTTCCATTGCAAATCTATGTTGTTTTAAAACACAATTCTAAATAATGGTAGGGATAGGCTGGCCTAGACATCTGGAGCAAGTTTGAGAAGTAGGCATATCGCGCACGAAAATTATAAATTTACGCTACCGTCTTTGAAGAGGTAGATTTTTTACACACGACAGTGACTGACAGATGGAAAGCTAGCTATAGAGACAATATAAAGATTGAAAGCCAGGCTAAGAAACGTAAACGTATTACCTTCACTAGACATGTTTTACCAATTGGACAAACGGATGTTTGTTTGTTTTACATCAAGCTCCAAAAACTATTTTTCGCTCAAATCAGCCAAAAAAATTCGCTCGCGCGCTATGCGCGCTCGCATTAAGCATGGAAGTCTCTAACTAGCCGCATGACTCATGGCTGAAGTTACGTTTCTCCAGTTTTCCCCCAGGTTGGCAAAAGAAGTATCTCAAAATGCTTCAGATTGATGCTTTAAAATATGGAATATTTAATTTTTCTAATGGGGGAGCATGCACCCGGACCCCCTTAGAGGGGTAATCCTTCTCACCTTTTTCACCCCTGACCCGTTTTCATGCCTGTTATTTACTGCATAATCCACGAAAGATTTGTGAAATTTGCCCCTCGGTCAGAGCCCCCCCCACATAGAAAATCCCAATTTAACCCCTGGATATATGCTTTCACCCAAAGTTACATTGATGTGTAGTAAAGTGTTCATGCAGATAGCTCTGAATAAGTCTCTATTCTCTGATCTCAATATTGCTTCTGTGTGTGTGTGTGTGTGTGTGTGTGTGTGTGCGTGTGCGTGTGCGTGTGCGTGTGCGTGTGCGTGTGCGTGTGTGTGTGTGCGTGTGTGTGCTGTAGATTCTATTGAGAAAACTTGTCCATTTGGGTGAGTTTGTTGTTGTTCCATGTGTCTAATTTGAACTGACAGCATGACCAATATGCGTCTATAATAACTACATTCATAATTAAAATGTCTGTGTGTGCTTGTGTATTTTTGTACTTGTGTGTGTGTGTGTGAGAGAGAGAAAGGAGAACAGCCCTGTGAATGTTCAAGACACACAGCAATACATTAAACAGTCACACACACTATACTCCAACTACCAATAACAGAGTAAAAAGCTAGATGGGCAAGTGCATCGTCCGCCAGTCAGTCAGTTAGTCAGACCACCAGTCAGTTAGTCCACCAATCGGTCAGCTAGTCAGTCAGTCAGTTAGCGAACCAGTCAGTCTGTTTATCAGTCAGCCAGCTAGTCAGTAAACCGGTCAGTCAATCAGCTATAGTCAGTCAGTCCATAAATCAGTCAGCCGTCAGTCAGCTAGTTTGTCAGTCTACTAGTCGGGCTGCCTGTCAGGTAGCTGGTCAGTCATCTAGTCTTCTAGTTAGCCGGTCAGTTTGCTTCTGTAGTCAGTCAGCTAATCAGTGAAGCAGTCAGTCAGTCAAATACTGTAATCAGCTAGGTAGTCAGTGCTTCTGCTAGTCGTGCCCTGTCGTAACCAGATCATACAACAGATATGTAAGATCTGGTCCGCTGAAATCATCTAAAAATGCAGATGTAACATGACTTGTCTTTTCTCCCCCCTTTTTTCTTTCCCTATCATCTCCCTTGTTCCTTAGTGCAGAAAGCTCAGGCTGGAATGAGGATAATCCAGCTCTCTGACCCTAATGTTTGATCAGTGTGTGTGGGTGAAGTTTCTCCCCTCATCTCTCTGTTTGTGTACTCTGTTTGTGTATCATCCCTCCCTGTCTCGCTCTCTCTCTTCCTGTTTCACTTTCTCTCCCTTTCTCTCTCTCTCTCTCTCCCTCCCCGCTCTCCCCTCACTCCCTTTCTCTCTCCCTCTATCTCCCTCCCCGCTCTCCCCTCACTCCCTTCCTCTCTCCCTCTCCACTCTCCCCTCACTCCCTTCCCCCATCCATTTGAGTCTTGGTCTTAGGAGTTCTTATTTATAGTTCATATTTTCAGACCTTGCTGAATTTTTTATTAAATTCCTCTTTCACTCAATGGCTATCGCATTCATGCCTCCATTTTACTTCTTCCTGCAACCCTCCTCCCTTCCTCCCTACTCCTCTATCCTCCATATCACCCACTCGTCTCTTCTCTCCTGCTGACCCTCTCGTCTCATCCCGTCCATTGCTCCATTCCTCTCTTTTTCACTCCACCTCGGCTCCACCTCTCCATCTCTCCCTCCGTCTCTCTCTCTCTCTCTGGCTCTTTCTCCTACATGTCTTCTGCAGCCCTCCCTCCACCGTTTCATGGTCCCTTTTATGGATCCATACTCCAAGGACAATACACTCGCACACGCATGCACACAGACATACGCAAACACGCACATACACACTGACAAATACACATTTTGGTAGAGCAGCACTGCCACCTACCGAGAGTAGGTCTGCTACATGGCTCCTCTTCCATCCCACCATCCCACTCTGTTTCCTCTCTCCTGTCCACCTCTCTCTCTCTCTGTCCTCCCCTTTTCCACCTCTCTTTCTCTGTCCTCTGCCTCCCTTCCTTCTCTTTCTATCCTCTTCTTCCCTCCCCCCAAATCCCTCTGTCTTTTCTTCCTCCTTTCTCTCTATCTGTACTCTTCTTCGCCTCCTCTCTCTCTCTCTCTCTCTCTCTCTCTCTCTCTCTCTCTCTCGATCCCCTCCTCTCTTTGTCCTCTCCTTCCCCTCCTCTTCTACTCTCTCCGTCCCCTCCTTATCTCTCTCTCTCTCTGTCCTCTCATTCTCCTCCTCCGCTCTCTCTCTTTCTGTCTCAGTGCTATAGATGGGGTTTGTTCTCCCTCAGGATCTTATTAGAGTTGTGCTTACATTCAGGGGAAGGAAAACACACACTCATAAACAAACACGTAAAACACAAACAAACACACATGCACACACACACGTACGGTTTTAGCTCCCCTCTCCTAATTATGCTGTGTGACTTCACCAAACACAGACATCCTTCGTGACTGGGAAGGAGTATCGATTTAAACCCTAGCAATTGTTGGCTGGACTGATTGTCTACATCATTGCTTTGAGTGCACCAGAGGCCGTACGCAAAGCAGCAGTTTGTATCGTTATTTGGATGAAGCGGATAACAATAGCAATATCTCTCCATATCTCTCGATCTCCTTCCCAGCCCCTGACACTCCCTCCTCACCGGCCCCCTCTCCCTTCCCTGCTATTAGTTCCCACCCACCTCAGCCTCTCTGTCTCTTTCGCTCCCTCTCTCTCCCTCTCCTACCTTTCTCCTTTCTTTTCTCTCATCTCTGTACTTTCTTCTCCCTCCCTCCCTCTTCTCCTTCTTCCGCTCTTTCCTTCTCTCTCTCCTGCCCCACCCTCCCCGCTCTAACTGGGTGTTTATTTTAGGAGAGGGTAAGTGGAGCCCTGCCTCAGGGGAAACAACGGCATTTGTTTGCTCTGGATTCCCAATGACCCGAACACACACCCACACACACACCCCTCCATGCACCACACCAGGTGAATGGCTGCTCTTGTTTGATGGTTTTGTAGCTTTCCTTTTATGCAAGTTTTGTTGGTGACCCGAATCAAATATTCATGAAGAGAAAGCAGGAAAACATGAACTTCTCTTCTATTGCTGCTCCTGCTATATGTGTGTGTGTGTGTGTGTGTGAGTGTGTTCTCTACACCTGGACAACATCCCCCAAGTGACTGTCAGGTTGGCTTGGGTCTCTCGCTCACTCACACTTGTTCTGATTGACAGACATGTCTTAGTCACTTTGCCCCCTCGGGTCACTGTCACTGTGCAAATCCCAACACCCGGAGAGTGCGACACAAAAGTCAATACGTTACAGCTGTAGCACTCTCGATTAGTACAGAGTATATTTAGACGTAGCAAGGAGAACGTGCTGATTGCTGTTCAGGCGGCGGCTTGTTTCCTGAGCTTCTCTGGTGCTGACTGTCCAGGTCTGAGATCAGATCTCTGGATGAAAGGTGGCCATGCCAACGCACACACACACACACACACACAGTCAAGCTGAACGGACGGAACCTTGGCTGTGACAAACTGATCTGCAGGGACCCGGAAACCGTCACGTCACACACGGTTCAGCCACAAGCTCTGACGGTGGAACATGCACGTGACACGCTCGGAATGATTGGCTTTTTCTGCTGCTGCTAAGCCCTGGACACACACACACACACACTTGGACTCATTTGTATTTGACACAATTGCACTTGCTGAAAGCACACGCACACATTTTATTGCCCAACGAGAGTGTTTTCACAGATTAGTGGAAAATACCTCCCATTTCAACGTAATTACCTCCGCCCTTGCGTTAAATAGACTGGCCAGAGGTTACGCTATGGTATGGATGTAGCGAGGGTTGCAGGAAGAGAGGGGCGGACGAGCACGGAAGAAACAAGGAGAGAGAAAATAGAGCAAGGGACCAGAGGAAGAAAAGAAGAGATGAACTAGTGACGCTCGGGGGAGGAAAGATGAGGGGGGATAGAACAGTGACGGAGTGAGAAGAAGAGAAGATGGAGGGGGTGAGAACAGGAGTGATAGAGGAAGGATAGAGAGTCAGTGTGTAAAGGGGGGGGGGTGGTACTGTGTTGTCATCCAGATGTAAACATGGACGACACAGCCTAATTGAAGCAGCCTCCGTGCACATGTGAGGCTGACAGAGTGGGGTTCCAAAGCTGACCTCCCCACACGAGGAAGACGGTACCCAAAAAGAAACTACAAACAAAGAAGAAAAAACTGATGGGAGTTAAAGGCGAGCGGGTCAGGTCGAGAGGCTGGTCACGTGACCCGTGTTTCTGTCCCGAGTTGCGTTGTTGTTGTTGGGGACCGAAACGCGGCGGCGAGCGGAGCGGAGGGAGAGGCGAGCCGTGTGATTCGTCAGCGGGGTCTAAGGCGCCCCGGAGTTGTCGTTGGCGTTATGGTAAACACAGTCACGCCTCTGACAGCCTGTCACTTCCTCTTCGTCAAGGCCCTGTCAACTCGAGTCACGCGCCCTCCATCTCTACTGTACCTGCCTGCTTTACCTGCCTGCCTGGCGTTCTGCTAGCTGGGAAACAAGCACACACACACACGTACAATCACACACACAGACAATCCTGCCACCACAATGTCTCCCACGCATGTCTCACGCACAGTGCGGCAGAACCCTAATCACACACACTCACACACACTCCTTCTGCTGGGCCCGAGTTTGAAAGTGCAGTGCTGGCTATTTTCAGGTGCTACTCTTGTTCTGGCGGCTAAGCGCTCTGCTCAAATAAGCCACTGTAGGTGTGTGTGTGTGTTTGTGCGTCTGTGTGTGTGTGTGCGTGTATGCACGCGTGCATGCGTGTGTGAAACAACAAGTATGAAAGAGTCATGAGCTCCTAGTTGTGCTGTTCCCATGGCTACCATGCTGACATAGAGGCTGGACACCAGCAGAGTTAAAGCTCTGTAAAACAGCCCACTTCACTGACCCTGCTGAGAACAAACGCACAGTCATATCAGTGTGTATCATATCAGCACTGGGGCCTATGCCATGAGCTGTCATAACCATCCTCTGTCATTGTGGTGATATTACAGTGGGGGTGATGTCATCATTAAGTGCCTGTGGTGTATATCTCATGGTCTCCCCCCTAGATGTTTGTCTGCTGATCTCCAACATTATGTCAAACACCCCCTAATAGAACTGTACACAGGCTCGGGGCCCCTCAGCCCTGGTCTGGGATCAGATCTGCATCCGCCACATCCACTGTTTCTCCACAGAGCGAGGAGACCCGGCAGGTCCAGGACCAGCACTTTCCGCAGGACTGTAGAGTGTAGAGGCTGCTGGATCCTCTGTCATTTAGATGACTGAAGAAGAAAACATACACGGGTTATTTCCTCAGAGGAAACACACGCACACACACACACACACAAGCGCACACACAAATACACACATAACACCAATTCTGACAGCGTAAGAGGGACTGTCACCCCGACGAGGAGAAACACAGATGAAAATATGAATAAATAATATGCATAAATAATCTACTGCAATAGGAAATGACTCATGTGTGAAGGGGTTCGGTCACGTCTGGCCAGAGAGTGTGTGTCGCTCTAATCATTGTGTGTGTGTGTGTGCGTGTGTGTGTATGCTTGTTTGTGTGTCTGATCCCTGAAGTTCCACCTGCTTCTAAGACCTCATTGACCTCCAGAGATAAATAGACAGTTGAAAAGTGAGGGGTGTGTGTGTGTGTGTGTGTGTGTGTGTGTGTGTGTGTGTGTGTGTGTATGTATGTGTGTGTGTATGTATGTGTGTGTG
The DNA here is from genome assembly GCA_903064625.1 of Mallotus villosus. NCBI lineage: Eukaryota > Metazoa > Chordata > Actinopteri > Osmeriformes > Salangidae > Mallotus > Mallotus villosus. The sequence goes on from CAEFZP010000620.1 coordinate 31,537, forward strand.
TGTGTGTGTGTGTGTGTGGTTGTGATGCTTCCAGACCATGCTATGCTAACGAGCCTGTTACTTCACTGACAGGTGGAACGGGCCGAGGGGAAACTAAACATGGCACAACGGAGGAGGCGAATACATTTCACTGAGGTGACAAAGTCTCCAGTAAGTGTCCTTATTTTGTCAAAACAAGTGCTTTCAAAGTCTTAAAGGGACAGGAACGTTTTTTATTTATTTTATGTACCGTATCAACTCAAATCCAGTTCATGATGTATTGTAGGGTGTGTTACTTCCCTGTTACCTCCCTGAACCATCACTCCTGAGTGGATATTTGTCTTAAATTAAGGCTTAGATTTGTCTTTCTTGAGTTTTATTAAGCCTGCAAGCTGATACATACAGACATTAGCAAAAGTGATTCCACCTTATGTCCACCAATCTTTTTTCTCCGTTCTCCCTTTATAGTCAGGCCTAAAGAATTATTGCTATGTAGGTTGTGAGGGGAGTCCCACTTCAGTACATATGCAAGAATCATGAACAGACCATAAACATGGACTCCAATTTCATCAAATTGATGGTAACACCCCCATTAGCTGCATTCCAGAGTAAGGAACATGTGAACGATAAGTCATTGGGTTTTTCCAATACGGCCATCAGGGGTGCACACCTAGGGTCCTGGTTTTATGATAACGTGCTTCCTGAGGCTCAATGGCTCCTGGGGGGGGAGGGGGGAGGGAAGAACAGCTCCTCGAGATGGAATGCCGGTCCTCCAAGGGCATCCATCTTGGACAGAAATGTTCTGTGGGACATTGATTACAATCAGTAATTGCACCATTTTAGTTGCAGGCTTCGTTTTGACCCAGGACCACTTACAAAAAGTATTGGAATCAGAGACGTTGTTATGTCTCATGGCGGTAGACTCCAGAACAGACACACACACACCTGCACACACACTCACACACTTCTGCTCCTAACATCTCAGATATCTATTTGTCAACTTGGAATTAAATCTGTTGTTATCACAGAGCACATTCTTGGCATGTTCCCCTCTTTTCCTTTCTGTCTCTTCCACAAACATCCACGATCATACAAGGCACAGACACACACACATGCACGCGTATGAACACACACACGCACACACACAAAAACTCAATCAGGCCATCTCTGCTCCCTGTCCAAAGCTAAGTTAATGCAAGTAGAGCAAAAATCAATACAAATGCCAGCGGAGGAATCCCTGATTGGTCTTATTTAATCTAACACACAAACACTTTCTATCTAACATTATCAAACTAGGAAGAGAGGAGAGGAGAGTGACAGATTTCTCTCTATCAGATTTTCTAATGACCTCTGTAAAATTTGTTTTTTACAGTCGCTAGGACACATTTCTCAATACTTGGGTCACTTTTTCAAAACTCTTCACACAGTGAGCACAACAGAAGTGTACGTGGGCTAAACTGTGGATGCTTTATCTTTGCTTTGGCACAAAATGCATTCAATGACTTCATCTTTCAAATTACATTCATTCTTTTCTCACTTCGACACAACAACCGCCAAATGTCCCTACAGGCCAATTTGCACATGCTCACATACTGTTTTCAAAACTGTTAAACTTCAGTTCAAAACAATAACATAATACAAAACTGACTAAGACAGCAATTTGCTACATTTCTACAGTAATATTGTAATGAAATATATTTAAAATCTAAAAATTAAATGCTATACAATTATCTCTATGGAAAGGTTGTGCTAGTTGAGGAAAGGGATGCAGAGAGAAGAAATCAGCCAACATTTGTATAGGACAATGTGACATTTCACCACTCCCGTGCAGTCACCGAGTGGTTTGCAGCGCATCCCAGATTGGTGTCACTTTTCCTCCCACCTTATTTTCCATTCCTCAACCCCGTAGAGGAATTATTTTCCTCATGGAGGTGGAAGGTGTATGACCACCATCCACATGATCAAATGTCCCTCCTGTACACAATGAATGCTGGATGCCTGCCTGGATATATCAGCAGAAGATTGCCAGGGATGGATCAGGCATGCCAGAAGATTCTTTTGTATTGCTCTAGATGACATGTGATGTGGATGAGAACCTGTGGCCAAATGCAGAAGACCGAGTACATTAGCATTCCTATTGCATCTGTATCAGTGGATGGTGTGTATACAAATTATTGTATTCTGGAATGACTTAGTGTAACAACAAAAAAATACATCCAATATATGAAAGCATACTGGATCATGTTTGATTCATTCAAGTAACATATATTGCAGTGAATTCTAAACTGTAGAGAGGTGTCCTTGTTTTACATGAGAAAACCTTGTAAGTGCTACCTGTTGTTTGTGTTTTTTAGGTCATTGTTTTGTGGGTGACAGAGTGTGTTTGTTGGCTGTCAACCTTTGCTAGTGTTATGGAAGAATGAGTTGATTTGAGAGATGTATGAAGTGTTTTGGTAGTGTCCTTGGGCAAGGCACTTCACCCTACTTGCCTCGGGGAGAATGTTGCTGTACTTACTGTAAGTCGCTCTGGATAAATGTAAATGTAGTGCATTTTGAATGTGAAATTAACTGCTGTGCCGAGCTGAAAGATGGTTAGGAGAACCAAAGTGTGAAGAGTTTTGAAAAAGTGACGTAAGTATTGAGAAATGTGTCCTAGCGACTGTAAAAAACAGTGTGGGTGTTTAAGTGTGTGTGTTCAAAGTGTGATTGTGTGTGTATGTGTTTAAGGGTGGAAGTAGTCTTTAATGAGTAGGAAATATAAGGAAAACGAGAGGCGAGCGTCCTGCCTGACTAACTTCTGCTGCATAATGAGGGGCATTCATTATTAACTACATTGTCTCATTCCCTCTCCTCTCTTTTCCTCACCCCTCCCCACCCTATCCTCACACCTCCTCTCACTCTTCTCCTGACTCCACCAGTAGAACGACTGTACAACTTTCTGTTGACACCTCACTTTCAAACCAATGCGTTCTTCTTAACCTCATTTGTCCACTCTGTCTCTCTCTCCCCATCTTTCTCTCGACCTCTCTTTTTTTTGCCTGCTTTTCCAAGTACGCTATTCTCGTTGAAAGTGCGTAAGTAGTCTTTGGAGACATCTCAAGAGTGAAAATCCTCTCTTCCCATCCTTTCTTCCACTTCAACACACACACAAATGTGCACACACAAACGCAGTTATTCCGTAGCTCACTCGATCAGACAGTCAGCAGTGTCAGGATAATAACTCCTTTCACTGCTTTCACCCTCTACTTCACATTTACATTAAACACTGCCTCACTTCCCTTCTAAAATATCATGGTCTCTTCCTTCTCAGCTTGTGCATAACTATGACATCTCTATTCCTCTGTCTATCTGTCTGTAAATTGTGTCCAGGTATCAAATCAAATCAAATCAAATCAAAATGTATTTGTATAGCCCTTTTTACACGCAAGCATGTCACAGAGGGCTTCACATACGCCCATAAAAACTGCCCCTCAACCAACCTAAACCCTCAAGGAAGACAAGGAAAAACTCCCAGAAAAACTCAATGCAAGAGAAAAAATGGAAGAAACCTCGGGAGGAGCAATTCAGTGAGGGATCCCCTCCTCCAGAAACGGTTGGTGAAAGAGAGGAGCAGAACACAGGCTAAACATAGTAATACACAGGGAAGTGCCAATGGGTTTAGAAACACCAAAATCCATTGTCCAGCTTGGTAGATGTAGGAAGGGATCGGGAAACTCGCTGTTGCCCGTCACGGAGACTAGTTTCCGGTTGGTGAATAGGTCCAGCGTTGGCGGACCGATGACCAGGCAGGTGCTGACAGCTCAAAACCCCCCACACCACAGGGGATGTGTGGAGGGGGGACAGAGAGAGGAAAGCAGGGATTAGAGAATGCCAGGAGCAGCTAACAGTTACAATGATATTAGAATGAGATCCCCACCGGTCAAGTGTGGACTAATGCAGCGATTTAAACAAAGGTATTTGGTGCAGCCTTAGACACTAAGACACCGCCAGCCCCCCTCGGTTGGAACATAAAATCTGTTCCAGGGGAGAGAACTCTAAAATAAGTTATTTATAGAATAAGGGTGAGAATGCCCCGTCCCCCGTCGACACCACACCATAAGTTTACATAAGGTAGGTCTGGGTCAGTAGAGATCGGCAGGCCAGAGTTTGGTTGAATCAAATTGACTAACAATTATTCTTTGAGTTACTGTATGTCTACACTGTTGGTCATCGAATGTAGTTTAACTGGAATAAAATATTTTGTTCATGAAGTTCTGTGTAATAGCTTCTGTATCTATTGGTATTTTTGGAAGAGGGAGGTAACTTTGTTACTTATTTTTGCCATATGTGATAACATTCGTCAGTGGGCCTAGATGTGTATACATGTACATGTGTGTGAATATGTGTTGGGTGTGTGTGTCTGTGTCCAGTATGTATCCCTTGTCTGTGCTGAGATATGTTATGTTATCCATGTTATGGACACACTGTGGATTTAAAGTTAAACTAGTTTCGGACAAGTTTTAACATGAAATTGTGTAGAATGGCATGTCTTTGGTATCCCCATTCCATTCACACACACACACACACACACCCACACACACACCCACACACACAACTGACACCACCTCTCTAACAGCCCGAGTCCCCAGTGTACTTTGACACCCCACTGAAACACTAAAGAAAACAACATCCTGGAACAGGGCTTTGCCTTCAACACACACTTCTTTCTATGTTCTCTCGTTTTTCTCTCCTCTTTCTTCCTCTTCTCGGAAACTCCCGGTTGAGACGAGCGATTTAATGAATAAAAAGAAGGATGTAGCGACTGAATTTTTAAAAGCTCTAAAATGAGGTTACAACCAGGTAAGTGAATTATTCAAGTTTGCTCCACACAGCAACACACACACGTACGCACACTATGGCTCCTGTGATCTCAGGAGACCTCAAACTAAGTGCTTTAAGACAAGGTTTTAACTTTAGCCTTAACTGTTCTCCATCAGTCAAGCCACATAGATAGAATAGCCTTAAGACACACTCTGGTTCAACTGTTGGACGGCATCTACATGTCCCTGTGTGTGTGTGTGGGGTGTGCATGTGAGTAAGTGTGTGTGTTTAGTCCAATGCCCCCTTAGTTTTATGTTTTGCCAGTGTGTGCGTGCAGTTTTGAGTTGATGAATGATTCAGAGCAGTGTTTGGCCTGTTGCCTGGGGCGTGACACATTGTCATGGTTAACACATACACACACTCCTGTTGGAGAGCAAAGGCACACACTGCACAAATGCATAACACATGCTCACTACAAACATCAGGTTGGTGATGGAGCTGTCAGAATGCTTCATGTAGAATGCCAGAATGGAACACCGGCTAGCCAGCGCATAGCATCCATACTGGGACAGTCATCATGAGGGCTTCAGCTATGGTGTCTGTGCTGTGCTGTACTGTGCTGTACTGGGCTGTGCTCTACTGGGCTAGGCTGTGTTAGTCAGCACAGGGGCTGGGCTGTGCTGAGCTGAGCTGGGCGAAGCTGTGTTAAGCGATGTTATGCCGTGTTTGGTGGTGTTCGGCTGTGTTCAGCTGGGCTGGGCTGGGCAGGGCTGCTCTCAGGGATATCAGCCTTCTTGCATGATACAGTAATGATCAGAAATAACCACACATCGAGCCATAAAAACACTTTAACACAATCCTACATTTTTTCACTATCCTTGCCATCTCATTGCACAATTCCATAACTCAAAGTAAAGCATTGCTTTACTTCCATCGGCCAGTTAGTTTGCATTTCTTAAATGTCCAACACTGCTGAGAAGATCTCTCAAAGGCAACCAAATACCACCAGAAAAGCGTTCTCTCTCTCCATGTCTTTCATTGTACAAACAACAATAGCCACCAAAATGTCAACCCTCAAACATAGGCGCTTCGGAGCTCGAGCACCACAACCCTGTGAAATAGCCCTAGAATGAAATTATACGTTTTTCTCCCTTTTATCAGAATCTGAATTTGGTTTTAATTGCCATGTAGGTTTACACAAACACAGAATTTACTGTGGCCGGAAGTTGCAAACAATAAACATTTCCAATTGCTTAAGCACAATTTTGAAAACGGGGCTCAATCATGTATAAAAATGTCTGTCACCGTATGCCACACACATGGTTTATAAAATTGGATTCTGTTTGAACCAGTTACACACTGTGGTAAACAATTTAAAACACTTTTTTTCTGATGATATTGTTATAGTAGAGTACGTAAAAGTACATGAATATGTTGACCAAACACAACACACAAGTCCAGTACTGCACACTGCTGAAATTATTAATTAAGCAAACTGAAAAAACGTGAAACATATACGGATATTCAATCAAAAAGTAGAAAAGTACAGTAGTCTAACTAATCATAAGAACTAACAATCTAAAAAATTAAACGATTTAAAATGTAAATTATAAAATAAAATATATATAAACATAAGAATATGAATGGGCAACAGTGCAAAACAGGTGTCGGATCGACTAATAATAGATCATAGTTTAATGTCAGTGGGAGTCCTTGGCCTTGTTGAAGAGGCCAGTCCTGAAGTTCCTGAAGTCCACAACCATCTCCACTGTCTTAAGATCATCAGAGAGATGAGCCCAATGAGGGGGGTGTCGTCCAAAAACTTCAAGAGTTTGACGGATGGATGACTGGAGGTGCAGATGTTGGTGTACAGGGAGAAGAGCAGTGTTGGGAATAACGCGATAAAAAGTAACTCCACTACTTTTGGCGGTAACTAGTAATGTAACGAATTACTTTTTTCAATTAAATAAGGCAGTTACCATTACTGAAATTTAAATGGGCTTGTTACTCGTTTCTTATTTTTGCATGAATTCCCCAATTTCAAGTTTTTTATCTAACTTAAACAAGTTTACTGCCACGCAATGTATGAATGAATCAATCCGCATTAAGAGACTAGCCCATACAATGGCCAAAAGTTCGGACCATGCAAGCTTTTTGTCATGGAAATATCAACATTATTTTTCACTAACGGAGCTAGCTGGAAAATCAAACTTTTCCCTAACCTCGTGGGGAGAAGGGCCACAACATCATGGCCACTAACAAAACTCAGCAAAGATTGAATGGCTTCGCTCGCCCCTTTCTCCACCGCCATTACTGAACTACAACTCAAACTAGGGTGCGCATCTATGTCATCGTTCTCAGCCACTCCTTCTGTTCGCTGATTGCACCACCAAAAATAGCCCAATAACCTAGTACAGAAGCAAAATAAAAACTGAGCGGATGTACGTAGGTAGGAGTGTAACGGGTATGCAACGGACGTGGTCTTGCAAGCTCCGTCAGAGGGTCACAGGCAATCGTCCCGCACTGGGTTCGAACTTACCACCTCTGGCTTCCCAAGCGCCACCACTACCAACTACGCCAAAGAAAAGCTAGCTATTCGGTGACGCGGGTGGCCCATTACATACCTGAGGAGTGAGTTTCACCGATACACATCGGCTACAGGAGCGCAGAGCCAGACTAACTGAGCACATGCAGGTCACATGAAAAATTATCCAAAGACTGGTACCCAAACAAACGGTCGGCAGATGAACGAATCATTGATCCTAAGACACAGTCAGGGGTGAACGATTCGTTCCTTCTTTCGGGTACCAGTCTATGGATCATTTTTCACGTGACCTGCATAGGCTCAGTACTGGTAGCTAGAGGAAACAGAAATGATTTGTTCATTTCCCGACTGGGTCTTCGGGTACGAGTCTTTGGATCAATCTTTAGTGACCTGCATATGCTCAGTACTGGTAGCTAGAGCTCTAATTGCAAGATGTCGTAAGTGTAGGCGTCTTGTATCTTATGTTCCAAAAATGATGTCTTCAATGGCCACGCCACTTTATTTCTCCAGGTAAAAGCAAGGAGAAGGAGATCAAGCGGATCAATAAGGAGCTGGCTGAGGGTCATGTCAATTAGTAGTGTAGGGAGTGGATGTGGGATCAGTGCAAGTGTAGAGGGTAGAGAATCATTGCAAACTGAAAAGCAAAAAGTGATGATGTTCCTGCTAATGGAGAGACCCAGCTTGTTAGGGCACAGCTTACTCTTAACGATCCTGTCAAATGAAAGAAAATGCATAAAAAGGACATACCCAAAGTCAATTGAAATCTGTTCTTGAACCATGTTGGGTAGCCTACATGCACAACTGTGGTCTCTTTAATTTAACAATGTTGAATACAATGTTGTTGTTTTTTATGTTGGTCCCAATGTCAAAAATGGGTGGGTATGTTGACGCCAACCGATAGCATGGAAGCATAGATGGTTCAAACGTGTACAGACGTTAAAAACGGCTGTGTACTATGACGCCTGTACACGGCCGTTTTTAACGTCTCTACGTGAACGTTAACTTATACGTTTTGGTAGTATTCAATGACACAGGTCTGTGTTCTAGAAAGAGTGGTCTGGAGTCGCAGAGGTCCGATAATATCAGCTTTAATGCAGCAGTTGGAAATTAACAAAACAACAAAACTACTCATAGGTTAAGGTTTTAATACAGATAAAACAATCGTCATCATTAGTGTGTAGATGTAATAATTGAATACAACAATTATCTAATTATGATTATAACACATATGAAATTCTATACTTAGTTAACTATTACATTTCAGAAATACATTTAACACCATTCTGATGAAATTATTATATTTAGTCAGCATAGCTTGTTTTCATTTATTAAAATCACATTAATTAAAATGTTTAAATGGCAATACAGAAACAAAATTGTAATAGTGATTTGAATCAGTGTAAAATCGTTTTTAGATCTGTATGTATCCTTCATTATGTGCTTACCATATGACAGGAAATGTTTTTTAAACTTGCTTGTAAAATGATCTATTTTATATCTCCCACCAATAGCAAGTGATGACATTTGTTATTTCCCTTAAAAGTGCATCCTGTTCGCTAAGCATGCTGTTCCTCGTCATGTGGGTGGACCAGCTTAGTTCCATAGTCAGACTCGGTTCAGGGGTCTATTGGAAGTGTGATCTAGGGGAGGGAAGCGTGTACTTCGTTTGGGGAAGTACACCCTGTTATGTGTACGTTTTAAGGCACATATTCTTATTTTTAGTAGTATTATAATGTAGTATTATATCATGCCATTTGAACTCCAGTTCACCTCTTGGAATGTAAGAGGTCTAAACAAACTTATCAAGCTTAAGCAAGTAATGAGTAGGATTAAACAACTAAAAGCTAAGATAGTTTTTCCTTAGGAGACGCATTTAACACCTGAAGATGTAGTGAAAGTGAGGAAGAGATGGCCAGGTCGAGTTTTTTCTCACTTAGTTAGTTCTCACTCACGTGGGGTAATCACTCTGATACATAACTCCCTACCTTTTCATCTAATCAATGTGGATGAAGACCGATATGGGAGATACCTTATTATTCAATGTGAAATACTCTCAATTAGGTTAAATCTGGTAAACTTATATGGACCCAATGACGACAACCCGTCTTTTTTCAGAAATCAGTTTTTGTCCCTGGCTGATTTGTCTGGTAGTTTCATCATAGGTGGACTCTCCAGCCAGAAATTGATAGATCCACAGGGATAGATACCTCCCATGCCCAGACACGAAAAGAGTTATTACAATATGTAAAATAATTAAATGTAACTGATGGAGAAGAGACTATCCTAATCAGTCAACCTTCTCATGTTATTCTGCCACCTGCCAGACATTCTCCAGAATTGACTACTTTTTGGTGTCTGCTTCTTTGATGTCCACAATCTCAAGATGCTGGTTCGACAGCATTGTAATTTCAGACCATGCTTCAGTTTCATTAAGACTAAACATGCCACAGTCACTGAATTTCTCCACGGGTGGCGCCTTCAGTCATTTTGGCTGAAGGATCCAGAATTGATGAAGTTTATTGGGGCCCAAATTGATGATTACTTTGTAAATAACACAACCCAAACATCAGCTGCTACACGGTGGGAAGCATTTAAAGCCTTCTTGAGAGGACATATGATAAGTTTTACAAGTTTTAAACAAAAATCCTGGAGGCTGGAGATGCAACAGTTAGAAAAAAAGATAAAAGAAACTGAATCAAAACACTTCCAAAACCCTTCCCAACATTCATTTAAAGAACTTAATGAATTTAGAGCTAAATATAATGTTTTATCTGTCAATAAGGCAACTGAAAGCCTTCTGAAATTGAAACGGTCCTATTATGAGCAAGGGGAAAAGGCTAGTAAACTCTTAGCTTGGAGTATTAAACAATCCAAATCTGAAAGGACAATACATACTTTTGAGCTAGATGATGGGTTGGAGACTAGTGACCTTAAAGAAATTAATAAAGCTTTTAAAGGTTTTTACGAGAACTTATACAGCACAGATTCTTCAGCCCCAGCCTTGCAAAAACAAAAACAAAATTGGATTCATTGAACATCAAGCCTCTTGAAGAAAACTTCCTGGCTGATTTAGACCTAGACATAACCATTGAGGAATTGTCTGCAGTATTAAGGGGGGTAAGACGCCTGGCCAGGATTCGATTCCCATTGAGATCTATAAAGCTTTTCAGGACGCGCTACTGCCACCTTTACTTGAAATGTATAAAGAGTCCTTAGATAGTGGGTCCTTCCCCCCCCCTCTAAAAATATGGCAGCAATCACACTATTGTTAAAACCAGGTAAAGCGTCTAACCTTTGTGGATCGTATAGACCAGTGTTTCTCAAACTTTTTCAGACCAAGGACCACTTGGCCAATAAATAAAAACTTGCGGACCATCTAACTAAATAGACCACTTTCATGTTTACCAACATTCAGGATGCGCGCGCAGCTAGGTTTCAGAAAACCGTGAAAGGATAGCATTTACAATGGCAAAAGGACCACACGGATCATACAAATAGTTAGATTTAAAAGACCAAAAAGTCAGAGGAGGACAGCCTTAGAGAGAGAAAAAGCGATTCCCCATTGATCTGTCGGATCAGAATTTAGATTTGGGTCACGAAAGTCTTGACATTTGAGTGAGAATGTCGCCCGGTACAGACCGCATAGTGGAGCGGCAGCCATGTCTTCGCGTCATGTCACAAAGTTCATAATTTTACAGTTTTACAGTCAATTCAACATCTAAAAAGTCGAGCAGGGCAGCTTTCAAGAGGGAATATGGGAATTCTGCTTTTAGCCTGCTGGTCCAATTATTTTTGTGATTTGTTTAAACTTGCAATTTGAGTGTGAGACTGCGTCCCCATTAGCCTCAGTCAGACTCGTCGCTCACTGGCAGTGTGCACAATATTTCGGCCCAGCAATCGGTAGCCTATCTGAGAGAAACTTTTTAGAAAGCCTGGACCCAACCATCTCTATTTGGGAGGGGATAACTCCCTCACATGGTACAACCAGAGAGGCTCTGGTACAACCCATGCAGAGGCTGCGATGTCAGAATGCGGAACGTGTGTAGCCCATTTGAATAGGGTACTACTGACTGTGTATCTTCGTTCTGAGTTGTAGCCTATATTAGAAATGTCGCAATAATTTACTTGTGGCCGTCGCGGACCACTATGGGGGCACTACGGACCACCAGTGGTCCGCGGACCACACTTTGAGAACGACTGGTATAGACCAATATCTCTTCTTAAAACGATCTCAAAATTCTTTGCAAGGCATTAGCCAGCCGGTTAGATACACTTCTACCACAAATGGTGCACTCTGACCAAAACGGCTTTGTTCAGGGACGACAAGGTTTTCATAATATAAGACGAGTTCTTAATATTTTGGATTCAGGATGTATGGAAACTGCTATTTTGTCGTTGGATGCCGAGAAGGCTTTTGATAAGGCGGAGTGGTACTTCCTGTTTGAGGTTCTTCAAAGATTTGGCATAAAGAAGAGATTTCTCTGCTGGATCAGACTACTTTATGCTGACACCCAGGCTGTAGTTTTAACAAATGGGCTATCTTCAGCACCCTTTCAGTTGTACAGGGGCACAAGACAAGGCTGCCCCCTGTCTCCTCTGTTATTTACCCTGGCAATTGAGCCACTTGCCATGGCAATTCGCAACCATACTAGCTTAAACGGCATAAGGATAGGAGATATGGAACATCGTATAGCACTGTATGCTGATGATGTTATTTTGTTTTGCTCTAATTTGAAACAGACTCTACCAGCTTTATTGGACCTAATTAACTATTTTGGCACCTTTGCGGGATACAAAATTAATTACTCCAAATCTGTAATATTATTCATGAATGAAAAGGAAAGACTACACCCCCCAATTCATACTACTTTTATGGTTTCACTCAATGGCTTCACATACCTGGGTGTTAAGATTGCCCCTACCGCCGACAAAATTGTTCCTAATAACTACAATACCTTAACAGATAAGGTCACCCAACTTATAAATAGATGGAACAATCTACCCATTTCTATGATTGGCCGGATAAATGTATTGAAAATGTCCATTTTACCGAAGTTTTTGTATCTCTTTCAATCTATTCCACTTGCTCCTTCACCCTCATTCTTTAATTATCTTAAAAAGCTTTTTTCCAACTTTATATGGAACAACAAGCGTCCCAGGCTCAGGCTTTCCCTATTGTATTTACCATATGATAGAGGTGGTTTACAGCTACCAAATCTTGAGTGGTATTACTGGGCAGCTCAAATCAGAGCAGGAATGTTTTATTTTGAGAGAAACCACCCTCCAGCATGGGTTTCAATAGAAGCACATGTAATCAACATTCCTTTAAACCTGTACATCTACTCTGCTAACAGAAACTACTCAAACATACTAAAAAATTATTTTCTAAAAAACACATTAATGGTTTGGCACAAATATCTTGCATATCTAGGGGAAACAGTTAAACCATCTCAGTTTTCTCCAATTTTTGGTAATGATGACTTCCCTGGTAGAGCAGACCCAGGGTTTACAATCTGGGCAGCCCAGGCTATAGCCAAGGTAGCTGACCTTTACAATGAAAGCTTGGTTCTCATGTCATTTAAAGAGCTCAAATCAAAATATGAGATTCCTGCAAAACATTTTTTTAAATATCTACAATATAGAAGCTTCATCCTTTCTAGACAGAGCAATGATCTGAAGCTTCCCCCCCTATCCACCCTAGAAGATTACAGTTTGAAGTTTTTACATTCTAGGGGACAGGTTTCATTACTATATGAGCTTTTTGTAAGCAAGTCTAAAGAATCATCACAACTCTCACTTCAAGCATGGCGAATGGACTTGCAGGAGAATGTAACGGAGGAGGAATGGTCAAAAGCATGTTTTCTTGCTCAGACCCAATTCATAAATACAAACTCCAAACTGTTGCAATATAAATGGATAAGTAGATTGTACATAACACCAGCTAAATTGCACCACTTTAATCCTAACATACCTTATAAAAAAAGGTACCTTATTTCATTGCATGTGGGAATGTCAAAAGATACTTTCTTTTTGGAGGAAGGCGTTGGACCTTACTAGCAGTAGCGGCTGGTGATTTTTTTTTGGGGGGGGGGCGCAGTTGGGCGGCGCGGAGGGGGGGGTCGTTACACAGAACTTTTTTTTTAACATTAAATATATATGTATTAGCTATGTTGGATGCTGTCGTCCTCTCCTACTATTTCTTCAATGCCTAACGAATCTATCTCTTGACCCTGTATGTATGCTTGAGCAGCACTGGTTGAAGCCTGAAAATATTGTAAACAATGTTTGCATATATGCAGGTAGCAACGCTAGTGCTAAATAACTATTTTGCTTGTCGGCTAGTAGGGCTCGTGAGACAGCTCACCAAAAGAACGATGGGGAAGCCACTTGTCTAGCAGATTAAGACATGTTCGTAGGTACCTAGCGAAAAGTAGCCTCAACTTTCCTAGACTAAGCTACGATACTAATGCTGAAGGGTCGCTGATATCGCATAGCGTCGTTGCTAACGTGTGATGTGACTGTGTGTGTAACACTGAATTACTCACTGAACAACCAGCTAACCAGCTCCGGTTACTTAGCATACAGGTTTGAGGAGAAGCTACGGGTACCGTGTACGTCCCGTAGGCCTACAGCCCATCCTCCTTTGGTAGCTATGTTGCTCTCGTAGATACGTGATAATTATATGGGATGTGAGGGAATGATAAAGGTCTCTGATTCGACGAATAAGATGTCAATATAAGTAAGAAACGATGTCATTGGCCAGGGGCGCACGAGTGTGCGCCCCGGCATCGCCCCTTTTTTACGCCAATGAGAAGCCGTTTTTCTCAAATGTATAAAAAAAGTATGAGAGCTCCCATTGACTTCCATTTGGCCGGCGCCCCTCCAGGGGGGAGTGGCTTATCTCAGTGATAACGAATGGCAATATATTATATTTGGTCACATTTAAGTGGTTGTTGACAGGGACTTACGGTCTCCCACACACATTTAACGCGTTAACACAGTACATTTCTTATTTAAATCGTTTGGTATATCATATTTTTGCACGTTTTTTTATTATTATTTTTACGAAAAATTCTAGGAGGGGCGGCGCCCTAGCGCCCTCTATGGACGCACCGCCACTGCTTACTAGCCAAATCATTGGCAAGGAAGTGCCTCTTAGTCCTAAATTGTGCCTATTGCATCTATTTCCAGAGAACTTCACTACCTCTAAAAAAGTTACGTCTCTACTGAATATTTGTTTTCTGGAAGCCAAACGATGTATAGCTCTATCATGGAAATCTGATACACCTTGTGCCACATCACAATGGTTGAGGGGAATGACTTCTTACGTAGCTTTAGAAAAGATAAATTACACAACAAAAAATAGACTTGACAAGTTTTGGGAAATATGGAACATTTTCTACAATTTCCTTGAGAAAAACAACATGGATGTTGATGGTTGGTTGGATGATAAAATGGTTTGAGTACTTTTTGTTTTTGTTTAATTTTATTCTCCCCTTTAAACAATGTAAGTTAGCTGGTGATCTTAATGACTGTAACACACTGTCTACTGTGACACGGACATCTATTGTATGTGCTATATGTGAGAGCAAATTGCATTATATGTGCCTTGTTGTGTTGTCTTGTATTGTTTGTCTGTAAAATTAACAAAATTCTTAATAAATATATGTAGGTGCATCCTGTCGTTTGTTGAGTAGGCTACGTGTCTGAAAGGTCCAATGACATGCTCAAGGAAACTTTAGATTGATATAAACACAGTGAAATCCAGCCACTGATTTCATAAATTGCTGTGGATAAAAGTGCCTGCTAAATTAATTTATGATATAAACAACATATTTCAAACTGTAGGTGCAATATCTAAGCCATGAAAACTCAGAAATTATTTTTTTCTGTAAAATCCTTTCATAGTAAAATTGAGTATAATCTTCATAATAATCATAATATTTTAGAGAGATTCAGTACACTTTAGTTGTGACTACAGATGAGGTAGACTCTCAAAATGTCAACATGGTGAATGCAGTGCCGATTACTATGACACAGGTTGGTTTTAGTGCTGCTAGCGCTTCAAATCTGTGAAATACATTTTAGAAATGTGGAAGAATACATATTATTTTACTATGTACTGTGGGAAAAATGACAAACTGAATCTGACAAAGCAAATTTAACTGCATTGCTTAAATAGAAAAATGTTCTTGTAAGAAAATATTTGTCCTACTTTGTGGAATCTTGCTTAAATACATTAGCCCTTTGTAATAAAAAAAAATCTAATTTTCCTGAGTATGTTTTCTGTGTCACTGACAAAATCTCCTTGATTTAAGCAAAATAATTACAACAAAACTAATCATAGGTTAGTGAATAATGTTTTAATACAGATAAAACAATCGTATTCCATCATTAGTGTGTAGATGTAATCATTGAATACAAAAATGATCTAATTATGATTATAACACAAATTAAATTCTATACTTTGTTAACTATTACATTTCAGAAATACATTTAACACCATTCTGATTAAATTATTATATTTAGGCAGCATAGCTTGTTTTAATTTATTAAAATCATGTTAATTAAAATGTTTAAATGGCAATACAGAAACAAAATTGTAATAGTGATTTGAATCAGTGTAAAATCGTTTTTATATCTGTATATATCCTTCATTATGTGCTTGCCATGTATTAAAGGAAATGTTTTTTAGACTTGCTTGTAAAAGGATCTATTCTATATCTCCCACCAATAGCAAGTGATGATATTCGTTATCTCCCTTAAAAGTGCATCCTGTCGTTTGTTGAGTAGGCTACGTGTCTGAAAGGTCCAATACATGAAACTTTAGATTGATATAAACACTAAATGGATAAAAGTGCCTGCTAAATTGATTTATGATATAAACCATAATGTTGAAACTACAGGTGCAATATCTAAGCCATGACATTTTAGAAATGAAATTTACAGTAAAACCCTTTCATAGCAAAATAATAAATAATTTAAACAAAAAATCCTAAAACTGTAAATCCTTCATAAAGACAACCACAACTCTCTTCGATTATGTAATGCATATATGTGCAGTATGTCCCTGATAAGAAATATCTTGAGTATAATCTTCATAATAATCATATTATTTTAGAGAGATTCAGTACACTTTAGTTGCGACTACAGAAATGTCAACATGGTGAATGCAGTGCTTATTACTATGACACAGGTTGGTTTTAGTGCTGCTAGCCCATCAAATCAGTGAAATACATTTTAGAAATTTGAAAGAATACTTATTCTTTTACACATGTTATGGAAAGGGCATTTTAAACTTTTGTGGCAGTGTTCTGATTCATCAAACCTTATTTTAAGAAAAAAACAAACAGTTGAGGGACAAGAGAAGGAGAGAAGAGAAGGAGGCCTGAGCTGGGGAAGCTCCATTGACAGTGGTGGCAGCAACATGGCTGCTGGTTGAAACAATGGTGGCAGCAACAGGGCTGCTGGTTGAGGCAGGGGATAGCAAACCTCCTACAGTGGCTCTAATGAATGTCCCATAGCGGGATACTTTGGAGAAGACCATGGGGGAAGATCCCTTTGCCAAGTCTGATAGTGTTTTGTTGCTGCTGCTGTTGTTAGTACTGCTGTTAGAGTTGCTTGTCAGAGGCAACACTGCAGCCTGAAACCATGCATTATTCTGCTTACACATTAGGGGACCACCTTCATCACCCTGTAAAAAAGAAAGGGAAGAGACATTATGGTTATCATACAGCTACAATACTGTAACTCTGTGTCAACCAAGGGCCAGTATGGAGGTACTCTACCTTTTGCAATGTCACAGCTCCAGTGCAAATGCTGTCAGCTATCGATGCATTACCACAATTCACCACAGAGGTTTGCAACTCTTGCAGGCTCACTTGGGAATAAAGGAAAGACAGATTCATGCACTGCATCTTATTTTCATACACTTAATACTTGTATACATTCCATACACTACTTAATTCAAACAACTGATCCGTACACAAACACATGTATACATTTTTCACATACCTCCTTGCCCTGCGCCCCAGCCAGCCACCCAGCATGTAGATCCTAAGGTAACGTCTGTGTTGCTGGTGTCCAGGCAAATAGGCTGGATGTAGTTCGAGAGTGTGGGTTTGGTTCCTAGTTGAAGAAGTGCTATATTGTCACCCGTCAAATTGCTCATAGTGATGTTGGTTACGCTCAGGGTCACCTCGAATGGATTGATTCCATTTTGTGTCAGACTTCCAAAGACGACCATCCAACCAAAGGCCTTTGGCTGGCTGGGTAAAGTGCAGAAATGAAAGAAACAATAAAACCTAATGGACACCTTTACGTGTTTACGATATAGTTGTTGGTTTTTCTGAAGACTAAATCTGAACACAAACAGTTGACTGATGAAATTTTTCCAATATACCACAGAAGAGAGAGGAAGGGTGTGGTTGACAAATATTACCACTTTATTTAAGTCAACTAACTAACCTAAGCCAAATTTGTGGTATAGTGGAATTTAACATTTACTTTTGTATTTTATACTTACCATATTCAATTGTGTAAGGCGTGCATGAACTGACTTCGCTAGTCTCATTGTTTGTCATTGTTATGTACAGTGTTGGGAGTACAATGTAACGCGTTACAGTAGTCAGACACCTTTTGTTACGCAAAAAGTAACGTAATGCGTTAGTTATTTAATTGAATGAATCCGTTACTAGTTCCTTGTTCAAAAAAGTAACGCGTTACTCAATTTCTCTCCAATTTCCATCCGTGCAAACTACGTAACATTTACGTTGCTTTATCACGTTGCATTATAGGCTATGTCAAGTAGAAAGTGGCGACAAAAAAAAGATGGCAGCGCCTGTTCCCGTTGCTAGGCCTCTGCACGTAGGCGTAGCTCTAGCGTTTTTAGGGTGGAAGTTTTCCCATTATTTTGAACCGTGGTAAAGTTGGTTGGAAGTTCGATATTCAACAGGCATTCGGACGCCCAGTATTGTGTCAATTTAGCCGGGGTTTAGTGACGCTACGACCGGACGCTTAGCCTATGCTTTTGACCATAGATATATATAGAACACTAGATACGTCACGTCAATGTTGAGCTCCAGTCGGCTGACGGCACACGCGGCGGCCATCTTGGAGAGGTCAACCTGCTGCCTAGTGCATTACACCATATGGAAAATTCATACGTTTAATCAGCGATACAATGTTACTAGCGCGAACGGCGAACAATTCACTTTTCACCGTAGTTCTCCACAATAAGCTAGCTAATGATGACTAAAACATTTAGGCTACTTAACAAATGTATGTAATGTAATGTAAAATGTATCTCACCTGTGGAAAGTGATTCCCTCTCGTCGGGTGTGTACTACTGAACGACGTTGTACACACCCAAAAGCAGCACAATGAACCGGCATTATTATCGCTGTCTGACAGTCGAGTACATACAGACCTCAGACTGATGCCCCACTCAATATGGCGACTCCGTGTGCCGCGGCTGAGAGGGGCGTGGCGTATCTAGTGTTCTATATATATCTATGCTTTTGACTGCCTAAACAACGCGCTTTTAGGGACCATCAACAAATTACACATTTAAAATGTCAAAAGTCAATAGCTTTTCAACAACATGAACTAGGAACATCAAAATGACATAACTGTTCAAAATGTATGCATACATGTTGCACAGCCTTTAGTTTTTTCAGTTTTACCTCACACTTTTTTCAATGAATTTATTAGTATTTCAAACTTCAATAGCTTTTTCATCATGTGACCTATCTAGCTGTGTTGTTTTTGTTTTAATTGTTCACTGCAATGGGGATGTTCAATAAGCCTGGCATTTTTGGATTTAAGAGTTTCTTGATTTAAGACCTGTATGTGTTATTGCTGAGGTCAACCTATTAAATGTCCCTTTTGAGCATAAGATTGACCAAGGTGAGTTGTCTTAGAAATAAAATACTTTTCTTAATGTAACGCAAAAGTTACTCTCAACTGCAAGTAACGTAACTAGTTACTTTACAAGAAATGTAACTAGTAACTGTAATTAGTTACTTTTAAAAGTAACGTTACCCAACACTGGTTATGTATTTGACACTAAAATAGTAAGTATTTAAGCAAATATATTAGTGGTTATGTCTCTCTTTCTGCTGAATAGCTATTTATAGCTAGGCCGGAACTGAAACATTATCTGAGTATTTTACCTGGAGAAACAGCCAGCATCACTCATGACAACGTTTTCTGTCACTAGTGTTCCTCCACAGACATGTGTTCCATTTTGTTGTATGCTGGCCATCCATGGCCATGTGCCAGCTGATGCCACAGAACTTCCTCCACCAATACGGGAATTCAAAGAGGCACTGCCACAAACCACAGCTACACAGGGATCAATTGAAAAAAGGGACACCAAGATTAAAGACCTGTATAGTCCTTTGAGCTATTCAATCATTATGAATTTGATATATATATGCTACAGTCATCATAAATGTATAAAATAGTAATTATCTTATTAGAATTGTCACTTTGTGAACACTTGCCTGGACTTGCCTCCATATCTAAGGTGGGATCTACACACATTGAGATGAACTAGGGAGTCAGGGAATCAGGTGGCTGAGCGGTTAGGGAATCGGGCTAGTAATCAGACGGTTGCCGGTTCGATTGCAAAATGACATTGTGTCCTTGGGCAAAGCACTTCACCCTACTTGCCTCGGGGGAATGTCCCTCTACTTACTGTAAGTCGCTCTGGATATGAGCGTCTGCTAAATGTAAACTCACTATAATCAACTATCAGCATATGTTTAACCAATTAATTTCAAGTATTCTGTTCTATTTTCCTCCCAGTCCATGTGCAAATTAATGCTCCTGAAGTAAAGAGGTTTAAAGCCATATGTGAACATTTGCATGTTAATACACCAAAATCATTTACCTGTAGAGAGCCTTTAAGCTACTCATTTCACAATTCATTAGAGAAATATGCATGAAAGTCTCCTATTACATTCACGTTTAGGTGTGGGAGATACAGTTGTCGGGACAGGTGGGTAGCCAGTTGTCGGGACAGGTGGTAAGACAGTTGTCGGGACAGGTGGTAAGCCAGTTGTCGGGACAGGTGGTAAGCCAGTTGTCGGGACAGGTGGTAAGCCAGTTGTCGGGACAGGTGGTAAGCCAGTACAGGTGATACTTAGGTCAGAGTCAGTTCCACTCGAGCTGAAAGTAACAAATCCTGGCTGGCTGCTGGTGATTTCGCTGTTGATCCACGTCTGGTACTTGGATACTCTGGCATAGACTCCTGGGAAATTGGCCAGAGCACAGCCTTTGCCAAAACTCACCACTCCAGACTGGATCCAGCGACCACCCTGTTTGCTGACCAAGGGACCCCCCGAGTCACCCTGGAGAGGGTTTAACAATGTCAGGGATTATTACTTTTTAAGCAATATAAAAATGTATGTTTATTATTGATCAATTATCAAAAGAGTTACGTTAAGTAGCATATTACCTGACAGGAGTCCTTTCCTCCAGCTTTTAAACCAGCACACACCATGTTGTCTGTGATAGACCCCACTCCATAGTTACAGTTGCACTGTCTGTTCCCCACTACTGGCACATCCACTTCCTGGAGATTCTTAGGGGAGGGGAGGTTCACTGGAAAAACAGACAAAATCAACCAATGAAAAGTACTGAATTATTTTGGGAGATTTAATTTCAGTGTTACCACCACAAAGTGATTATATCACACACATATTTAAAGGTACTTATAAACCAAAAGTTAATAAAATGTTGATAGGGGTGGGCTTGATAGAGGAAGTGATACTTAATCAGTATTAAATATATTAAGATCTTTAACATTCATAATTCTGAGTTCAAATTTTTGTTTGTTTACTTGTATATCAGTAAAACAAATGTTTTAGTCTTCCTAGAATTGTAGAGCAAACTATATACCTAAAAAATGCCTAAAAAATATTGACATAATTTAAATTGGATTTTCATTAAATCTACAAAATCTGTCAAATGTATGTGACTCCCATTGTAAAACTGTAGTACATGTACAATTCCAGTAGATGGAGACTTATTCAAGGTATTGATGATCTTTATTTGGATATCTTTAATCTAGGTCTGTAATACAGTTGTCTAGTACTTTAAGATACCTCAAGAGTGCTCACCCCCTGAATTAATAGTCCCCCAACCAGTGACCCAACTGTCAATGCCTGCATTGTAGGTGCTGCCAGGTGCTGCTAAGCAGACAGGCTGGATATAGTTGGAAAAAGTCACAGGAGAGGACAGCTTCAGCAGACACATATCATTGTCGCTGGGTTCTGTCATCATAGTTGGGATGGCAGATGATCTGTGCTACTGAGCTGGACATCTGGTTTGGATTGGATTGCTCCAGGCTCTTAGCTCCCAAGATGACCTGCAGACCTGATGTGCTGGTGCTGGGGAGGGGGGGGGGAGTTGTTGAGTATATCACAAATAAGTGTAGGAAATGTTTTGGTTAAACACAAAAATTGTAGATTTGTATGAATCCTTACCTGGAGAAACAGTGAGCAGCAGTCAGAACCCACTGGTTGTTGATGAGAGATCCTCCACAAAAATGGAAGCCTCGTCTTTGTAGACTCGCCTGCCAGGGCCAGCCTCCCACTGGGGCGTCCTGACCACCCACAATCTTGGAGTTGAGTGGAGCCTGGCCACACACTGACAGCAAAAGGGTGTTGTGTTATGTTCCTTATGTAGCCTAAGTCTTGTCATATTTACAAGAGAATACACAGGCTTTACTCAAAAGGAAGCACTGCAGGAAGAGGAGGAAGATGCATACTGTCCACTTGCAAAGAAATGGGCACAATTTTTCATTTATTTTTGCAAGTGGACAGTATGCATCTTCCTTTGCTGTCATTTATAAAGAATGTCAGTAATAAAGTGTCATCCTTGAAGCCTTGCTTTTAAGACCCTCACCCTACATTCTAGGGCTCAGCCAATGCATGGTCAACATACACCAGTTCTATTGAAATGACCTTTATGTAGACCTTGATCTATTGTTCATCCATTGTCCAAGCATTGTGAATATGATTAAGACCATAGAAATTAAAAGATTGATTGAAAAGACACTTACCATTCAACTGAGAGTAACACCCTGAAAAAGACCAGGTATTTAGTTTAGATTTATCTTCACGTGAATGTCAGAAACCCTCCTGCTAGGTTAAGAACATACCGTTGTAACAGTTAGCAAAGACCTTGAGATATTTTTGTATGTCCTTCCTTTACTCTCTCTGCCTATCAACAAATTACATTTTATTTGCAGTCCCACTGCAAAATCAGGTATTATCTCTGAGTAGGCCTATAATGAGGCTGGAATGTTGTAACACTGTTCTCTATTGCCAAGGAAAATTCATCGTTAGCGTGCCTATTTAAGTCGGACTCTTTGTTTGTTTTATTGTGTGGTATTGTTTGTGTTAGCGATGTACTGAGCCTACAGATATTTTAATATGTAGATTGTGTATAGACCTTTGCCCTGTATCTTTATCATTGAATATTGCCTAGCCCTTTGGATTCATTTTTTCCTTGTGGATTACCGACCTTTTTCTGTCTGACTATGATTCTTGATTTGTCCTTTTGGGAAAATAAAACACATCACTGTGTACTCTGTGTATGGGTCCTCTTCCCATTCTGGGAAATACCCGGGATTGAGACACTCATCGAGTACATTGTGAAACAATTCAAAGTATTTTTTTTAATATATGATTAAATGGCCTACATATACCATAGTAAAACTTTAATTATAAAGTTTTCAGTTATATCACTTCAATGTCAAAGTGTCTTTAGGGCCCTATCTTGCACCCAGCGCAATTGACTTAGTCAGCGACGCAAGTATCATTCCTAGTTTGCACTCGACGCAAAGCGGACTTTTCCCTCCACGGACGCACGTCGGAATGACCTTGCGCTCCCGGGGGCGGTTCAGCGAAAAAGGAGTCGCAAACGTTCCCTAGTGGTATTTTGCAGTTTCGGAAAAACAATTCCGCCACTGACCAGGAAAAAGATGGTTTAAGACAATGGCGTATTATTCAGATGCTATCTTAAGGGCGCAAGCTTGGTCCGTGCGCACTGCTGGCGCACTGCTGGCGAAGCCAGGGTATTCGAAACTACGTATTGTTTTGATTTATTTGTATGGCTAGATGTGTTACATTTAGTTTATGTCAATGATTAATAAGATGTTCATGAGAAATCTCTATGTATGTTAACTTGAATTGTAACAACTGTGGCAATTTACTCCTACGCCTGTTTAACCGAAGCTAATTTGGGTACGTTTCTTCTCCCATGCACATCAGAATCAGGAAGGTTGGTTTTCAATTTACTGTGGCATGAAGGTGCGAACAATAAACATATAATAGGCCCTACGGGTCTTACATTAAGTAAACAAAAGTACAACAGTTAAACTAATTCTAAGAACTAAGCAATTTAAAACAATTAAATATATGTCAAAATAGGCTACATTTGAATGAGCAGCATGAGTGGGCAACTTAGTGCAATGAAACTGCTCTGCCTTTCCCATACAATGTCACTTCTCTATGGTTTACGGTCCTGACGAAAACGTCGGTCTCCTGTGAACCGCTGGCGTGCGCCTGGCAAATCCGCCGTTATAATAGCAATCCGCCATGGAACAAGCGCTGCTCTTAAAGGGAATGTGAGATGACCTCTTGGTTTATTGCACGTCACGCCCAAACCACACCCATTAGTAATGTAGCTACCCCTTTTACATTTGCATCAGGCGCAAAGTCATTTATCCCGCCGGCAAAATAGCATTGCGTTTCAGATCGTCAAAATAGGGCCCTTTATGTCCAATGCACCGGATAACATGCTCATTCTGAACAACTAAATTATTATGACATGGCACACAACATCTACGTAGTAATTAAGAAATAAATATTAAAAAAACATAAAAATTTTAAATCTACATACTATGAAATATACATAACAGAAATGGGAATATGGACAGTATGCAAAAGTGTTTGTTGGGCCAATAAATGGATACATAAAATTGCTAGTGTACATAGAAAGTGACCAGAGTATATGAGTGTTCATGTGATCAGTAAATCAGTGTTGCTGGTTTAAGTACTTTAGTGCTGCATTAGAATAAAAGATGAACTTACCTTTTGCCAGGAAGGCAACCAACAGAGTCCAACATAGTGCTTTGCAGACTTCCATGTTTCAGTTTGTAAATTGTTAAAGATATGCAGTCCTTTTAAACATTTTTTTTTCCACTCCTTCCTCTATAAACACACCTCTTCCTTTAACAATTTGTGTGCTCATCTGTCAGAGAAACCTGAAATACCCGTTTCCTCCATAACCTTGGTTGATCTTGTGGTGATGTCTTACACTGTGGGAGAAATGTACACATTTCCCACGATGTACTGAATTCATGTCCATATTACAGTTTTTTACAGTCGCTAACAAGCGCTTACCCATACTTTGGATACTTTTTCTAAACTCTTAACACAGACTGACAGCTACAAAACACAATTCGCCAAATGGATAATTTTCTTCTCAAAAACACATTTTGTTAAATATATACTAACTCCATTTCAAGACAGACCACATGTTTCTCTGCACACACTGACTGACCAAAACACTAGAAATCTGACTCAAAATGAAATTATTCTGTCTAAGACTAACACTTGTTTCTTACTTCACAAGGTACATGCAGTCAATCAAAGTACATCAGGTTTCAAAATACTGGCTATTGTTGACATAATAAAAACTGCATAGACTTGTTTCAGGTATTTGCATGCAAAACATGCAATCCACCTTTTACACGAAATTTCTTGGTTGGGAACTGTATGTTCACATGTACAATAATGTTCACATTCAAACACATTTCAGTAAAAAGCAAATCAGGTTTTTTTCCTTACTGTTTACTAAAGGAAGTACATTAGAAACACAGTATACAGTAATAGAACAGAAAACGTTTCACAGTAATGCTTACAGTAAACAAAATATCCATGAAACACATTCCGTTACAGTTTTTTCCAATCGCTATGACGGTTTTTTCCATACCTTTAACAAGTTTTCTAAACTCTTAACGCACCAACCCACCTACCACACACAATTGGCAAAACTGTTAATTTCATGCTAAAAATCACTCATTATAAACTAAACTCAAACACTTAATGTCATAACACAAATACATTAAACATGACACCATGTCTAGCAAACACTAACACACGTTCTCTTTTCACACTAATATGTAGTCAATCATAGCACAATGTCATAAAAAACACTAACATCAGATGGAATTACAGAAACTGCATTCATCTATATGTGTGAGGTCTCACAGTATATGGATTATAGATTGTGTTTGCAATGCAGTTTCTTTTGAAGCCTCTCTACCTTTTTGTTTTGTTGGGTTTAGTTATGTAATGCAATTTGTTTCTTTGCTGCAGAAATTCTGAACAAAAAATGAATGACCCATGTTAGAGTAGCTTTATAGAATGTACGTTTACTGTATTGAAAAAAAGAAGACAGAAACATAATTGCTGCAGTAAAGGCTTCATTTGCAACAGGACAATACTGCAATACAGTAAATATGCGATATCCCTGTAAGACCCGATTTAAAATGTCAACATCACCTTTTTTTTCAGCTGATATATGTTGTTTTTGAACTAATATCATTGCAGAAGCAGATGTTTTTATACTGTATCTAAGGTTTGGATAATTGTTTTTGCTATTGTGGGATGTTGTGTGTTAACATTCGTAAATACTACACAAACAATCCATAATTTTGTTGGGAGGTAGGCCTATAGCTTGTCTGTTAAGAAAATGTAAGTGTTGTGGAAATGTGTTCACTGACTGCATATTGTGTGAAAAAGACATGAAATATGTGAATTGTATGGCCAAAAAAGACTGATGCTGTGCTAATTGTGTTAAGAGTTTTGAAAATGTGACTACTGTTTGGACAAATGCTGTTAGCGACTGTAAAAAACTGTAAACAAGTTTACCACGACGCAATGTATGAATTAATCAATCCACATTTGAGACTAGCCGACACAATGGACGAAAGTTCGGACCATGCAAGCTTTTTGTCATGGAAATATCAACATTATTTTTCACTAACGGAGCTAGCTGGAAAATCAAACTTTTCCCAAACCCGTGGGGAGAAGGGCCACAACATCATGGCCACTAACAAAACTCAGCAAAGATTGTTCTTGCTCCGGCTCTAATATCTGGATATTGGGCAGCGTTGCCATAACAGACCGAATGGCTTCGCTTGACCTTTCTCCGCCGCCATTACTGAACTACAACTCAAACTAGAGAGTGTACAATTTCTGGGGAAATTGTAGGGTGTGCCTGTTTGTTTGCAGAGGGGTCCGTTTTTTTATGACATTTTTACAACTGATATTTCTTTATATTTTATATAAAATATATATATAAAATATAAAAATGACGGATTTTTAAAGCATATTTTTTTGCTGCTTACAACTCAAAATACTAAGAGTGAAGTGTAAAATGAAATAGTTGTCTTCTCATCTCCCCTGCAAGAGGGATATGGTGAGCAGCCTCATAGTTGAATCAAACAAATACATTTGGCAGACCGGTGTAAAAATTGACCAGATATTTTCAGGCATTTAGCCTACTCATATTGCATTCATTCATTAATAAAGAACCCCCTTTGTAAATTATTCTAACAACGACGTTATCGGCAGTAGCTAACAGTACAATCTTCTGAAAAACTAAAAATATTGCCCCAAAAACGTTAATAAACTTGACATGTATTAAGTGGATAATCGCTTATTCATAAAAAGCTCACTGGTAGCGATCATGCGTAACAATGCAAAATGCGATATAGCCCTGTGTGGAGGAGCTGCCCCGGTAAATTGTACAACTACTGTAGTTACTGTGTTCGTCTTGGTGGTATATAGCTATAGCGATTGCGTTGGTAGAATTCGATGTGACGTTCCGTTATACTGTTTAGGCTGAAATTAAAAATGTTCACGAACAGATTGACAAATGTAGGCTGTGGCAATGAAGTTCAGGTTATTAGTCAGATAGTTTGACCTATTGAAATACTTTTGAGTAAGGGGAGTGCTTCTGTCGCCGTTTGACTTCCTAAACACAGCTGTTGAGAGTTGTTGTTAGCTAAGCTAGTGCTAGCTAGCTACTGTACTCACTAGTGTCGAGGGTAGGCTACAGCGTTGCAGTGAGTGAGCTACACTGGTTTTGTAGGGGCCAAAATTGTTTATTTTGAAAAGTTACAAACACTTCCGTTTTGATTGACACACGTGGGTGTGGGTGTGGTTTATATACCGGGGCACTTGTGGCGGAAGGGGGTTAGGATACAAAGGGGGTTAGTGGCGCACCTGTTTTATTTTCTGTTTACCGTCAACTTATCGTCAACAACGTCAAATAACTATCAATTACAGCAGTTTATATTTTATTTGTTTATTTTCACCACCATCTACATGTTCTCATTCATCCATTGTAAATTGCCTTTCATCCATTAAATTCTTAAACTATACCCATCGCCGGAGTTGGAGATTGTTTGGACGCGTAACTGCCTGGAGCCCATTAAGCCTCTTAGCGGCCTTTATTGGAGAGCAGTCGCACAGGTTTGAAAGCACAGGTAATCATAATTTCACCAACAAATCGTTTACTAATGTCATAATAAATCGTACAACGAAAATGTGTGAGGAATGTTTATTTTAACGATTGAAAAGAGATGCATCATATATAGACTGCTGTAGTATGTGTTGCCCGGGCAACATAGGCTAATGTCATGATGCTAATGCTTCAGTGAAATAGCAGACTACTGTTTCCGAAAGTAGATGTAGTTACTCAATAATATCAGCTTATATTGTACATTACACTTCACAATTGTGTTTCATATCACAAAGTAAAATGAGTAAATAGTTATCACCCTGGCCTCTTTGCTTGTGGCGTTTCTGCAGCTGCCGTCCAGTAGCGTTAAAGCTATAGTTAGCCTACTAGCTAGTAACTATCTCCCAGAAGTTAACAAGCTGCTAAACTGATGTTCTGCTAGAGGTAGTCACGCGCGTCAGGGACTGTGGCTAGCAAGTTAGCCACGTAAATAAAAATACATAAAACTCAATGGCTCACAACATTTGACACGTTGTTTTCTAAGTAATCAAAATATTGACGGATGCTTAGGGGGGTGGCACAATACCATCCTTGCTGTGCAACAGTCTCTATGCACGTCGTATCCATGCCTCGTTGCTAGAGTGTTTTGACACAGTGAAGTAGGCTAGAAAGTATCCCTTTGCCGACAAAATACACTTGTTTGCCACAAAAACGTTGTATCCTCCTAAACTGTGCAATGGAACGTAAACAAAAGTAATGCCAAAGCAATCGAGACCAAGACGAAACTTTTGACACTGTCGTTTTCTATGTAGTCCAAATATTGACCGAGCCTTAGGGGGGCTAAAATAAGAAGAATAAATATATATGTGAGATAACAAAGGATGCGCCACGACTCGTGGCACACCCAACTAGGGTGCGACATCTACGTCATCGTTCTCAGCCACTCCCTCTGTTCGCTGATTGCACCATCAAAATGTTTTTGGTGAAAAACGACTAATATACCAAAAACCCAGAACTAGTAGCCTACAGAAGCAAAATTAAAACTGAGCAGAACTACGTAGGTAGGAGCGCAGAGCCAGACTAACTGAGCACATGCAGGTCACATGAAAAATGACCCAAAAACTGGTACCCGAACACACGGTCGGCAGATGAACGAATCATTGATCCGATAACTCAGTTGGAAGAAGAACAAAACATCGATCCGAAGACACGGTCAGGGGATGTACGATTCGTTACTTCTTTCGGGTACCAGTCTATGGATGATTTTTCACGTGACCTACATAGGCTCAGTACTGGTAGCTAGAGGAAACAGAAATGATTCATTTCCCGACTGGGTCTTCGGGTACGAGTCTTTGGATCAATCTTTAGTGACCTGCATATGCTCAGTAGGCTACTGGTAGCTAGAGCTCTAATTGCAAGATGTCGTAAGTGTAGGAGTCTTGTATCTTATGTTCCAAAAAGAATGTCTTCAATGGCCATCCCACTTTATTTCTCCAGGTAAAAGCAAGGAGAATGAGATCAAGCGGATCAATAAGGAGCTGGCTGAGGGTCATGTAAATTAGTAGTGTAGGGAGTGGGTGAGGGATCAGTGCAAGTGTAGAGGGTAGAGAATCATTGCAAACTGAAAAGCAAAAAGTGATGATGTTCCTGCTAATGGAGAGACCCAGCTTGTTAGGGCACAGCTTACTCTTAACGATCCTGTCAAATGAAAGAAAATGCATAAAAAGGGCATACCCAAAGTCAATTGAAAGCTGTTCTTGAACCATGTTGAGTAGCCTACGTGCACAACTGTAGTCTCTTTAATTTAACAATGTTGAATACAATGTTGTTGTTTTTTATGTTTGTTAAACAGAGCTTGACTGCTAGATACAAACTCAATCTGTATAAACTTTGGAAGGACAAATAACATACCGAGACTTTTATAGACAGTCACATGACACACACCTGAAATGGATCGGCAATAATTGGGAGCACAATCAGTTGTCAATTAACACCCCCACTTGATCACACATTATTGACAACCATAGATCATACAACAACAACAAAAAACAAAAAGAACATTGAAACCAACTGCACTTAACTGGCTATACCCCAAACAGGAACATGGAAAAAGCTAATAGCTTTGCTTTAGTAGCTGGTTTTGTCATCAGGTCAGCTACCATCTGGTCTGTTGGGCAATAATCCAAACATACTTTACAGTCATTAACAGTTGATCTCACAAAATGGTATTTTATATCAATGTGCTTACATCGCTGTCTGCTGACTGGATTCTTGGCTAATGCAATTGTACCTTGGTTATCTTAGGTACATCATACAAACAGTCATCCAGATGTTCAAGCAGTTGAGATAAATAAAGACACTTGTGTGGTGGCGGCCAACGCCATATACTCTGCCTCACAAGTTGACAGTGCTACAGTTGGCTGCTTCTTGGTCTTCCAGGAAATCAGAGGACCATTTTCACACAGACTAACACAATAACCAGTTGTACTTCGTCGGTCAGTTGCATCACCTGCCCAATCTGCATCACTGTAAGCAAACAACCTCAGCCCATCACATTTTCTGTAACACAACATTTTGTCATTTGTGCCCTTCAAATATTTTAGTACATGCTTAACAGTTGTCCACTGCTCTTCTGTCGGCTCACTGAAATGCTGTGACAGTTTGCTCACAACAAAACTCAGATTAGGTCTGCTGCATGTGGTTAGGTAGATTAGGCTACCCACTGCCTCTCTGTATTTCCTGGGGTCACCTAGCTTCTCATCATCAGTGTAATGCAGCTTTGGTTCACAAGGTGTCGACCTGTGTTTACAATCCTGCATATCAAACCTGTCAAGCAGCTTGTCAACATAGCTCTGCTGTGACATGGTCACACATCCATTACACTGGTCAAAAGCGATACCAAGAAAATTCTTCAGTCTACCCAAATCTTTCATCTGGAACTTCACAGTAAGCATCTCTTTTAAACTCTCTCATCACAGGCTGCAACAACCAGGTCATCAACCCAGATCAGTATGATCACCATGTCATGTTCCGTTTCTCTCTGATAAACACAGTGATCGGCTGGGTTCTGTACAAACATGTTTTCACATAGATAGTCATGCAACATTTTGTTCCAGTTTCGACCTGATTGTTTAAGCCCATAAAGTGACTTCTCTAGTCTACACACCATCTTCTTCTGATCTTTTACATCATAACCCTCTGGCTGTTCCATGTAAACAATCAATTGGTGCATGTAGGTAGGCAGTTTTTACATCCATCTGATGTAGGATCAGATCCTCCTGGGCAGCTTTCTGCATCAACACTCTCACACTAGTCAGGTCGGCAGTAGGAGAAAAAAAAAGTTTCTCCATAGTCTACACCCATCTGTTGACTGTATCCCTTGGCTACATAGCAGGCCTTGTACTTGTCAGATCCATCAACATTGGTTTTGAGAGTATACACCCATCTACCCCCCAATGCTCTCTTGCCCTCAGGTAAGTTGGTCAGAGTAAATGTGTTGTTATCCCTCAGTGCCTTCATTTCCTCATCCATTGCATCTACCCACTCTCTTGAGTTGGATGAAGCCACAGCATCTCTGAATGTCCGAGGTACATTACAAACTATCCTGTAGCAATAATCAATGTTGATCTGAGCCGGATCACTCTCCCATAGAAGTCTGGCCTCCTCCTCTCTCTAGCAGGGTATCTCCGTGGAGACTGGGGGTCTGGTTTGACCTCACCCGTCTGTAGGCCTATCTGGCTTGGACCTGGCCTAGCCTCTGGGATGTCATTCTGCTCGGGTTTGTCAGGGTCAGGTCTGGTTGTGCTAGACTGCACACCACTGTAATTGTCGGACATGTCACCAGTCTGCTGTCCCTCAACACATGACATGAACCTCACCAGTCTGTGCTTCATCACCTTCCTGCTGTCAGGGTAGTAGACCATATAGGCTGGACTGTTCTTGTCATAACCAACAAAGATGCCTTTGTCAGACCTCGACTCTAGCTTCTTCCTGTCCTGCCTGTAGGCGTAACACAGTACCAAACTTCTGCATCCTGGAGACATTAGGTCTCCTCCCTGTCAGCCTAAAATAAGGTGTCTCTCTGGTGCAGTTGTTGAAACATCTATTCCTCACCACTGCTGCTGTCTGGACCGCATACGGCCATAGTTCCTTGGCTAACTGGCTCTCCAAAAGCATACATCTAGCCATGTCAAAAAGGGTTCTCCAGTTACACTCGGCAGTGCCATTCTAGTGTGGCGAGTATGGTGCCGATGTTTCATGCCTGATTCTATTCCTACGCAGTAGGGCTTGGTAACCCTGCCCTGTGAACTCGGTACCATTGTCAGACCTGATACACTTCACTTTCCCATATGGGGCTGTGTCGGCTAGAAACCTCTCGGTGGCTTCTACAGTGTCACTCTTGTGCTTTAGACAGTACACAAACACTGCACTTCAATAGTCATCAGTTAAGGAAAGTGCATACCTATTACCTATACCCTTCCTTGGACTCTGGGTCAATGGGGCCTGCCAAGTCAGTGTGAACCAGCTCTAAGGCTGATTTGGCCCTCACATTAGGCTTCCTGTTCCTGCTCTGAGTGAACTTGCCCTGAGTACACACTTCACATAACATGAATGTGGACGCTTTACCCCTGATTGACATGCCATCCACAACATTCTCTAACTTTATGACATCATCAAAATTACAGTGCCCTAAAATCTCGTGCCACGTCTGAATATCATGACAGCTCATACATTGATCATCAGTATCCTTGTTTACTGGCACAGTAGGCAAATAGAACAGTCTGTTATGCTCATGAATGAAGAAGCGCGTACCGTCTCTGTGCTGCAAGACGTCTTCTCCTTCCTTGAAGATCACCGTTGCCCCACTGGAAGTTGCAGCTCTCACGGAGAAGATGTCTTGGGGATACGAGGGGATGTAAAGCGCCTGCTTCAGTGTGGCACTGAGGCGCCGCACCCTGCTGTCGACCAGACATACCTCGGCGTTTCCTCTGCGCTCGGCGACTCCCGTGCAGCTTGTGCCATCGGCCAGCTCCACACAGTGCGTCTCGGACTGAAATCGGTCATCGAAGCTCTTGAACTTCGCCAGGTCAGTGATGATATGCGAAGTCGCACCGGTGTCCACCATCAGGCCCTTTCTGGTGACACCGCTGACACCGCTCCCTGGCTCACTGGTCACAAGCTTGAACACGAAGGTGTTGTCATCTGTCTCCTCGGACACTCCGCACGCATTGTCCTGCTGCCGCTGTCGCCATCCTCCTCGCCGTGCGGTACTCTCGCCCTGGCTGTACCACTGTTGACCACGCTGACAGTCTCTTACCATGTGACCTCTCTAGCCACAACAGAAACATACAATGTCCCCGCTCTCGGTGCTGCGCGCACTTGCGCCTGCTGGGGTAGCCCTCCGTGGATGTGCACAGGCCCCCATGACATTGTCGTCGGCCGCAGCTGTGCGCATACTTTCCGTGCTCTCATAACTGCGCAACTTTGTCTTGAACTCTGCAAAAGAGAGAGTCTCATCACTGAGTGACAAAAATGGAAAAAGGCTTAAATGATTCTGGCAGCCCCTTCAAAATCATTGCAAGCAATAGTCCATCACTTAAAACCTCTCCAGCATTACGCAGCGCTGTGATTGAAGTCTCGGCACGTATGACGTAATCAGTCACACTCATCTTTCACTACTCATCTTTTGCAAAGAAGTCAGTTCTGTATACAGGCATACAATACGGGGCTTACCCTTGCCTGCATAATAGTTGCGCAAAATCTTGAGCGCTCCACGGCCGTCATCCACTGCCTCTCGCATGACCAGAGACAAAGTTTTGTCATCGAGGAATTGGATCAGTTCCGCGTACGCTTCCGCGTTCTTCACTGCATCCTCAGCCAGTGCTGAGGCAGCTTCCGAGGCAGTTAAATCCCTCAGAGCGTCATGGGCGTCCATATGGACATCCTCGCTAGGGGGAGTTTTGGCGCTGATCTTTGCATGTATGGACAAGGCCGTCTCTGATTATCAGGGACGTCCCTGAATATCAGCGACGTCCGTCTTTAGAGGGAGCATAGAACAAGGACGGCGATGCTTTCGTCTCTGATTAGCAGGGACGTCCCTCGCTAGGGGGAGCAAGATAGACAGACGGCGATGGTTTTGTATGCCTGATTTTTGTATGAATTGCATAGCTTTATTTTATTTTTTACCTACAGAAGTAGGCCAATCAACAATAAAATATCATGACAATATTGAAAAACAACTTTAACATGGTGTATGGTTTGCCTAGGCTACATATATTTTTAAGTATTTCATGAATTGTTTATAAAGACTTCAACTTTGTGTTAGGACCCTGCCTATATTGCTTTCTCGGTCTGTTAAGCCGTCAGTTTACACTTACATTTAGCGCATGAACCACTTTGAGCGGAGACAAATCTAAACGCGATCTTGTCAGAGATATTAATCTATCAAGCATTGCACAGTCAGTCGGTGAACAAGTTAAGAATGCTTTATTGCTTGCGGCCACAAGGAGACAAAAACATCACACGCCATTGTGCTCGAAATTTGTCTGACTAGCAACAGTTGTTGCTAGTCATTTTAAACACCAGCGCTCAGGACTGTAATTGGCTAATACAAAGTATTTAAATGTTCCATGGCTCTTCTTCATTGGCTCCTCTGCATAGACCTGGCGCGCGTGTGTGCGTGCGTGTTTGAGTGTGTGTGCATGTGTGCTCTTTGACCCCTGTAAGCTTTCACCACTTCTTTTATGGCCTCTCCAGAAAGATAATGGTCAAGCCCAGGTCCCCTTTGTTTATGTAAGCCTAGTGTTACCCAGAGTTCAGATTTGGGGCTAGGCCTCTCCCCACACACAAGGAATATTGTAACACAGAATCATTCTTATACAGGATAAATATGTTGCATCTTCAATTTTCCCTACATATCCCTCCTGTTTAACCTGAATAAAATGTGTTATTCCAAAACCACACCAACGCACAATCAATAAAGTCAAAAATACATAAAATAAAAATAATTCATAAAAATCTAATTAATTCATAAAAATCCAAAATGTGTAAAAATCGATAAGACTATACAGCAATATAGTCTAGTAGTGTGAATTAACTCGACACAACGGGAAACCCATGGTATTGGGATAAAACCCGTCATCACTCAGCAGTGGTTATTTGACGTCTGATGCATTGGACCTCATCTCAGATCTCCTTCACACACAATCAAACAGAAACAAAGATTGCAACAAAGAAATCAATACAGAAATGATCAGGATATGAACATGCCTTGTTGTCTACATGGTCATCTCTAAAACCAAACATTCAGTAAACTTTCAGTCAGGTTTTTCTAAGACAGTCTATAACAAGGCCCTGATTGTGCTCTTCCTCTGGTGATAAGCAGTTCTCTCCTAGGTCAGGGAGCCATAAAACCTCCCCCAAAGGTGATCTACTGAGAGCAGTCAGGCCTTTAGGTCAACAGACATTTCTCCCCAGCCTGCTGTAACTATTTTACAACCTCTGCATGATAAGACATCACTTTGGCACATCCTGAAAAGTTCTTTCATGTTCTCAATTTCTGTTTCTTTTCAAATGAATATCAACTTTCTGTAGTACAAACAGGTTTCTCAAAAACAAAACATTAAGCTTTAATGCAACTCCAAAATAATACTTCATCAAGTCACATCAATGAAACAGGATTGTTATCACTTCTTCCGACAGTCTATAACTGTTCTCAAACTTCTGCCCTGGAACATAACAATTTAACTGAAACATCTTTACGTAACTGGTAGAGCGTATCATGATAGGAGTGTTTGTACCTCAATTTTATTCCACAGAAAGGTTTCCAACTTATCTCAAGATTAAAACTTAACTTCTGAATCTATTTACCATTTGCATTGTCATCAATGAAACTGTTAAATCATTATATCCGTAATCATAGCACCATTTAGTTCATACGTATTTCAACATACAAAACGTCATTTCCAAGATAATTCCCATTATTATCACAAAGTCCAATTTGCTGAAACGGATGCCATGATTGTGTATGCATGGTGATTGTGTAATCTTCTCATAGAAAATGTAGTCTAGTTGATTCAAACGGCAACCTCAACACACTGTACTATAGGCACAGCGCGGAGTTCTCCTTAAATTGACATCATCAACCAACATGCACGCTTGACTCACGTGTACTATGCCATCACCTCTGAAACTAACCAGGAATGACCCTGTTCACCTCTGTCATTTCCAGGACTATGTTTCAAATCCACCCCCTCAATCCAGTCTCCTTAGGTCAGTGACCTCTCACTGGATTGGGACAGCATCTCTCGCCTGTCTGTGAATTTCAGAACATTGTAGACTTCACAGTATTAAAGTTACATTCTCACAGTGGTCAGTTGAAAGCAACTGACTCCTCGCTCCATTCCTGAATCTTTACATTTCTTTAGCTCAAAAGAAGTCCATGCATACCTTGTTCTCTCTCAAATAGGGTATGCTAAAAAAGTTTTTCTTAAAGTTTCTATCCTTGTATAGTTTGTAAATCCATTTGCCATAAACACTTTCGTTATCACCATCCCTCCTGTTTGAGACATGATTCATCCCATGGCTCAAATCAGCACATAACTAAATAGATTCTTCAGTAACATAAATTCCTCCTGTTAATTTACATAACTCACCAGTTTGGTGACACTTCCTACATATCTCTCAAGAAAGTCACATCCACATTTCCTATCAGAATGAACTTCTAGTAGAGCAAACAAATTAATCAATATCTTCCCTTGCAGATCATTTAATCTTTTAACCATAGAGAACAGTAAATGAAGAGGCTCTTACATTGTCAAATAGGTCACCCATCCTTTCTACCTTTCCCTGCTTATTGTATCCTAGCCTATTTAGTTCACACCCTAAGTCTCTGTTTGCCGTTGGTTTCTTCACTGAGGTTGAGACGGGCCTTCAAGAAAAGACTCCCCTTTGTAGTCAGACTTGGGCCTTAAGAGACGGTGGTGAGTAACTAACCTGACCCTATATCAATGTCCCTAACTTTCATACAGACAAATGTATCAAAGACGTCCTCTCCGCTATTTTGACTGCAGTGGGTGTGGTGAGCAGTACCTGATATGGTCCTTCCCACCTTGGCTGGACCAGTTCTTTCTTTTGATATCTTTAATCAATACACAATCTTCTCGTACAACTCCCCCACACCCAGGTTTACTGCTTCACCTGGAACAGAACTTAGCAAAAGATACCTCTTTTCTAGTTAGCATTTGTATAAAATCTGTTAACGTCTTGATCCATCTCTTCATCATGCTATGCGAAAGGTTTAAGTTGTGGTATCACCTATGATCTTCCATAATTCAATTCATTTGATATTCAACACCTATTAGTCATGCCAGAAATTACAATCTGTTTCCTTGTTTCCTTCATTAGAAAATCAACTGTTAGTCTAATTTATTTCACTTCAAAAAACTTCTTTCTTTCTTTTAAAACTGTTAAGTTTAAGACCTATATTGTTTCAGATTCCTCTATTTTTCCATGATATGATAAAAACCATTGTAATTATCCCAAACCAGAATTTAATCTGTATACCTCCTATATGAAATATAGACCAAATAATGTAGCTATTTTTTAATATGTTCTATAAAAGGTCAGATAGGTAGAACTTCATAGCCTGTTTTGGCTGCAGTCCAAAACAAGCTAATTAGCACAAACCATCATAACCACAATTTCAGACTTAATGAGTCTTCTCAAAGGATGCACTAATACCACTCATAAAAACATCCTTATCACAGCCCAACTGTTCATCCCAAACATTGTGTCAGGCTCCTGATAAAACATCCATATAAACTTCATATCAAAATGACAATCAAACTCCAAATAAAAGTATATTTGAGTTATGTTCTCTCTTATTGTTAACCAAATTGCATCCAATACCTTTATCAAAACTCTTTAAAAACCCTAGATTGTACTATTTCGACTTAAAATGTTCAATGTACCTTCAAAGTATATGCATACTTCCTTTTTCAGAACATCAGTGTTTAAACTAATCATCTCTTCTCATTCATAAAACGTTCTTTTGTTTCATTCCATAACCTTCCATGATCACTCTAAACCGATCTTTCATGTAACCATCTAATCATTTTTCACATATATTTCCTCAAACCAAAATAAAACACTTGTGAAAAAGAACCACCCAAAATAACCCAAACTGGAAAAAGCCATCAATTGGTTCCATGTCAATGGATATTTGATGTGCACGTTATTTAAGTCAGACAGTAATAAAGTTACAATTTCAAATAAAATCAAACCCCTAAACAAAAGACATTCCCTTTCTGTAGACCTACTGAACACAAAAACTTCCCATAAGTTTCCAAGGTTGCAATAATCGAATGTATCTCGCCGTTTGATTTCAAAATTAGCCTTCTACTAATTATCTGTAATCAATATTTGAATTTGCTTTAAACTATCGTTATCAAACATTGTTTCATGAAATCCATGTTTAGGTTAAAACTGCTCTTAGCAATTCATGCTAGAATTACGCTACCACTCGTCACGTCAACCAAACAATGCCCTTAAGACAAAGGAAATAACTAAAAATGCTCCCTTTTCTTTGTAAACCTTTAAATTCACAATTTAACAAGTGTAACATAAGCCCGCAAAACACAAAACCTTATTCTTTAACTTCTCAAAGGTCTTATCAAAGCATGTAATACAGAATACTCCTTTTGAATGTTCCTATTATTACGCTCTCAGCATGCAATGCATGGATCTCCAATCTTAAATTTGCGGACCAAAAACCCTAAATGAAAATATTTAATTTGAATATTTTGTAGTTTGTATATGGTTTAATGTAACACTTCTCACTTTTTCAATTTTAATCTTAGTTTTTCTTTCTTAATGAATCAGCTCAAATAGGGACATTGCCTATATAGGCTATCTATCAGCGCGCGTTTCAAACTTGCTCAAATAGCAGGCGCTGTCAAAACCTTTAAACGTTTTTATTTTCTTTGAACAACACAGCTGGTTGGCGTTTACCTTTTATTCACTTAATTTCGCATAAGTATAACTTTTCCAATCTAATTAGAACCTATTTATGAACCAGGAGATTAGTTTATGCATTGTTATTGAATACCGTCACACATCAAAGATTTGCCGCTTATAGGCTAAAGAAGTTCCGGTCGGAAGGCTTAAAGAACCCTGCCTGTTTGACTAGGTTTTATAACAAATGTTGATCAAGCATTTGTTAACCACCCAACTTTGAATTCATCCAAACAAACACATCTCTCAGCATTTAATACTCACATATTGATGCAGAATTACACCCTCTGGGAATTCACCTTTGTGAGATCTCAGCGCACCGGGACTCTATAGCCCCCACTTTCTCCATTCCTCCTCGAACTTTCTGTAATTTATGTCAAATGTACTCAAACAACCAAAATCTTGTTAGCAAATGTATGTAAATACTCATCACGTAACATCTTTCAAGAGTAACCAAATTAGTATATCAAATTGGCCTCATTCGTGTATTTCTATTAATCTGGTATTTTCAATCTTGCCATAGTTGCAAATCTAACTTCCTGGACTCTTCCCTGTCCCAGGACAGAACAGAATGCATTTCCTCCACTGGAGAATAGTTAGCCATTAGCTATTAGCTAACCAAGCCACATCATGGATCTTTACTTCTGAGATCCAAAGCCATCCTAGCCATTTGTAAAAGCAAATTGGAGACAGCGTCGTTCGAATCATGTCAGCCTTCTGATTTATTTCTAGGGTCAATTCTACCCTCTTACAACATATAGGCTAAAACAATTACCCATGGTTATATTTACAACAAAACCTAATATTAACAATTCTATCAACTCTTAGTAGCCTACAATTTCAATTTCAACATAAAACTTGGTCCAAAGTGTACATATGGACCTAAGATTAGGCTACTCGTCAGAGATGTTTACACATGTCAGAGTTCTGGTCGGACAAGCCTTCAACTAGTCCATTTGATTAGGTAAATATTAATGCCACCAAACTCATATATTTCAGCAAAACAACCTCAGCAGCATCAAACACATAGTACTATTTCAATTTCAACAGAAAAATTGGGCCTCAAAAACAATCTCAGTCTCTCCGACTGGTTCCCCTTGTATACACTTCAGCCTCGTGGACTGGTTCATCTTTTACGTGCGGCACGGAGATATCTTTTACCTGTAGCCTTCTCAATAGGGCTGTGGACCGGTCCGTTCACTTCAATGGCTTTCTACAGAACTTAGCAAACTAGGATAGCCTACTAACGCTGCTTCCCAGTACCCTGGCGCCATATCTTAGTAAACGTGACCCCTGTGATTAGCCTGTACCATCTCACAACTAGGACCTGAATTAAGCAAATGCGAGAGATAGAATTGCACGTAATTTATCTTTAACTTAAAAATCGAGAGTCCAAATTCTACATTGTACACTGAAAAAGTCCTATCTTCTCAGCAACAATAAACACACAAATGTAGAACTCCACTCTAATGGCATTCAAACCTAGGCTACCATGTAAATTACAATTCCCAATTAATCAGCAATAACAATCCGTTCTTATGTGTCAAATTCAACCAATACACATCTACAGGTCAGGATCCAATCTGAGTTTAATACACGACTTCACAGCGGAGTATTTCATCCAACTATGTTTTACTGCACTGGCATTCCCACAGAAATCAGCAATAATCTGTCCATTTGGTTAGGTATTTAACTACCACCTAACTCAGACTTATTTCAAATATCTCAGTTCAGGTCGGTCAGGCCAACTAATTCTGCTTCCCGGATTTCCCGGCGCCATTTCTTAGCAAAACATACAGTCAATTTACTTCACCGATCTTTCTGCTCCTGATACGTCACAGATCACGGATCTCAGTAAATATGACGCCCTACTCGCTGCACTGGATTTCCACCAGGTCTTAGCTGATAGGGACCAGAGTGCACCTTTAACGACTACACTATGGAGTTTTAAAAATCTATCACAAAAGTCGACTATATATATATATACAATTTATTCTTACCTTGTCCATCAAAAGCTGTGCCTCTCATAGCTAGTCCAGAATTCCGTCACCTTTCCACTATCCCCCAGAAAAAATAGGCCTCTTTTTAAACAGCTATGTTTAGCTGCAAGGTTCTCCACCGTCATGCACGTCTGCATGATTTCAATTCTTGGGTATGGATGTGGAAAGGATGTTGAAATCCGGCTCTCGAAGGACCAAGTTGTCAGAGATATTAATCTATCAAGCATTGCACAGTCAGTCGGTGAACAAGTTAAGAATGCTTTATTGCTTGCGGCCACAAGGAGACAAAAACATCACACGCCATTGTGCTAGAAATTTGTCTGACTAGCAACAGTTGTTGCTAGTCATTTTAAACACCAGCGCTCAGGACTGTAATTGGCTAATACAAAGTATTTAAATGTTCCATGGCTCTTCTTCATTGGCTCCTCTGCATAGACCTGGCGCGCGTGTGTGCGTGCGTGTTTGAGTGTGTGTGCATGTGTGCTCTTTGACCCCTGTAAGCTTTCACCACTTCTTTTATGGCCTCTCCAGAAAGATAATGGTCAAGCCCAGGTCCCCTTTGTTTATGTAAGCCTAGTGTTACCCAGAGT
Source organism: Mallotus villosus (assembly GCA_903064625.1). Taxonomy (NCBI): domain Eukaryota; kingdom Metazoa; phylum Chordata; class Actinopteri; order Osmeriformes; family Salangidae; genus Mallotus; species Mallotus villosus. The sequence goes on from CAEFZP010000620.1 coordinate 73,011, forward strand.
TCAGATTTGGGGCTAGGCCTCTCCCCACACACAAGGAATATTGTAACACAGAATCATTCTTATACAGGATAAATATGTTGCATCTTCAATTTTCCCTACAGATCTTGCAAGTTCCGTCAGAGTTTTCCGGACCGTGTTCATCCGAATCGAACACGCCATCTCTGAGTTCCCAAGCGCGAACGCTACCAACTACGCCAAAGAAAAGCTAGCTATTCAGTGACGCGGGTGGCTCATTACATACCTGAGAAGTGAGTTTCACCGATTCACACCGGCTACAGAAGTCAAGTTTTGAAAATATGTATTTAGCCTTGTACCAGCGAAAGTCGTTTTTGACTATGGATCCGGCGATATGTTATCTTACACGCCGGTAAAGTTAGCATTGAGCTAGAAGTTAGCATTAAAACATAACACACGGCTGTTCAACACATTTGTCATTTAATGAAGTTGTTAGTTTACCAATTATGATTGCAGGAACAAAACGTTATGCCCTGGCATTCTGTTTAAGCAGCTCCGGCAGAGTTCTATACCGCTACGAGGGACTGCTAAACTGGCAGCGCCCTATCCCAACGGAGCTTCGAGAGCCGTTCTGCGGGTGCAGAGCTGGAGACAAGCTGGTCAGGAGGGCGGTGACTGTGGTGGAGATATGCGGAGCAAGCTCTTGGCCATCATGGGCAATGTCAATCATTCCCTCCGCCATGTCGTGGCAGCAAGCACTGTCGGCCCGCTTCCGGCTGAGTGTTGGCACAATCGGCTGAAGTCCGGGTCGGCTGAAGTATTGTCTCACTTAGTCGGTCCGACTCTGGCATGGTGCAGTCGCACTGACCACATCACACTGTACCTGGCCCGATTATGGTTCAAGTTATGTGTTACGTTGTTGATGCACGAGCATGACTAGCTTAAGCCTGAGTGTCGGCACTATACCGGCTGAAGTCCGGGTTGGCTGAAGCTATATGGTCTCATTAAGTCGGGCCGACTCTGGCATGGTGCAGTCGCACTGACTACATCGCACTGTACCTGGCCCGATTGTGGTTCAAGTTATCTGTTACGTTGTTGATGCACGAGCGTGACTATAGCTTCAGCCTGAGTGTTGGCACTATATCGGCTGAAGTCCGGGTAGGCTGAAGTAGCCTACGGTCTCATTAAATCGGGCCGATTCTGGCATGGTGTCGTACTAATTACATTGCACTGTGCATGGCCCGATTATGGTTCAATGTTTAGCTACGTGGTGCAAATTGAGCGGTGCTTCATGGCACCATCGGCTGAAGTCCGTCCAGGTCGGACTTAAGCCGATTGTCTCATTAGGTCGGGCCGATGTCTGGCATGGTACAGTCTTTAGTCAGCATATGTATTAGGCTATTTATCCGTGTTTGTTAACTATCTATGTATTTTTGTTATCTTGTATGCTGATGTCCTACTGTAAGCTCCTATTAGCAATAGCTAAATTCCTTGTAGGCATTGGCAAGTTAGATCATCAAAATGTGTCTGGCCCACCTCTGGCCCACATCCTTGCTCCAGTTCTGGCTGGGTTTCCGGTCCAAAACTCGCCCACACACTGAACAGACACATACAATTTCCTCCGGCCCAGATGCGGCCCACGCCCTGTCTAACATAACTAGATGCGGCAGACGGACATAATACACTATGTGGCCCGATAGGGAAATGACAGTTTGGAGACAATTAATATTTGCTGCAGAGGGACGTCAATCCATCCCTCGGCCCGATTCCGTAAAGCGACAATCGGCCCGATTCCGTAAAGCGACAATCGGCCCACTACCTCTGGAACGGATACAGGCCGACTGCCGTTACTTTTGATCCCTCACTGCAGAGCGCGAAACTGCTCACTTTCGAATTCAGATCTGGTAAGTGGAGCCTTGACTAATCCTTATCCTACATTTTTAATTACAAGCTATAGAAATAGTGTGTAAAATATGATTTGTCAGCAATGTAGAATAGCGGACAGATTAAAAATATAATATATTGTTTTGAAAGGTAGGGGGTAGGCTAAAGGAAAGAACAGAATTTCCACCCATTAAAATAGCTAGCATTAGCTCTAGCTAGCTAGCCTATCTTCTTCTTTTTTAGAAATTATAAGTGATCAAACTGATCAAACCTGTGCAAAAATGACCATAGTAGAAGCATAACCAAAGCTTAAGATTTCACAGTGACCTTACAATATGTTTTGCTTTATTTCAAAGCTGCAGTTAGAAGAAATGCGCTAACCGCCAATGCTGCAGAGGCGGACATTGAGGCCACCATGAAGAGGTGGCTTCAGCTGGCAGCGGATCGGGAGGGAGGGAGGGAGAAAAAGGCGTTTGATGCAAAAGGAGAATGTTTAAATGTATATATTTGTTGTAATTGGTTCTATTTTCAATCGGTTCTTTCTTAATCATTTTGTTTAATCAGTTTGTTGGGTACATCTCTGTTTTGCTGTACATAAGTTTAATAAATTATTTCTAATTGTGATTCTAATATATATTCACTTGTTATTTTTATTTTTGTATACATTTTACTAATAGTGAACAATATTTTTAATAAAAGGTTATATCTTTTAACATTTTTGAATTTATGTTTTCCTTCCAAAATGCATCTATGCATGTAGCCATTTTTGGGCCACATCTGGCCCGGGGACCAAGCCGACACTCAGCCAGAACAGTCTTACTGTGTGTCTGTGCCAGACCTGGGCCACATAACACAATAGGTGCTTTACAGTGTCTGTGCCAGACCTGGGCCACATAACACAATAGGTGCTTTACAGTGTCTGGGCCAGACCTGGGCCACATAACACAATAGGTGCTTTACAGTGTCTGGGCCAGACCTGGGCCACATAACACAATAGGTGCTTTACAGTGTCTGGGCCAGACCTGGGCCACATAACACAATAGGTGCTTTACAGTGTCTGGGCCAGACCTGGGCCGGGGACCAAGCCGACACTCAGCCATATCTGTCTTACAGTGTCTGGGCCAGGCCTGGGCCACATAACACAATATTACAATTTTACAGGGTGGGGGCCGCATCTGGGCCAGAACAAATCGTATGTGTCTGTTTGCAGTATGTGGACCAGTTTTGGGCCGGGGACCAAGCCAGAACTGGGCCAGAACTGGAGCAAGGATGTGGCCCAGAGATGGGCCAGACAAATTTTGCTATCTGGGGACAGTCCAGCAGCCTCCGTGGCGTGCGGCCCAACACCCTACGTTCTCGTACTGATCAGCGCATATATATTGTTGTATCGTCTGTTTGTATTGTATCGTGTTGTCTATGTTAAATTAATGTGTTGCCATAATGTTATATAAATTGTTTAAACATGATATGCCCCTATATTATGCGGATTACAACCGACTTTTGTATCCAACATTATTTTACACCAATGTGATTGGTTGTTTAATTTGTTTTCTGTATTGCATTGCATTCTGGGTCATTGGCCGTTGGATTGTTACTGAGCACATGCCATGGCTGCTGATTGTATATACCGGAGCTGTGAAGAGAATGAATAAAGAGATCAATGAAACATATGCAAGACGTGATTCTTTATCAACATGACGGAAGAGAATGAAAACTCAACAGTCTAGCTACATATAGGGAGCTGTGAGAGACACCTGATTTCCTCACGGGATTAATAAAGTAGCTTATATAGCAGGGACGTCCTGGCCTGTATCCCTTGATGTTGGGGTTTTATATATATATATATATCGTCCTGGCCTGTATCCCTTGATGTTGGGACTGTTATATAAAACCCCAACATCAAGGGATACAGGCCAGGACGTCCCTGCTAATCAGAGACGAAAGCATCGCAGTCCTTGTTCTATGCTCCCTCTAAAGACGGACCCCCTGATAATCAGAGACGGCCTCGTCCATACATGCAAAGCTCAGCGCCAAAACTCCCCCTATAGCAAGGACATCCACATGGACGTCCATGACGCTCTGAGGGATTTAGCCCCTACTGTTTCTTCCGCGCCATCGGCGGGCTGATTCAAAATTGTGTCCTTCAATTTCTGCAACAGCAGATGGCCCAAAAACGTAACGTCACTGTGTCCAATCCCGACCGGGTTTTAGCTAAAATGCCACTTCAAATATTTATTAAAATGATCGTATCATGTTTTCAGCTGATTTAATTATGTCAAGTTATGCCTTAACTTATTACCTTTCGAGCTAAATATTGTTTTAATTTTAGAGTTAGCTTTGCCTTTACTAGAGCCGGCAAAAGGACGCTGGCGCCGGTAAGTTAGCCGTGCGCTACCCTTGTCCAAACCCGACCACACTTAAATCGTCGTAGTCAACACTCGTCGCTGCTGTTTTTCCAGGGATAATAACTTGGTCCAGGGTCACCAAACTGACCATCAATGCTGTCAACATATCCGGGAACGTATTTATGTCCTTCAAAATAAGATATCTTATTAGGAAGTCATGAAATATGAAGCAAAAGTCAATCCTATATTTAGAGACGTTAAACATTGAATGGGGTCAAAGATAACAGGACGGTTAGCAAAAGACAACTTGTGCAAATCTTTAAAAATGTGAACATTTATTTAAATACTAAACAGACTAACGAAAATACAACATTAATCTGGAAACATAGGCTAAGATTTACAATGATCCTCGTTATCCAGCTCCTCGTTAACCCACACACGGTGTGATAGCTACCATGTCTGGCACCATGTGTTTATCTGCCCCCCTCCCTTCCTCCCCTCTACTACAGATCGTCAGAAATTATGGTGCATTTCCGTTGGCTAGACAAAGTAGTGCTATGCTAGCGTTGAAATAAACTCATATCCTAACCCGTAGTAGCAGTACGATGACAATACTGAATTTTTTTTCAGAGTAGCCTACAGATCATCGCCCATGCGTCGCCCGAGTGGTCTTTCGGCTTTCTTTCATCAAAGTAACTTTCCTATAGTATTTAGACATGTAAACGTCCATGTATGTTCATGAAATTCGACACAGAGATTGTTTGATATGCATAAAATAATACTACGTACACTTTGCTGGTGATCGCGGAAGATAATTCTGGAAAAAAGACCTGATACTGCCTGGTCGGGTTTGGACAATAGGAGCTTTCGGCGGTCGGAATTGGACACAGTGACGCTAGTCTCCCACAGTTCATAGTTCTTTTCGTCTCCGTTAAACACAAGGCGAGACCAACGTGAACTTGCACGTTCGCTCAAGGTGCTGGCACTCCAATCCGTGAGACACGCATTCAAACACGCATACAAATAAATGTCTCTTGTTGGCTACTCACGCCGGATATCTCTGCGCACAAACGTCAAACGCATCTGGGCCCATAACCTGTTGAACAGAGCTTGACTGCTAGATACAAACTCAATCTGTATAAACTTTGGGAGGACAAATAACATACCGAGACTGGATGCAAGTTCTGAGAACACTCTATTTATTTTGTGCAGGTGCATCAGCTTTTATAGATAGTCACATGACACACACCTGAAATTGATCGGCAATAATTGGGAGCACAATCAGTTGTCAATTAACAATGTTGGTCCCAATGTAAAAAATGGGTGGGTATGTTGACGCCAACCGATAGCATGGAAGCATAGATTGTTCAAACGTGTACAGACGTTAAAAACGGCTGTGTACTATGACGTCTGTACACGGCCGTTTTTAACGTCTCTACGTGAACGTTAACTTATACGTTTTGAAGGACTGAAATTCTTTGTGTCTATTCCAATAGGTAATGATAGTATTCAATGACACAAGTCTGTGTTCTAGAAAGAGTGGTCTGGAGTCGCAGAGGTCCGATAATATCAGCTTTAATGCAGCAGTTGGAAATCAAGTAGGCCTACACAGCTCTGGGGTTGTCTACGTTTCCCTATACCCAGCAACACAGTTTGGGTTGGTTCACAAAGTCCAACTGGCTATCTGTCCCTGCCCCAGCATATATTATACAGTACATTAAAACAGAAATGTGAAAAGAGAGTTGAGCTTGTTCTCTCATGCATCAGGGAGTTGTTCTTGCTGCCGCGTCCCACCTGCTCGAATGCCGTCTCAGCCCAGTTTCAAGGTTGCTTTTGAAATGGAGAGATTAAGACACAAAATACAGCCTGTTCCCCACACCCTGTGTGAGACACAATGTTTAAGCCTGAGCACCCTTCTAAGTTCATAAGACATAACTTTAATAAGCACAATATATTCTTTAGTTTTGGTACATTTGGCCTTCCAAAGCAATGCGCTGCGAAGCGCCCGGAAGCAAGACTGTTCACACTAGAAGCACACGTAATAGTGAGGTGAGAAGTGAAGATCAAAACTGATCCCAGCAATAGTATGCTGGACAGTTGTAAACCAGTATTTCTTTACAGGTCTGACAACAGCAAGGCTGATTTAAAAGTAGTGTTGGGTATCCAAAACCGGTTCCATTTTAGAACCGGTTCCCAATTTCCAAAAACATTGGTTCCTAATTTTATGAATCATGCCTTACGAGCATCCTTGCAATCTCTTGGTGGTATTTTTCCATATATAAAATTGCTCATTTGCAAGAGGTTTCTTCCGCACCATCATTGATACTCCCCTGGTTGAGCCTATCACGTGGATACAGGCTGATTGGTTGACTTTCCAGCTCTAATTTAAAGCCCAAAAAGTTTGTTCTAACCTAATGCCTCACCATTGAATGACCGGCAGACAAAATGAAACGTGGGGGCCAAAACCCCAACCCTAGTAAAACGTCTTCCAATAGTTAATTGATAGGTTATCTCAATGTGTGTTGATACCTTAAGAATGTAATTCCCAGGAAGTGCTCAAATTATCAGTAAACATTTTAATGATAAGCAAAATAATTACAACAAAACTACTCATAGGTTAGTGAAGTGAATAATGTTGTAATACAGATAAAACAATCGTATTCCATCATTAGTGTGTAGATTTATTAATTGAATACAAAAATGATCTAATTATGATTATAACACAAATTACATTCTATACTTGGTTAACTATTACATTTCAGAAATACATTTAACACCATTCTGATTAAATTATTATATTTAGTCAGCATAGCTTGTTTTAATTTATGAAAATCATGTTAATTAAAATGTTTAAATGGCAATACAGAAACAAAATTGTAATAGTGATTTGAATCAGTGTTAAATCGTTTTTATATCATTATGTGCTTGCCATGTATGAAAGGAAATGTTTTTTAAACTTGCTTGTAAAAGGATCTATTCTATATCTCCCACCAATAGCAAGTGATGATATTCGTTATTTCCCTTAAAAGTGCATCCTGTCGTTTGTGGAGTAGGCTACGTGTCTGAAAGGTCCAAGACATGCTCAAGGAAACTTTAGATTGATATAAACACTAAACATTGATTTAATAAATTGCTGTGGATAAAACTGCCTGCTAAATTCATTTATGATATAAACAACATTTTTGAAACTGCAGGTGCAATATCTAAGCCATGACATCTCAAAAATGAATTTTACAGTAAAACCCTTTCATAGTAAAATAATAAATATAATTTTTTTCTGAATATCTGAAAACTGTAAATCCTTCATAAAGACAACCACAACTCTCTTCGATTATGTAATGCATATATGTGCAGTATGTCCCCGATAAGAAATATCTTGAGTATAATCTTCATAATAATCATAATCTTTTAGAGATTCAGTACACTTTAGTTGTGACTACAGATGAGGTAGACTCTCAAAATGTCAACATGGTGAATGCAGTGCCGATTACTAAGACACAGGTTGGTTTTAGTGCTGCTAGCCCTTCAAATCTGTGAAATACATTTTAGAAATGTGAAAGAATACATAATCTTTTACTATGTACTGAGGGAGAAATGACAAACTGAATCTGACAAAGCGTATTCAAATGTAACTGCATTGCTTGAATAGAAAACATTTCTTGTAAGAAAATATTTGTCCTACTTTGTGGAATCTTATCATTGCTTAAAAACATCAGCCCTTTGTAATAAAAAAAATACAAATTGTCCTGATTATTTTTTCTGTGTCACTGACAAAATGTCCTTGAATGATTTAGGGCAAAATAGGTTGTAAACATCCATGACTGAAAGCAAACTTCCTAGACACATGTTATGGAAAGGGAATTCTAAACTTTTGTGGCAGTGTTCTGGTTCATCAAACCTTATTTTAAGAAAAAGAAGACACAGTTGAGGGACAAGAGAAGGAGAGAAGAGAAGGAGGCCTGAGCTGGGGAAGCTCCATTGACAGTGGTGGCAGCAACAGGGCTGCTGGTTGAGGCAGGGGACAGCAAACCTCCTACAGTGGCTCTAATGAAGGTCCCATAGCGGGATACTTTGGAGAAGACCATGGGGGAAGATCCCTTGGCCAAGTCTGATAGTGTTTTGTTGCTGCTGCTGTTAGTGCTGCTGTTAGAGTTGCTTGTCAGAGGCAACACTGCAGCCTGAAACCATGCATTATTCTGCTTACACATTAGGGGACCACCTTCATCCCCCTGTAAAAAAGAAAGGGAAGAGACATTATGGTTATCATACAGCTACAATACTGTAACTCTGTGTCAACCAAGGGCCAGTATGGAGGTACTCTACCTTTTGCAATGTCACAGCTCCAGTGCAAATGCTGTCAGCTATCGATGCATTACCACAATCCACCACAGAGGTTTGCAACTCTTGCAGGCTCACTTGGGAATAAAGGAAAGACAGATTAATGCACTGCATCTTATTTTCATACACTTTATATTTTTATACATTCCATACACTACTTAATTCAAACAACTGCTCTGTACACAAACACATGTATACATTTTTCACATACCTCCTTGCCCTGCGCCCCAGCCAGCCATCCAGCATGTAGATCCTAAGGTAACGTCTGTGTTGCTGGTGTCCAGGCAAATAGGCTGGATGTAGTTCGAGAGTGTGGGTTTGGTTCCTAGTTGAAGAAGTGCCACATTGTTGCCTGTCAAGTTGCTCATAGTGATGTTGGTTACGCTCAGGGTCACCTCGAATGGATTGGTTCCATTTTGTTTCAGACTTCCCAAGACGACCATCCAACCAGAGGCCTTTGGCTGGCTGGGTAAAGTGCAGACATGGAAGAAACAATAAAACCTAATGGACACCTTTACGTGATTACGATGTATTTGTTGTTTTTTCTGAAGACTAAATCTGAACACAAACAGTTGACTGATTCATTTTTTCAAATATACCACAGAAGACAGAGGAAGGGTGTGGTTGACAAATATGACTGCTTTATTTAAGTCAACTAACTAACCTAAGCCAAATTTGTGGTATTGTGGAATTTAATATTAACTTTTTTATTTTATACTTACCAGTATATTCAATTGAGTAAGGCGTGCAAGAACTGACCTTGCTAGTCTCATTGTTTGTCATTGTTATGTATTTGACACTAAAACAGTAAGTATTTAAGCATATATTTTAGTGGTGTTGTCTCTCTTTCTGCTGAATAGCTATTTATAGCTAGGCCGGAACTGAAACATTATCTGAGTATTTTACCTGGAGAAACAGCCAGCATCACTCATGACAACGTTTTCTGTCACGAGTGTTCCTCCACAGACATGTGTTCCATTTTGTTGTATGCTGGCCATCCATGGCCATGTACCAGCTGATGCCACAGAACTTCCTCCACCAATACGGGAATTCAAAGAGGCACTGCCACAAACCACAGCTACACAGGGATCAATTGAAAAAAGGGACACCAAGATTAAAGACCTGTTTAGTCCTTTGAGCCATTCAATAATGTTTTATTTGATATATATGCTACCATCATAATGTATAAAATAATAATTCCCTTATTAGAATTGTCACTTTGTGAACACTTGCCTAAACTTGCCTCCATTTCTAAGATGGGATCTACACACATTGAGATGAACTAGGGACTCAGGGAATCAGGTGGCTGAGCGGTTAGGGAATCGGGCTAGTAATCAGAAGGTTGCCGGTTCGATTGCAAAACTACGTTGTGTCCTTGGGCAAGGGACTTCACCCTACTTGCCTCAGAGGAATGTCCCTCTACTTACTGTAAGTCGCTCTGGATATGAGCGTCTGCTAAATGTAAATGTAAACTCACTATAATCAACTATCAGCATATGTTTAACCAATTAAGTCCTCCCAGTCCATTTGCAAATTAATGATTAAACGTCCCTGCTCCTGAAGTAAAGAGGTTTGAAGCCATATGTGAACATTTGCATGTTGATTCACCAAAATAATTTACCTGTAGAGAGCCTTTAAGCTACTAATTTCACAATTCATTAGAGACAAAAGCATGAAAGTCTCCTATTACACTCACGTTTAGGTGTGGGAGATACAGTAGTCGGGACAGGTGGTAAGCCAGTTGTCGGGACAGGTGGTAAGCCAGTTGTCGGGACAGGTGGTAAGCCAGTTGTCGGGACAGGTGGTAAGCCAGTTGTCGGAACAGGTGGTAAGCCAGTTGTCGGGACAGGTGGTAAGACAGTTGTCGGGACAGGTGGTAAGACAGTTGTCGGGACAGGTGGTAAGACAGTTGTCGGGACAGGTGGTAAGCCAGTTGTCGGGACAGGTGGTAAGCCAGTTGTCGGGACAGGTGGTAAGCCAGTTGTCGGGACAGGTGGTAAGCCAGTTGTCGGGACAGGTGGTAAGCCAGTTGTCGGGACAGGTGGTAAACCAGTTGTCGGGACAGGTGGTAAGCCAGTTGTCGGGACAGGTGGTAAGACAGTTGTCGGGACAGGTGGTAAGCCAGTTGTCGGGACAGGTGGTAAACCAGTTGTCGGGACAGGTGGTAAGCCAGTGCAGGTGATACTTAGGTCAGAGTCAGTTCCACTAGAGCTGAAAGTAACAAATCCTGGCTGGCTGCTGATGATTTCGCTGTTGATCCACGTCTGGTACTTGGAAACTCTGGCATAGACTCCTGGGACATTGGCCAAAGCACAGCCTATGCCAAAACTCACCACTCCAGACTGGATCCAGCGACCACCCTGTTTGCTGACCAAGGGACCCCCAGAGTCACCCTGGAGAGGGTTTAACACTGTCAGGGATTATCACTTTTTAAGCAATATAAAAATGTATGTTTATTAATGATCAATTATTAAAAGAGTACATTAAGTAGCATATTACCTGACAGGAGTCCTTTCCTCCAGCTTTTAAACCAGCACACACCATGTTGTCTGTGATAGACCCCACTCCATAGTTACAGTTGCACTGTCTGTTCCCCACTACTGGCACATCCACTTCCTGGAGATTCTTAGGGGAGGGGAGGTTCACTGGAGAAACAGACAAAATCAACCAATGAAAAGTACTGAATTATTTTGGGAGATTAGATTTAATTTCAGTGTTACCACCACACAGTGATTATATCACACACATATTTAAAGGTACTTATAAACTAAAAGTTAATAAAATGTTGATAGGGGTGGGCTTGATAGAGGAAGTTATACTTAATCAGTATTTAATATATCATGATCTTTAAGATTCAGAATTCTGAGTTCAAATTTTAGTTTAGTTTACTTGTATATCAGTAAAACAAATGTTTTAGTCTTCCTAGAATTGTAGAGCAAACTATATGCCTAAAAAATGCCAAAAAAATATTGACATAATTTACGTTGAACTTTCATTTCAGAAAATGTATGTGACTCTCATCGTAAAACTGTAGTACATGTACAATTCCAGTAGATGGAAACTTATTCAAGGTATTGATGATCTTTATTTGGATATCTTTAATCTAGGTCTGTAATACAGTTGTCTAGTACTTTAAGATACCTCAAGAGTGCTCACCGCCTGAATTAATAGTCCCCCAACCAGTGACCCAGCTGACAATGCCTGCATTGTAGGTGCTGCCAGGTGCTGCTAAGCAGACAGGCTGGATATAGTTGGTAAAAGTCACAGGAGAGGACAGCTTCAGCAGACACATATCATTGTCGCTGGTTCTGCTATCATAGTTGGGGTTGCAGATGATCTGTGCTACTGAGCTTGACATCTGGTTTGGATTGGATTGTTCCAGGCTCTTAGCTCCCAAGATGACTTGCAGACCTGATGTGCTGGTGCTAGTGGGATGGGGGGGGGGATGGGGGGAGTTGTTGAGTATATCACAAATAAGTGTAGGATTGTTTTGGTTAAACACAAACATTTTAGATTTGTATGAATCCTTACCTGGAGAAACAGTGAGCAGCAGTCAGAACCCACTGGTTGTTGATGAGAGATCCTCCACAAAAATGGAAGCCTCGTATTTGTAGACTCGCCTGCCAGGGCCAGCCTCCCACTGGGGCGTCCTGACCACCCACAATCTTGGAGTTGAGTGGAGCCTGGCCACACACTGACAGCAAAAGGGTGTTGTGTTACGTTCCTTATGTAGCCTAAGTCTTATAATATTTTCAAGAGAATACACAGGGTTTACTAAAAAGGAAGCACTGCAGGAAGAGGAGGAAGATGCATACTGTCCACTTGCAAAGAAAAGGGCACAAAATGAAATGTTTTTGCAAGTGGACAGTATGCATCTTCCTTTGCTGTCATTTATAAAGTGTCATCCTTGAAGCCTTGCTTTTAAGACCCTCACCCTACATTCTAGGGCTCAGCCAATGCATGGTCAACATACACCAGTTCTATGACCTTCATGTAGACCTTGATCTATTGTTCCTCCATTGTCCAAGCATTGTGAATATGATTAAGACCATAAAAATGAAAAGATTGATTAAAAAGACACTTACCATTCAACTGAGAGTAACACCCTGAAAAAGGCATAACACCAGGTATTTAGTTTGATTTATCTTCACGTGAATGTCAGAAACCCTCCTGCTAGGTTAAGAACATACAGTTGTAACAGTTGGCAAAGACCTTGAGATCTTTCTCTGTGTCCTTCCTTTACTCTCTCTGCCTGTCAACAAATGACATTTTATTTGCAGTCCAACCGCAAAATCAGGTCTTATCTCTGAGTAAGCCTATAATGAGGCTGGATTGTTGTAACACCATTGTTCTTTATTGGCAAGGAAAATTCAGGTTTCCTAAAGCACTAAACAACATGAAGTCTTCAAAATGGCTGATGAATGCATATCTCACATGCAAATCAGCAGTCTATGCAAAATATACAGCTCTGGAAAAATCTGGAGACCACTGTACCTTTGTCTTTCATTTTTTCATCAGTTGAGAAGGACAATTTTTTTGTGAGGAACTGAAGGGTAAAATGTAAGAGATCACTGCATATTTACCTTTCTGTTCCTCACAAAAACAACAATTAAAATAAATTGTATGAAATAAAAACGTGCACTGGTCTTGATTTTTCCCCCCGGAGCTATACTGCAAAATTCACCCATCCAGGGATACAAACAGACATGTGAGATGCTATTGCCAACAAGTATCTTTACAATTTCCCATTGAAAAGAATGTAATTCAACACTTTACTATGGCCAGATACATTTGTCAAACATTATTGTTTACCAATGAAAATTCTAGAATTAATTGGGTGGTGGTACTTTTTATACATACAACTATATTTATTCTTTTTTAGTGATTCCTATTAAAAACTCAGTCATCAGTCCCCAAAACATGAATTATATCTTTTAACTAGAGAGCATACAATTTCTGGGGAAATTGTGAGGGTGTGCCTGCTTGTCCGTCCCTTTAAGTTTTTCCCTTCTAGTTATATTTTCAAGCATTTAGCCTACTCACAGTCTATTGCATAATAATTCATTAAGAACACCCTTGGAAAGAAGCTACTGTAACAACGTTATCACTGGAGATATTTCAGATGGAATCGCGATTCAAACAGTAGCTCTATGTCTGCTAACTTATGACATGCCCCCAAAAACGTAAATAAGCTTGACATTTATTTAGTGGAAAATCGCTCATGCATAAAAAGCTCAATAACGATCATTGTCAGTAACAACCCTAAATGCGATATAGCCCTTTGTGGAGAAGCTGTCCCGGTAAATTGTATACTACAGTGTTCGTCTTGGTGGCGATCGTTGGTTGAACGTTCCGTTGTACGGTTTAGGCTGAAATTAAATATTGCTTTCATGAACAGATTGACAAGTTTAGGCTGTGTCAATGAAGTTCGGGTTAGTAGTCAGACAGTTTCACCTATTGAAATACTTTTGATTTAAGGGAGTGCCGAACATGTTCTGTCGCTGTTTGACTTCCTACTGTAAACAGCTGTGGATGTTTTTGTTAGCTACACAGTGTCTCGCGTAGGCTACAGCGTTGCAGTACTGGTTTGAAATCACAGGTAATGATTATTTCACCAACAAATCGTTTACTTGTAATCTAATGTCATAATAAATCGTACAACGAAAATGTATTTGTGAGTAATGTTTATTTTAACGATTGAAAACAGATGCATCATAGACCGCTGTAGTATGTGTTGCCCGGGCAACATAGGCTAATGTCATGATGCTAATGCTTCAGTGAAATAGTAGACTACCGTTTCCGAAAGTAGATGTAGTTCCTCAATAATATCATCTTATATTGTACATTACACTTCACAATTGTGCTTCATATCACAAAGTAAAATTAGTAAATAGTTATCACCCTGGCCTCTTTGGTTGTGACGTTTCTGCAGCTGCCTTGCAGTAGCGTTAAAGCTATAGCCTAGCTATCTCCCAGAAGTTAACAAGCTGCTAAACTAATGTTCTGCTAGAGGTAGTCACGCGTGTTTTGTGACGTTAGTAGCGTCAGTGACTGTGGCTAGCAAGTTAGCCAGGTAAATAAAAAGACAAGCAACTCAATGGCTACCAACTTTTGACATGACGTTTTCTAAGTAATCAAAATATTGACGGATGCTAGGGGGGCGGCACGATACCATCCTTGCTGTGCAACAGTCTTCTATGCACGTCGTATATAATGTGTCGTTGCTAACATGTGCCGACGCTGTGACGTAGGCTATTATAACTGAGTAGTCTACCCTTTGCGGACAAAATCAACTTAATGCCACAAAAACGTTGTATCCTCCTAAACTGTGCAATGGAACGTAAACAAAAGTATGCCATATCAATGGGGACCAAGACGAAACTTTTGACACTGTCGTTTTCTATGTAGTCCAAATATTGACCGAGCCTTAGGGGGGCAAAAAGAATAATAAATATATATGTGAGATAACAAAGGATGGCCACGTCATCGTGGCACACCCAATAACCAGTGTTGGGCAAGTTACTTCAAAAGCGTAATGCGGTATTTATTACTTATTACTGGCACTTCAAAGTAGTTAGTTACATTACAATATTACTGTCTTTGAATTGTAAGGCGTTACACTACTTTTACATTACTTTTGCATTACTTTCACCAAAATAACAGGAAATATGTATTTGGTGTTCTTAATAGATCTTCTTGTGTTAAATGCAGCTCATTACACAGTAGGAGGTGACATGGTATGGCATAATGACTGAGCTAGGCTTAAGGCTAACAACATATATAATATAATGGTCACAGTTATGGCTCATGGTGCAATACACTTTATAATAGAAATCCTGTATCTTTGGTATTTATATTAATATCAATAGAGCTAGAGCCTACTACTGTAGATTGTAAAAAGAAAATTATGACAAGATACCCTTTTTACATTTCGATCCATTTATTTTCTTTCATTCACAGAGAATTTGCAGCATAATGAATGACATAGCTAGACCTATGGCTATTGCTTCTGTGGGGATAGCCACATTTTTCAAAATTACAAATCGTTGTCGTTGCTTCCCTGGACAGGGATCTTGCTCACGATGTTTCTAAAAGAAGGAGACTCCACTGTTGAAAGTGGCAGCATATCTTCCACAACATACTCTGCCACGAGTCTCCTCACTTCTCCAGGTTCAAGCATCGCAGATTGGGAGAATGTTAGTTTTTGCTGTTTAGCTGTTTTTTCTCCGCTCTCAGTTTGCTTTATTTTTTTGGCTACTAGCTTGATGTTGGCGTGGCACCGTGCTAGATGTTTTGTTAAATTACTTGTGCTATTTCGTGAGGTAGAGAGATCTTTTGGTTTCACACACAACGTGCACTTAACTATAAGGTTCTTCGTATCCTTGTCTCTGACGAACTGAAAATAATGAGAGAATGCCCATCTCGCAAATGTAGAGTCTGACTCTGCTGCTGCTGTCATGTTCTCTAGCAGTAAGACGAGGTTAACATTAGCGCGGGTTTTTTTCTCCTCTGCAAATCTCGCGGTGTTGGCCAATTTGTATAAAAACAACAAACCAGTCAATTTCGGGTTAAAAATGCGTTGTAACGCGCGTTTCTGAGCTATGTACCGCGTTACACATTACCATTTTTTTTGCTGTAATGCCTTACATTACCGCGTTACAGCAAAACGTAATGCATTACAGTAATGCATTACTGCCTGTAACGCGTTACTCCCAACACTGCCAATAACCCTCTAAAGGAAAAATCTCGACCTAATTGTGTGGGTTTTGGTTTTTCACTGTATTTCGTTTCTATGTCCTGTGTTCTGGCTGTCATTTGGTTGTATTGATGTCACCTTGTTTTGTTTCATTGTGAGGTATTGTTTGTGTTAGTGATGTACTGAGCCTACATATATTTGAATATTTAGATTGTGTATAGACCTTTGCCCTGTATCCTTGACATTGAATATTGCCTAGCCCTTTGGATTTATTTTTTCCTTGTGGATTACCGACCCTTTTCTGTCTGACTATGATTCTTGATTTGTCCTTTTTGTAAAATAGAACACATCACTGTGTACTCTGCGTATGGGTCCTCTTCCCTTTCTGGGATCTACCCGGGATTGAGACACTCATCGAGTACATTGTGAAACAATTCAAAGTTTTTTTAAAATATATGACTAAATGGCCTACATATACCATTGTAAAAATGTAATTATAACGTTTTCAATGATATCACTTCAATGTCAAAGTATCTTTAATGTCCAATGCACCGGATAACATGCGTCATTCTGAACAACAAAATTCTTATGACATGGCACACACCATCGACGTAGTTATTAAGAAATATATATAAAAAAACAACAATTTTAAATATACATAACTATGAAATATACACAACAAAAATGGGAATATGGACAGTATGCAAACCTTAATTATCATAAGTATAAGTGCTTGTTGGGCCAATAAATGGATACATAGAATTGCTGGTGTACATAGAAAGTGACCAGAGCATATGAGTGTTCATGTGATCAGTAAATCAGTGTTGCTGGTTTAAGTACTTTAGTGCTGCATTAGAATAAAAGATGAACTTACCTTTTGCCAGGAATGCAACCAACAGAGTCCAACATAATGCTTTGCAGACTGCCATGTTTCAGTTTGTAAATTGTTAAAGTTATGCTGTCCTTTTAAACGTTTTTTTTCCACTCCTTCCTCTATACACACACCTCTTCCTTTAACAATTTGTGTGCTCATCTGTCAGAGAAACCTGAAATACCCGTTTCCTCTCCGGACCTAAATAAAACTCGAAACTCTCTCAAATCATAAGCTTGGTTGAACTTGTGGTGATATCTTACACTGTGGGAGAAATTTAATAATAATAATAATAATAATGCATTTTATTTATATAGCGCTTTTTAAGACACTCAAAGTCGCTTTACAGAGTCAAGTATTCATTCAGACCCAGTCATACCGGTGGTGCAGAAGCGAGGCTGCCATTCAGCGCCATACGGCCCCTCTGACCACCAACATTCATTCAACATTCATACGCATTCATACGCATGTCTTTATGATGGTGGGGGAAACCGGAGTACCCGGAGGAAACCCACGAGTAAAATCTCAAAGCATCAACCTATTACACACAACTATTCAAATCTCGAAACATTCAGGTCTGGTGAGCAATTTCCAATCAGGACTGCAGTATAAAAAGGGCCTTGGGCCTCTGTTTTGTTTGGTTAACAATGGAGAACTTAGAACATATTGACAACCAGAGAAGGAGAGGGGTAAGAGTGAGAGGAGGAGGATGAAGAGGAGGACATGAAGGAGGGGGACATGGCGGAGGAGGAGTAGGAGGACAGAGAGAAGGAAGAGGAGGAGGAAGAGTAGGAGGAGGAGGACAAAGACGAAGAGGAGGACAAGGATGAGGAGGAGGACAAGGAGGAGGAAGAGGAGGAGAAGGACAAGGAAAAGAAGGAGAAAGAAGGTGGACGGTCGTCTCTAATGAGATTCGGGCCACTGTGGTAGATCATGTGCTCAACCATGGTTGGAGCATGAGGGAGGCTGGCAAGAAGGTCCAACCAAATCTCAGCCACTTCACAGTTGCTGCCATCATTAGAATCTTCAGGATGGAGTACAAGTACAAAATCTATTTGCCTTGTGTACTGTTATACTGTATATCAATAGAATACAGTGTGCTCACAGCATTTGTATTTTGCAGGACTGAAAGAGAACCACACCGTGGAGGAAGAACACACTTTTACAGCCGAACAGGAGACTGAAATTGTAAATATGGTTTGTGAGAACAACGCTATCACACTCCGACAAAAGCCTAGCACAGTCAGGCAAGACCGATCCCTGCACTCTCGCACACTCGGTTATGTACTACTCTCTCCCCCCGCTAAGACATTCTACTGTTCCTATGTCGGGCTGTCATCAGGGTTCAGTTCGATCACATCCCGGCTATCAATTATCGCTGTCACATGATCCCGTGCCTTTAAATACGATTCTCTCCCTGTGTAGTTTGTCCATGCTATCAAGTGCGCGACCCTCCACCTCCCCGTCGCCACCCGGTTCCTCGTCTCTGCTCTTTGACTAGTTGGTCGTCGGCTGCCGCCACCGCCACCAGTGTCTGGACTCCGTGAGGGGATTCTTCTTCGGATGTTGGGCAGGCGCCCGTTGATCTATAATTCCCCGTGGGGTCTAAGCTCCAAACACTGTAGTACATTTATCATTCTGTAATAAACATCTTTCATTCATCTCAGGTCTCTCCTAATTGAACTGGTAAACCAGGTGGTTTACAGGAAATCTCCAACACATAATTAACTATTGAACCGTACATGTTTGAAGACTACAACAATGTGCATTACCCCTCCTTCCTCACATCCCAAGATGCACCTCCTTCCTCAGCACTGGTACACTAGACTGGCTAGCCATCCTCCTCACCTGTTGGGACTGGCTAGTCATTCCCCTCACTTGTTGAGACTGGCTAGCCATCCCTCTCACCTGTTCATACTGGCTTCCTCCCTGCAAGTGAATATGGAGTCAGTAGGCGTACTTCCTTGAGTAGTGTGCGTCAGGAGAAAGTGCCAAGTCAGATGTAATGTTTAGTTGTGATTTCATAAGTTTGGCACATTGTTGTTGTTTTAGTTCAGTCCAGGGGGGTATTCCAGAAAGCAGGTTATGTGACATATCCGGGTAAATTAACTCCCCAGCTGACACCCAGCGTTGTAGAAACATTGCCAGTAGGTTGCTGCAACATTGTTAATCAGCTGGTGGGTTAACTTACCCGGTTATGTCACATAACCTGCTTTCTGGAATACCCCCCTGTATATTTCCCTTAAGGTCAAGTACCCCTTTAAACCTACCAGTGTTTGGTTTGTTATGGCACTGTTACCTGTGTTAGTTTGTGTATTGGATTTTCCCCAGTTGTGTTTTATCTAATTAGGCCAAAAATACACTGATTCCAATACAATGATTTCCACACCAAGATTCATCACCTACAGCACCTTTAAAATCATTAATAGTGATTTCAGAGAGTTTATACAGAGTTTATACAGAATTATACAGAATTTGTTATCTATCCAACTGTAAACTCATGTCGATTTTTTTCTTCTTTTGACTTTGGCCTTTACCCTGGTCAACTCTTTTTAAACAGGTATGGTGGCATACTGATTAGAACACAGGTTAGAAGTTTCACTGTACATTCTTTCTGCACATGACTGGATTAACTGAATACATTCATCTATGATTATTATCAGAGCCAGAAAGTGAAAGTAATCATAGGGGGAACCAGGGGGGAGAGGGGGGCCAGAAGCTGACAAGGGTTCTAATATTCTGTTTATGTGTTGACACACATGCTGTTATCTGTGACGTCATCGCCTGTCATTCCGACATAAACTTCCTCCATTCTTGAGGATATCATAGACTACTCACCTTGATAACACGTCTTTGCTTCTCACTCATCATTATCACAGTAAGGGCATGTTCCCCCAGAAGACATTTTTGAAAATATCCTTTTAAATTGTGTCCTCTAGTGGGTTGTAGGAAGAGAAATTCACACATTTAGATTTAAAATATGAAAAAAAAGAAAAACGTTTTTCTATTTTTATATTTGGGGGGGCTAATGAAACTTTTAGGGGGACTCCAGCCCCCCTAAAATAGGGCTAGATACGCCCATGGTCCCAGCATTATGTAGCCTACCTGGTAACGTAATCCTAAGTGAAATTAAAGTTTGTTAGGTTGCAATAGGAGCTGTTCTTCTATCAGAGTCGTTAACAGGTATTTACAATTTAAGTAAAGCTAATTGAAACCTTTTGTCACAATGATTCCCTTAAACGCTATTTGAAGATAAAGGGCTACGTTTTTAAGTAGGCCTGGTCATTCCTTGTAGGCCTTCCCTCTGCAAATGGAGGAAGCACGTTGAATAACAAATCTTTGTTTCAAAATGGCTGTTAACATTATGTAATATTTTTATGTTTTAAAATTAAATATTTTATAGGCAGTAAAACAAAATAGGTAGAGTAAATCAGAATCTGAATTTGTTTTTGTTGCCATGTAAGTTTACACAAACACTGAATTTACTGTGGCAGGAAGGTGCATACAATAAACATACTCTTACGAAAAAGAAGTATACTTAAAGTTTAATCTGTAAGTATACTTAATATCATGGTACTTCAAGTATACTAGCAGTGTACTTATTTATATACTATTTTTGTACTAAGTAAACTGAATTGGCCCACTTTTTAGGTCATTTAGTACACTTTAAAGTACACTTAATAGTATATTTGAGGTTTACTTTGGAAGACTCTAAAGTAACCTGTGTAGTGCACTTTCAGTTCATGAAGTATACGCAGCAAGTATCAACAGCCCGATGTAGGCATGGAAATGACATGTGTCCATCTCCTTTCAACTGTTCCCAAACACTATTCTCCCCTCTATGTTGGTCATGTCAATAATGATCTTTTCTATTGGCCGTGGTATAAAAAGGTCAAAGGCAGATTGAATGTCTTTGACATGTGAGAGAGCATACCTTGTGGGACCTGGGGTCATTTTTATTATGTTATGAGATTTTTCTTTACACTGGCTTTCATAGGGGATTGAGGACCATGGTATTTTGCCATTTTTGGACATCATTACCATTCTTTGAGCTGCTAAATCAATGGTGTCCTCTTCCTCATCAGAGTTATCTGTATTGTGTTCTGGATCCCATTCAATATTTTCCTCTGTTTCAGACACTTCCTCCTCTATTCCACATTCACTCTGCACCCCCTTTTCCTCATCATGATCAAAAATATGATCAAGTGCTTCTTGAGTAGTGAGTCTGCTCATTTTGACCACTGCAGACGCTGCTTCAGAATGAAATGGGTAAAGCCTAAAACAGGTCTTATTTATAGCAATTTCTGTAACCACTCCCCTCAATTTTTCCCTCAACCCTTTGATCTGTTAGGTGAAAAACAAGTGGATTCCCCTTTACCGCACTGCGCACCAGCATAAACGTATACAAAGTTATAGATAAAGGGGTACTGTCTAGGGGGAAGACACAGTTGGTCTGAAGACGATGTGGATTCAACCGTATTGTTCTAAGGATTTAACCAAAAACAGAAGAGATTTGGTATAGCTGCATGTCTGTAGGATGGACCAATGACTTTTGGGTAGTGCTTGTGGGCAGTTTTTTTCCGGTCCCCTTCTAGAATGCTAGATGGAGCTGTATGGAATTATCTTTGTGTTATTGTCTTATGTTTGTGTGTCGATGATGTTATGTTGGTAAAGTTATTATGTTTACTTCAAACGTCAAATAAACATTAACTCTGTACTTCACCCGACTTCAGCTTGAGTGACTGCTTCTCCAAAAACATCCACGACATTCACATGTCAGGTCAGGACAATCAACTAGTTCAGTGATTGTAGTCTCATACAGTCCACAACAGATCCTAATCTGGTTATTCCAGTTAAATCTATCTCCAGAATGAATTCCTTCTGTGCTTCTTTCTGTAGAATATTTAGTCATATGATTAGTCGACAGACAACATCATGTGCCTTGGCATTTTGTCATAAAATTATTTTGGCTTCTCTTTGATCGTGACTCATGATCATAAGATGAACAAACAAAACTGAATCAGTGCACATAAATCTGTGCAAGTACAACTGGTTACGGGTTAGTTGGTTGTTTGTTAAAATGTATTTGTATTAATGTGACAGGTGGGAGGGGGAAAAATGAGGGAGTCACCTGGCTCACCTGGTTCTGTCATGTGACCACAGTAATTTAAATTAAATATAGGTAGATGGCATGCCCACAGGTAGCCTTTTGTGTTCAAGCAGAGCTGGTCGGCAGCGATTCATGTGAAGCGGGTAAAGACAGGCGTCGGCACGTAGTCTGTGCTTAACCAATGTTTGTGTTTTAGCGGGGATTTTAAGACGGTGAAGTGAGGCATATTAATCAGTGTAAATGGGGGGGATTTAAATCTGTTTGTACTACTGTGTATTGATTTAGCATTTATTGTCGTTGTAGTGTCCTGTCAAGAAATACCTGGTTCCCATCTGCAGTGTGACATCAGCATAGACATACTGTCAGGGTGCGTGGTGGGGTAGGACCCAAATGCAGGGGAGTACGCAGACATTGTCAAAAAAGGGGTTTAATGCGTGAAAACTGGAAACAATCGAAAAACGGGAAACAGACAGGGTAACACTCACGGGACGAAGGGTCATGTAAAGACAAAGACTGGACACAAAACAGGAACCTAAATACACAGAAACAAACAAGACACAGGTGGACACAATGAAACTAACGAGAACTCAACAAGACACATGTGAAGACATTAGGTGCGTTCGACATGACCTCGCTTCATGCAGCGCTGCAGTCCGCTGCAGGCGGCTGACTTGAAACAGTGAATTCTGGTTAGACTTTTTGTCCGACTTGAGACGGCGCCGAGGCTAGGTCACTGTGACGTAGCCATCAAAGTACCGTGAGATCGATTCGAGAACTGCCGGCTGTGTAGACGAGCGCATTTTCTCAAGAGCAACTGCACGGCTTCAAATGACGACACAGCTATTTCATGATTGGCCAGACTCACACACGACAACTTTGACGCTTGTTTTGTAATTATTCTGACACCTTCAGTTTCGCCAATGCTCAAATCCGGACCAAACAATTTGATTGAATAAAACATTTGTTGAAGAAAGGGTTTTGGGCCACCTCTTCTACTAACGGAAAGACTAAGTTTAATTATAAATAAAGTAACGTAAGCAAACAGCGCTTGATCGGCCATGACTGACATCAACGCAGCAAACCACGAGAAGCTGGAATGTCCAACTTCACAGAGCCGTTTTCAACTCCTCCCCGACTGCAAGCGGCTACTCTCGCCGGTCGTTTCATGCAGCCGCAGTCCATGTCGAACGCACCTAATGAGACAGGGAAATACTAGGGCAGGGCAAAACCAAAAACAGGGGGGCACCGCTGTTGCCGTAACAGTACCCCCCTCTCAAGGGACGTCATCGGATTACTAATTGTACGAGATTGTAATTGCATGTAAAACACATTTTAAACGTTTTGATGGACACGTGGATAATGTGATGCTTGATACTTGCAAGGATCATTAGTGGCCACTGTTTTTCCCACCGTATTTATTATATGATTACTGATTTAACACCGGTATGCAACGAACGTAGCCACACTCCGTCCGACAAGGCGCCGTTAGCCACTCGCTGGGCTCGAACGCACGACCTCCGACTTGCCAAGCGTGACCACTACCAACTACGCCAAAGAAAAGCTAGCTATTCAATGACGCGGGTGGCTCATTACATACCTGAGGAATGAGTTTCACCGATTCACACCGGTTACATATATATACGCTGTTCCTGGGCAACTACTGGGATAGCAGCTCAGGGTTTGCGGTTTCCCGTTGTGTGCCTTTTTAACCCTCCTATAGACCCCTTTTCTGTTTATCAACACGGCGGATGCGCGCGCTGCCACGCTGCAGAAAGAAAAATTGTTTGGCTGGTTGCCATGGTTACCTGTTTGGTTATATTGCACTTGCGGTGTTTCTTTATAGGTCCATGGTGCTAAATAGCGATGTTGTCAGCTTACTAAAAACAGTTTATCAGCGAGTGATAACATTGGTTATGCGGAAACATTAACACTATTGAACGAGATACGTCTTAATGACCCATACGCGTTGCCGGCAGTTGAGTAAATAAATGATGAGAAGAAATGGCCCCGACGACTTCCGTGTCCGGACATCCATTCATACCTGATCGAGACACACATCTCTATTCCCGAGAGAGCCTGAAGTCCCACACGACACTGGATGCCTACAGTTATGTCACAGACAATCATGTTCAGGACATATGTGGACATATCTTAGTGCACTAAAGAGGGTTTGTAAGTGTATAGTCATAAGAGTCTTTGCCTTTGCTGCTACCCAATAATAGTATCAATATCACTGATTGACAATTGTATTACCAATTGGATGTGCCTATGGGCCAGTCAGATGCAGGGCCTGCCCATCGGCAAATCCCATTGATACATTTGTCAGTCACTCAATCACCTGTGGACGTCTGTCAATAATAGTTTACAGAGGAGCAGCGCGTCATTGCGCTCTTGTCTACCTGGTTTGTTTTGGGGTGTTTGCACGTGATGGACTTTGGGTAAGTCTATGAGATGTCTCTTTGGTCGGCTGAAGTTGATGTTTTTTAGACTACTAATTTGTTGAGATAATCGATGCAGTCCGAGCTACTTAGGCTGCCAATGTAACTGATCTCTGCCATTTCTGTCCCAAAATTAGCTAACTAGCTAGCTGTCATACCTGTCTCGTGTGGTCAGTACAGTAGCTACTATGTTTACAGTAACATTGGCGGTCAATTCGTCTTCTAAATGTATGTGGCTCGTGTCGCTCTTGTCTCTTTCTGCAGCGGACACGCGCAGTAGAGCGGGGAGTGACGCTGTGTGACGTAGACTGATAAGGGGTCTATACTGACACAGACATACATATCTCCTGTCCCTCAGTTTTATATGAGTTTTTCTCGCGCTTTTGACCACACACCTGGCATACCGCACATGCTCACACACAAACACAGTCTAGGTGACAAGACTTCACGTCTCCTAGTTAGGTGAAATAAAACTACAGGTGGCTTCTCTGTCAAATGGAGTTGAATCAACATTCATTGTATCAAGCTTACTAGCCAACTGTAAACGTCTTTTAAAACACATTCCTTGTTCATATGACCAACATTTCTTTCACATGAACTAGCACTGAACTGTCTGAAATCATCCTAAAATGACCTCACTAAGAACTGAAGGGTTACCTCAAGTGAACTAGCATTGACCTAAAGAATAAGACAGGCCATAACTTTTGTTAGGAAGAGCAGACACCCAGATATCAAGCATCATTACATGTACTTACAGTACAAGTACAGATATTTAATTCACGCATAGATGTATTCCTTAATAATAATAAAATATTTTAGCATTTGCACTCAACCTTTTCATGACTCACCTAAAACCACAAGTATAAACATACTAAACTGCTGATAAAAGAGATAAATAAAACAGATAAAACAATCGTATTCCATCATTAATGTGTAGATTTATTAATTGAATACAAAAATTATCTAATTCTGATTATAATGAGAATATAATCATCCACAAATTAAATTCAATACTTGATTAACTATTACATTTCAGAAATACACTTAACACCATTCTGATAAAATTATTATATTTAGTCAGAATAGCTTGTTTTAATTGATCAAAATCATGTTAATTAAAATGGTTAAATGGCAATACAGAAACAAAATTGCAATTGTGATTTGAATCAGTGCAAAATCATTTTTAGACCTGTATATATCCTTCATTATGTGCTTGCCATAGATGAAAGGACTTGGTTGTAAAATCATATATTCTATATCCCACCAATAGCAAGTGATGACACATTATTTCCCTGCATCCTGTCGTTTGTTGAGTAGGCTACGTGTCTGAAAGGTCCAATGACATGCTCAAGGAAACTTTAGATTGATATAAACACAGTGCAATTCAGCCTTTGATTTCATAAATTGCTGTGGATAAAATTGCCTGCTAAATTAATTTATGATATAAACAACATTTTTGAAACTGCAGGTGCAATATCTAAGCCATGAAATCTCAGAAAGGAATTTTACAGTAAAACCTTTTCATAGTAAAATACTAAATAATTAAAACAAAAAATCTGAAAACTGTAAATCATTCATAAAGACAACCACAACTCTCTTCGATTATGTTAATATGCATATATGTGCAGTATGTCCCTGATGAGAAATATATTGAGTATAATCTTCATAATAATCATAATCTTTTAGAGAGATTCAGTACACTTTAGTTGTGACTACAGATGAGGTAGACTCTCAAAATGTCAACATGGTGAATGCAGTGTCGATTACTATGACACAGGTTGGTTTTAGTGCTGCTAGCCCTTCAAATCTGTGAAATAAATTTTAGAAATTTGGAAGAATACATATTCTTTTACTATGTGCTGTGGGAAAAATGACAAACTGAATCTGACAAAGCTTATTCAAATTGAACTGCATTGCTTGAATAGAAAAATGTTCTTGTAAGAAAATATTTGTCCTACTTTGTGGAATCCTATCATTGCTTAAATACATCAGCCTTTTGTAAAAAAAAAGAATAATAATTGTCCTGATTATTCTTTCTGTGTCACTGACAAAATGTCCTTGAATGATTTAGGGCAAAATAGGTTGTAAACATCCATGACTGAAAGCAAACTTCCTAGACACATGTTATGGAAAGGGCATTCTAAACTTTTGTGGCAGTGTTCTGGTTCATCAAACCTTTATTTGAAGAAAAATAAACCACAGTTGAGGGACAAGAGAAGGAGAGAAGAGAAGGAGGCCTGAGCTGGGGAAGCTCCATTGACAGTGGTGGCAGCAACAGGGCTGCTGGTTGAGGCAGGGGACAGCAAACCTCCTACAGTGGCTCTAATGAAGGTCCCATAGCGGGATACTTTGGAGAAGACCATGGGGGAAGATCCCTTGGCCAAGTCTGATAGTGTTTTGTTGCTGCTGCTGTTAGTGCTGCTGTTAGAGTTGCTTGTCAGGGTCAACACTGCAGCCTGAAACCATGCATTATTCTGCTTACACATTAGGGGACCACCTTCATCACCCTGTAAAAAGAAAGGGAAGAGACATTATGGTTATCATACAGCTACAATACTGTAACTCTGTGTCAACCAAGGGCCAGTATGGAGGTACTCTACCTTTTGCAATGTCACAGCTCCAGTGCAAATGCTGTCAGCTATCGATGCATTACCACAATCCACCACAGAGGTTTGCAACTCTTGCAGGCTCACTTGGGAATAAAGGAAAGACAGATTAATGCACTGCATCTTATTTTCATGCACTTAATACTTGTATACATTCCATACACTACTTAATTCAAACAACTGCTCCGTACACAAACACATGTATACATTTTTCACATACCTCCTAGCCCTGCACCCCAGCCAGCCACCCAGCATGTAGATCCTAAGGTAACGTCTGTGTTGCTGGTGTCCAGGCAAATAGGCTGGATGTAGTTTGAGAGTGTGGGTTTGGTTCCTAGTTGTAGAAGTGCTATATTGTCACCCGTCAAGTTGCTCATAGTGATGTTGGTTACGCTCAGGGTCACCTCGAATGGATTGGTTCCATTTTGTTTCAGACTTCCCAAGACGACCATCCAACCAGAGGCCTTTGGCTGGCTGGGTAAAGTGCAAAAATGGAAGAAACAATACAACCTAATGGACACCTTTATATGTTTACGATAGTTTTTGGTTTTTCTGAAGACTAAATCTGAACACAAACAGTTGACTGATTATTTTTTTCAAATATACCACAGAAGAGAGAGGAAGGGTGTGGTTGACAAATATTACCACTTTATTTAAGTCAACTAACTAACCTAAGCCAAATTTGTGGTATAGTGGAATTTAACATTTACTTTTTTATTTTATACTTACCAGTATATTCAATTGAGTAAGGCATGCATGAACTGACCTCGCTAGTCTCATTGTTTGTCATTGTTATGTATTTGACACTAAAACAGTAAGTATTTAAGCATATATTTTAGTGGTGTTGTCTCTCTTTCTGCTGAATAGCTATTTATAGCTAGGCCGGAACTGAAACATTATCTGAGTATTTTACCTGGAGAAACAACCAGCATCACTCATGACAAAGGTTTCTGTCACGAGTGTTCCTCCACAGACATGTGTTCCATTTTGTTGTATGCTGGCCATCCATGGCCATGTGCCAGCTGATGCCACAGAACTTCCTCCACCAATACGGGAATTCAAAGAGGCACTGCCACAAACCTCAGCTACACAGGGATCAATTGAAAAAAGGGACACCAAGATTAAAGACCTGTATAAACCTTTGAGCCATTCAATAATGTTTTATTTGATATATATGCTACCATCATAATGTATAAAATAATAATTCCCTTATTAGAATTGTCACTTTGTGAACACTTGCCTGGTTTTGCCTCCATTTTTAAGGTGGGATCTACACACATTGAGATGAACTAGGGAGTCAGGGAATCAGGTGGCTGAGCGGTTAGGGAATCGGGCTAGCAATCAGAAGGTTGCCAGTTCGATTGCAAAATGACATTGTGTCCTTGGGCAAGGCACTTCACCCTACTTGCCTCGGGGGAATATCCCTCTACTTACTGTTAGTCGCTCTGGATATGAGCGTCTGCTAAATGTAAATGTAAACTCACTATAATCAACTATCAGCATATGTTTAACCAATTAAGGAATTTCAAGTATTCTGTTCTATTTTCCTCCCAGTCCATGTGCAAATTAATGATTACATTTCCCTTCTGCTCCTGAAGTAAAGTAGCCTGGTCCTAACCAGACTCTCGTACATATTACATTTGTACAGAGGGTCTGGCTCCGCTCCATTGACAAACGTTGTCTTCCTTGTAGGCGGGTACTCTGTTGAAGTTTAAAACTATTGGATCTGCCCAGCCACTCTGATCTGCCATAACCAATAGCTAGCGTTCGCCTTAGCCAACTCCTTTAGCACTACTGTAACGGAGCTTGCTGCCGTAGCTGAAAAATCAAACTTTTCCCGAACCCCGTGGGGAGAAGGGCCACAACATCATTGCCACCAAGAAAACTCAGCAACACTTGTTCTTGTTCCGGCTTTAGTTTCTGGATATTCGGCACTATTGCCACAACGGACCGAATGGCTTCGCTCGCATCTTTCTCCGCCGCCATTACGGAACTACAACACAAACTAACGCACAACATCAATTTTATCGTTCTCACCCACTCCCTCTGTTTGCTGATTGAGCCAAATAGAAAATCTATTACCAAGATCTGAAATGCGTACCGAAGCTCCAGACCTAGTACAGAAGCGAAATCAAATTTGAGCGGAAGTACGTAGGTGGGCTGAGCCAGGCTACAAGTAAAGAGGTTTGAAGCTATATGTGAACATTTGCATGTTGATACATCAAAATCATCTACCTGTAGAGAGCCTTTAAGCTACTCATTTCACAATTCATTAGAGACAAATGCAAGAAAGTCTCCTATTACACTCACGTTTAGGTGTGGGAGATACAGTTGTCGGGACAGGCGTTAAGCCAGTGCAGGTAATACTTAGGTCAGAGTCAGTTCCACTAGAGCTGAAAGTAACAAATCCTGGCTGGCTGCTGGTGATTATGCTGTTGATCCACGACTGGTACTTGGATACTCTGGCATAGACTCCTGGGAAATCGGCCAGAGCACAGCCTCTGCCAAAACTCACCACTCCAGACTGGATCCAGCGACCACCCTGTTTGCTGACCAAGGGACCCCCTGAGTCACCCTGGAGAGGGTTTAACAATGTCAGGGATTATTACTTTTTAAGCAATATAAAAATGTATGTTTATTAATGATCAATTATCAAAAGAGTTACATTAAGTAGCATATTACCTGACAGGAGTCCTTTCCTCCAGCTTTTAAACCAGCACACACCATGTTGTCTGTGATAGAGCCCACTCCATAGTTACAGTTGCACTGTCTGTTCCCCACTACTGGCACATCTACTTCCTGGAGATTCTTAGGGGTGGGGAGTTCCACTGGGGAAACAGACAAAATCAACCAATGAAAAGTACTGAATTATTTTGGGAGATTTAATTTCAGTGTTACCACCACACAGTGATTATATCACACACATATTTAAAGGTACTTATAAACCAAAAGTTAATACAATGTTGATAGGGGTGAGCTTGATAAAGGAAGTTATACTTAATCAGTATTAGTATGTATCATGATCTTTAAGATTCATAATTCTAAATTCAAATTTTCAAGTTTCCTTGTATATCAGTAAAACGAATGTTTTAGTCTTCCTAGAATTGTACAGTAAACTATATGCCTCCAAAAATATTGACATAATTTATGTTGGACTTTCAATCTACAAAATCTGTCAAACTCATGTGACTCTCATAGTAAAACTGTAGTACATGTACAATTCCAGTAGATAGAGACTTATTCAAGGTATTGATTATCTATATTTGGATATCTTGGATCTAGGTCTGTAATACAGTTGTCTAGTACTGACTAGTAAGATACCTCAAGAGTGCTTACCGCCTGTATTAATAGTCCCCCAACCAGTGACCCAGCTGACTATGCCTGCATTGTAGGTGCTGCCAGGTGCTGCTAAGCAGACAGGCTGGATATAGTCGGTAAAAGTCACAGGAGAGGACAGCTTCAGCAGACACATATCATTGTCGCTGGTTCTGCCATCATAGTTGGGATGGCGGATGATCTGTGCTACTGAGCTGGACATCTGGTTTGGATTGGATTGCTCCAGGCTCTTAGCTCCCAAGATGACCTGCAGACCTGATGTGCTGGTGCTGGGGAGGGGAGTTGTTGAGTATATCACAAATAAGTGTAGGAAATGTTTTGGTTAAACACAAAAATTGTAGATTTGTATGAATCCTTACCTGGAGAAACAGTGAGCAGCAGTCAGAACCCACTGGTTGTTGATGAGAGATCCTCCACAGAAATGGGAGCCTGATCGTTGTAGACTCGCCTGCCAGGGCCAGCCTCCCACTGGGGCGTCCTGACCACCAACAATCTTGGAGATGAGTGGAGCCTGGCCCCAGCCTCCCACTGGGGCGTCCTGACCACCCACAATCTTGGAGTTGAGTGGAGCCTGGCCACACACTGACAGCAAAAGGGTGTTGTGTTATGTTCCTTATGTAGCCTAAGTCTTATCATATTTTCAAGAGAATACACAGGATTTACTAAAAAGGAAGCACCGCAGGAAGAGGAGGATACTGTCCACTTGCAAAGAAAATGGCACAAAATGAAATGTTTTTGCAAGTGGACAGTATGCATCTTCCTTTGCTGTCATTTATAAAGTGTCATCCTTGAAGCCTTGCTTTTAAGACCCTCACCCTACATTCTAGGGCTCAGCCAATGCATGGTCAACATACACCAGTTCTATTGAAATGACCTTTATGTAGACCTTGATCTATTGTTCATCCACTGTCCAAGCATTGTGAATATGATTAAGACCAAAGAAATGAAAAGATTGATTGAAAAGACACTTACCATTCAACTGAGAGTAACACCCTGAAAAAGGCATAACACCAGGTATTTAGTTTGATTTATCTTCACGTGAATGTCAGAAACCCTTCTGCTAGGTTAAGAACATACAGTTGTAACAGTTGGCAAAGACCTTGAGATCTTTTTCTATGTCCTTCCTTTACTCTCTCTGCCTATCAACAAATTACATTTTATTCGCAGTCCCACTGCAAAATCAGATCTCATCTCTGAGTAAGCCTATCATGAGGCTGGAATGTTGTACTGTTCTCTATTGCCAAGGAAATTTCTTAAAGCGCTATACAACATGAAGTCTTCGAAGTGGCTGATGAGTGCATATCTCACATGCAAATCAGCAAAGTATACAGCTCTAGAAAAAGCTGGAGACCCCTGTACCTTTGTCTTTCATTTTTTCATCAGTTCAGAAGGACAATGTTTTGTGAGGAACTGAAGGGTAAAATGTAAGAGACCACTGCATATTTACCTTTCTGTTCCTCACAAAAACAATTTAAAATATAAAAATAAGTGTTATGAAATAAAAACGTGCACTGGTCTTGATTTTTTCACCCCGGAGCTGTAAAATTCACCCATCCAGGGATACAAACAGACATGTTAGATGCTATTGCCAACAAGTATCTTTACAATTTATCATTGAAAAGAATGTCATTCAACACTTTACTATGGCCAGATACATGTCACATATTATTGTTTACCAATGGAAATGGAAATACTTTTTATACATGTAACTCTATTCTTTTTTTAGTTTATAGTGATTCCTATTAACAACTCAGGTATTAGTTCATTAAATCTAACTTTTAATAACCGTGTAAAGGAATAATTTCAACCTCATTGTGTGGGATCTGTTTTTTCACTGTCTAGTATTTCGTTTCTATGTCCTGTGTTCTGGCTGTCATTTGGTTGTATTGATTTCACCTGTTAATCGTTAGCGTGCCTATTTAAGTTGGGCCCTTTATTTGTTTCATTGGGTGTGCCACGACTTCGTTGAGCACATCCTTTGTTATCTCACATATATGTTATTATTTATTCCTGCCCCCCTAAGGCTCGGTCAATATTTGGACTACATAGAAAACGTTGGTGTCAAAAGTTTCGTCTTGGTGGCGATTGAGTTGGTTGTATTGGAATTTACGTTCCGTTGCATGGTTTAAGTAGGAGTTACGTTTTTGTGGCGAAAAGTGAATCTAACGGAGGCTAACTTGCTAGCCACAGTCACTGACGCTACTAACATCATGAAAACACGCGTGACTACCTCTAGCAGAACATTAGTTTAGCAGCTCGTTAACTTCTGGGAGATAGCTAGCCTAACTAGCTAGCTTTACTGCAAGGCAGCTGCGGAAACGCCACAAACAAATAGGCCAGGGTGATAACTATGTACTAATTTTACTTTGTCATATGAAACACAATTGTGAAGTGTAATGTACAATATAAGCTGATATTATTTGGGAAACAGTGGTCTACTATTTCACTGAAGCATTAGCATCATGACATTAGCCTCTCATACTACAGCGGTCTATGATGCATCTGTTTTCAATCGTTAAAATAAACATTCCTCACAAATACATTTTCGTTGTAGGTTTTATTATTACATTAGATTACAAGTAAACAATTTGTTGGTGAAATTATCATTACCTGTGGTTTCAAACCAGTGTAGCTCACTGCAACGCTGTAGCCTACGCGAGAGACACTATTAGCTAGCTAGCTAACAAAAACATCCACAGCTGTTTAGGAAGTCAAACGGCGACACAACATGTTTGGCACTCCCTTAAGTCTTTCAATAGGTGAAACTATCTGACTACCAGTGTTGGGCAAGTTACTTCAAAAGCGTAATGCGGTATTTATTACTTATTACTGGCACTTCAAAGTAGTTAGTTACATTACAATATTACTGTCTTTGAATTGTAAGGCGTTACACTACTTTTACATTACTTTTGCATTACTTTCACCAAAATAACAGGAAATATGTATTTGGTGTTCTTAATAGATCTTCTTGTGTTAAATGCAGCTCATTACACAGTAGGAGGTGACATGGTATGGCATAATGACTGAGCTAGGCTTAAGGCTAACAACATATATAATATAATGGTCACAGTTATGGCTCATGGTGCAATACACTTTATAATAGAAATCCTGTATCTTTGGTATTTATATTAATATCAATAGAGCTAGAGCCTACTACTGTAGATTGTAAAAAGAAAATTATGACAAGATACCCTTTTTACATTTCGATCCATTTATTTTCTTTCATTCACAGAGAATTTGCAGCATAATGAATGACATAGCTAGACCTATGGCTATTGCTTCTGTGGGGATAGCCACATTTTTCAAAATTACAAATCGTTGTCGTTGCTTCCCTGGACAGGGATCTTGCTCACGATGTTTCTAAAAGAAGGAGACTCCACTGTTGAAAGTGGCAGCATATCTTCCACAACATACTCTGCCACGAGTCTCCTCACTTCTCCAGGTTCAAGCATCGCAGATTGGGAGAATGTTAGTTTTTGCTGTTTAGCTGTTTTTTCTCCGCTCTCAGTTTGCTTTATTTTTTTGGCTACTAGCTTGATGTTGGCGTGGCACCGTGCTAGATGTTTTGTTAAATTACTTGTGCTATTTCGTGAGGTAGAGAGATCTTTTGGTTTCACACACAACGTGCACTTAACTATAAGGTTCTTCGTATCCTTGTCTCTGACGAACTGAAAATAATGAGAGAATGCCCATCTCGCAAATGTAGAGTCTGACTCTGCTGCTGCTGTCATGTTCTCTAGCAGTAAGACGAGGTTAACATTAGCGCGGGTTTTTTTCTCCTCTGCAAATCTCGCGGTGTTGGCCAATTTGTATAAAAACAACAAACCAGTCAATTTCGGGTTAAAAATGCGTTGTAACGCGCGTTTCTGAGCTATGTACCGCGTTACACATTACCATTTTTTTTGCTGTAATGCCTTACATTACCGCGTTACAGCAAAACGTAATGCATTACAGTAATGCATTACTGCCTGTAACGCGTTACTCCCAACACTGCTGACTACTAACCCGAACTTCATTGCCACAGCCTAAACTTGTCAATCTGTTCATGAAAATAATTAATTTCAGCCTAAACCGTATAACGGAATGTCACATCGAATTCAATCAACGCAATCGCTATCAAGACGAACACTGTAGCTACAGTAGTTGTACAATTTACCGAGCAGCTCCTCCACACAGGGCTATATCGCATTTTGCGTTGTTACTGACAATGATCGCTACCAGTGAGCTTTTTATGAATGAGCGATTATCCACTAAATACATGTCAAGCTTATTTACGTTTTTGGGGCCATATTTTCAGTTTTCCAAAGATTGTACTGTTAGCTACTGCCTATAATGTTGTTGTTAGAATAATTTTCAAAGGGGGTTCTTTATTAATGAATGAATGCAATATGAGTAGGCTAAATGCCTGCAAACATCAGGTCAATTTTTACACCGGTCTGCCAAATGTATTTGTTTTGATTCAACTATGAGGCTGCTCATCATTCTTTCTTGCAGGAGAAATGAGAAGACAACTATTTAATTCTACACTTTACTCTTAGTATTTTGAGTTGTAAGCAGCAAAAAAAAATGCTTTACAAATCTATGTCATCTTTATAAATAATAAGTATGCATTTTTATATAAAATATACAGAAATATCAGTTGTAAAAATGTCATAAAAAAACGGACCCCTCTGCAACCAAACAGGCACACCCTACAATTTCCCCAGAAATTGTAAGCTCTTTAGTTGTGAGGTATTGTTTGTGTTAGCGATGTACTGAGCCTACATATATTTGAATATTTAGATTGTGAATAGACCTTTGCCCTGTATCTTTGTATCTTTTTCTGTCTGACTATGATTCTTGCCTTGTCCTTTTGGGAAAATAAAACACATCACTGTGTACTCTGCGTATGGGTCCTCTTCCCTTTCTGGGATCTACCCGGGATTGAGACAGTCATCGAGTACATTGTGAAACAATTCAAAGTATTTTTTTAATTTATGACTAAATGGCCTACATGTACCATTGTAAAACTTTAATTGAATTGGAGTTAGATGCACTGAATAACATGCGTCATTCTGAACAACAAAATTATTGTGACATGGCACACAACATCTACGTAGTTTAAAAAAAAATATATATATATCTACATAACTATGAAATATACAAAACAGAAATCGGAATATGGACAGTATGCAAACCTTAATTATCATAAGTATAAGTGCTTGTTGGGCCAATAAATGGATACATAAAATTGCTGGTGTACATAGAAAGTGACCAGAGCATGTTCATGTGATCAGTAAATCAGTGTTGCTGGTTGTACTTTAGTACTGCATTAGAATAAAATATGAACTTACCTTTTGCCAGGAATGCAACCAACAGAGTCCAACATAATGCTTTGCAGACTGCCATGTTTCAGTTTGTAAATTGTTAAAGATATGCTGTCCTTTTAAACACAAATGTTTTCCATCCTTCCTCTATACACACTCCTCTTCCAAGAATTTGTGTGCTCACCTGTCCGAGGAACCGGAAATACCTGTTTCGTCTCCAAATGTAAATGTAAATAAAACTGGAAACATAACCTTGGTTGATCATGTGGTGATGTCTTACACTGTGGGACAAATGTACACATTTCCCATGATGTACTGAACCCCTTTATATTAATCAATCCCAATCTTTGTACTGCAATCATGTAACACCTTCACTGCTTGTAAAGCACATCTCTTAAACTGTATTGCATTTGTTTTCCCCTACATCTGGGTTTATAACCAGTACAACTGGTAGGTTCATCACTTGGTTATGGTTTAATCATGAATTTCCTGTAGCCAAATACCTAGTTTCTGTTACGTGTTCCACTCTGTATTAACATCTGTGTTGCCACATATCCTATCCTTATCCGTCTCTCCTCTCACAAAGGAGACTTTGAAAAGATATGGACTTTGAAAACGACATTACTGCCTCATTATTCTTGTCTGGTATTACTTATCTCCCAGCTCACAACTGACAACAAGTGTAGAAATATCATAACATGACTAATGCCACACTGTTGGTGGAGACACAACTTCTTCCACAACGCATACTCCTGAACCCCACACAACTTTCTCATCTGGTACTATTTTTATGGAGACAAATACATAACAAATGAGACCTTAATCAATTGACATTGCAGTGACATGGATTTCTCTTGTGAGGCTGAAATACCTTATATTTAAGTGCTGTTTCAGGCACCTCCATTTCTACAATTATTAATGGTAATTGATTGGCCAATATTTCAGATGCAGTGTGCTTTGGAGGCAAAATATGATTTGATGACTGAAAATACAAAATGTAGAAACTGTGTCTGACTGAAAACAAAAACCACTCATCACAATGGGACGAGTGGCTTTGTACTATAAATCAGCATAGTAGTCATTACACCATCTCAGTGTAAAAGCTGTTTAGAGAGCTTCACTTATACAGGATTTAACATACAAAAACACCTAGTGTAGCAGCATTCCTGTCTGGTAGGTGCGTCCACATACCTTTACCCTAGGGTTACATAAGGTTACCTTGGGTTGGTAAGCTGAAGAATGTGGAGTTAGATTAGTTTCATAATTCACAAACAAATGTAACACGATATACAAATGTATTTTGTGATTTACAAATGTATTTTGTGATTCACAAATAAAAAATAATCGGTTCATTAACAAGCTATATTTCACTTACATTTGGTGGGCAGCTACCAGATGATTGTAGTTACCAGGGTTGTTGTAGTCCACATAAACATTAATGTGATTAGAAAAATTCGAAGAGACATCTGATAGGCTGCAGAGAATATCTTTTAGAGAAAATGCATTTGTGAATCTAAGTGCGTCAGGAAAGTTCCAAAAATCCACACACAAATGCAGGGATTTGTAACTCGTGTTCGTCCGATTTGTAACTTGTGTTCGTCAGGTTGTAAATAAATGTAATGGGGTCATTTATTTCTATATCACAAAATACATTTGTGAATACTGTGACATTTATTTTTGAATCACATGGGATGGTTTTGAGCGGTCGTTGGGCTGGAAATGTTTGAGGGTATTGTTTTACCCCTGTTGCTGCCTTCGGGCCACATGACCCAAAAGGTTCACAACGAACCATTGTTGTGTTGTGACAATTTTACCCAATACAAAAACAAATCAAAAGCATTTTCCTTTAACCTTCACAATGTGTCTGAGACAGCCGGACGGTGGGTCACAATGACTGATGAGTCAGAATGACCCGAAGATAACACAAGGGTTAACGGGTTATTGATTAAGTAAGTAAGTAAGTAAGTAAGACTTAATTTATATAGCACATTGCTTTATGTAAAATAAACATAGCCGTTTTTCAATTGGTAAAACCTTGTCTAGTGAAGATTATGTCTTTTTGTCTTTTATTTTTCTTAGCCTGGTTTTCGATCGTTATATAGTCTCTACTAGCTAGCTTTCGATCTCAGTGTCACTGCGTGTGTAAGCGATACAAAGGGGACGGGGTAGGAGTGCACAGACGTTCATTTGGAATAGACCAACCGGCCTTGGGGAAAGGGGGGCCGGCCAACCTTGTCGCTCAATCTTCTGCCAACATTTTATTAGTAGTTAAAAAAATTATAAGGCAAGCGGCCCACCGGCCTAGAAGTGTCTCGGCCCGGGAATTCTCTCGGTGCTCTCAATGGCCAGTCTGCTACTGCCATGGAGCTGCAAAAGGTGA
Source organism: Mallotus villosus (assembly GCA_903064625.1). Classification (NCBI taxonomy): domain Eukaryota; kingdom Metazoa; phylum Chordata; class Actinopteri; order Osmeriformes; family Salangidae; genus Mallotus; species Mallotus villosus. The sequence goes on from CAEFZP010000620.1 coordinate 111,276, forward strand.
TGTCTGCCTCTGCATGAGTGACGACAGTCCAGCTTGTTGACTAGCTGGATGTTGTGTGGAAGGGGGTAGTCACAAAGGATGTTGTTAAGCAGGCTCTTGTTAAAGGCAGTGTGAAAGAAAAGCGGGTGTTTGGGCTTAGTGCTTCCTCTTCGACATACCTGTTAAACAGGACGATTTTCTTGGAACCTGGATGTGAGTTTCTACCAGTTTCTAAAGAGGCAAATGTTGACATGATCTCTGTTTTTCATGATCAGTGCAGACATATAATACATAGTTTGATCTTCATTTGACCATGAACCCTCAACTCTTTATAGTTACTACTAGTTTCATACTTACTCTTTATGGGTCAATCAATAATCAAATTTATCACCAAACCAAAGGTTGGACAACTTGGTAAGTTAGTACTAGAAGAATGTGCAACAAGTTTGAAGTTTGTATGGTCGATTTTGACAAAGATATTGAAGGAACATTCGGGCTGTTCTAGTCTTTTACCCCAGTCCCTTTTACCCCATGGCGCAGAGCCTGAACGGAGGTACGAATATGAATGTCTGCTGGATATTGAATATAAAACTGATTTCACCTCGGTGTGGGTATGTTTGTCCCAACGTCAAAAAGGGGTAAGTATGTTGACACCAACCGATATGGAAGTGTGACGGGTATGTAACGAACGTAGCCACACTCCGTCCGACGAGGCGTCGACAGCCACTCGCTGGGCCCGATCGCACGTCCTCCGACTTGCCAAGCGGGACCACTACCAACTACGCCAAAGAAAAGCTAGCTATTTAGTGATGCGGGTGGCTCATTACATACCTGAGGAGTGAGTTTCACCGATTCACACCGGTTACATTAGCATAGATGGTCCAAACGTGTACAGACGTTAAAAACGGCCGTACACATTTAAATTCAACGTCTGTACATGAACTTAAACTTACACGTTTTGGCACAGTCAGCGTTCCTTACTGCAGCGTCGCGAATCGCTTGCCTTCCCAGATAGCAGGGGCTTTCCGAAACACGGAGACAATTGGCTGGCAGCAAAGATAAGCCAAAATAACTTTATGACAAAATGCCAAGGCACATGATGTTGTTGTCTGTCGACTATTCATATTCTACAGAAAGAAGCACAGAAGGAATTCATTCTGAAGATAGACTTAACTGGAATAACCAGATTAGCATCTGTTGTGGACGGAAACTGTATGAGATTACCATCACTGAACTAGTTGATTGTCCTGACCTGACATGTGAATGTCGTGGAAGTTTTTGAGAGAAGCAATCGTTCAAGCTGAAGTCGGGTGAAGTACAGAGTTAATGTTTATTTGACGTATGACGTAAACATAATAACGTTACCAACATAACATCATCGACACACAAACATAAGACAATAACACAAAGACAATTCCATACAGCTCCATCTAGTATTCTAGTAGGGGACCGGAAGAAACCAGCCCACCAGCACTACCCAGTTGATGCCCCTGAATCCCCAAGAACATTCTTCAACAGACCATTTTATAGATACGACAGTTCTCAACAGTGGCGGTGCGTCCATAGAGGGCGCTAGGGCGCCGCCCCTCCTAGAATATTTCGTAAAAATAATAATAAAAAAACGTGCAAAAATATGATATACCAAACTATTTAAATAATAAATGTACTGTGTTAACGCGTTAAATGTGTGTGGGAGACCGTAAGTCCCTGTCAACAACCACTTAAATGTGACCAAATATAATATATTGCCATTCGTTATCACTGAGATAAGCCACTCCCCCCTGGGGGCGCCGGCCAAATGGAAGTCAATGGGAGCGCTTATACTTTTTTCATACATTTGAGAAAAACGGCTTCTCATTGGCGGAAAAAAGGGGCGATGCCAATGACATCGTTTCTTACTTATATTGACATCTTATTTGTCGAATCAAAGACCTTTATCATTCCCTCACATCCCATATAATTATCACGTATCTACGAGAGCAACATAGCTAGCAAAGGAGGATGGGCTGTAGGCCTACGGGACGTACACTCGTAGCTTCTCCTCAAACCTGTATGCTAAGTAACCGGAGCTGGTTAGCTGGTGAGTAATTCAGTGAGTAATTCAGTGTTACACACACAGTCACAACATCACACGTTAGCAACGACGCTATGCGATATCAGCGACCCTTCAGCATTAGTATCGTAGCTAAGTCTAGGAAAGTTGAGGCTACTTTTCGCTAGGTACCTACGAACACGTCTTAATCTGCTAGACAAGTGGCTTCCCCATCGTTCTTTTGGTGAGCTGTCTCACGAGCCCTACTAGCCGACAAGCAAAATAGTTATTTAGCACTAGCGTTGCTACCTGCATATATGCAAACATTGTTTACAATATTTTCAGGCTTCAACCAGTGCTGCTCAAGCATACATACAGGGTCAAGAGATTGATTCGTTAGGAATTGAAGAAATAGTAGGAGAGGACGACAGCATCCAACATAGCTAATACATATATATTTAATGTTAAAAAAAAGTTCTGTGTAACGACCCCCCCCCGCGCCGCCGAACTGCGCCCCCCCCCCAAAAAAAAATCACCAGCCGCTACTGGTTCTCAAAAGTAATTGGTCCATCCTACAGACATGCAGCTATACCAAATCTCTTCTGTTATTGGTTAAATCCTTAGAACAATACATTTGAATCCACATTGTCTTCAGACCAACTGTCTCTTCCCCCCTAGGTGACAAGAACCCTCCCAGGTCACCTAGACTTCACGTCTCCTAGTTAGGTGTCATAAAACTACAGGTGTCTTTTCTGCCAAATGGTGTTGAATCAACATTCATTGTATCAAGCTTTTTAGCCAACTGTAAACTTCTTTTAAAACACATTCATTGTTCATATGACCAACATTTCTTTCACATGAACTAGCACTGAACTGTCTGAAATCATCCTAAAATGACCTCACTAAGAACTGAAGGGTTACCTCAAGTGAACTAGCATTGACCTAAAGAATAAGACAGGCCATAACTTTTGTTAGGAAGAGCAGACACCCAGATATCAAGCATCATTACATGTACTTACAGTACAAGTACATATATTTAATTCAAGCATAGATGTATTCCTTAATAATAATTTAAAAATGAATTTGAAACGGAATTCTGATTAATGTAATGGTAAGATTACAAGTGTCATGTTTATGGATATTTGACTCACACACCATTTACTTTCATAAATTGTATCACATAATTTGAGCATTTGCACTCAACCTTTTCATGACTCACCTAAAACCATAAGTAGAAACATACTAAACTGCTGATGTTTCCTCTCACAAAACCAGTAACACTGCTACGACACAGGAAAAAAGTCTAGGATGAATAGCATTATTGTTTTTTGGATTAAAGTGCACGCTCCTTTTTTACAGTCAGCTTTCATTCACAGTCACACTGAGTGTCACCATGAGCAAGAGGAAGGGTTGCAGTGACATTCATCAGTTTTTTGGTAAGCCACAGAAAAGAGGGATATAATAATGATTGACATTCAGATCAGAAATGGTTACAGAAATCTATTCCTGAACATGTGGAGAAACACAACTTGTTTACTGATCATATTTATTTCATGTTCAGAGTACAGAGAGCGAGGGAGAGAAAGAGCATGAGGACAGTGACAGGGCAGGGAGAGCAGGTGAAATGGAGGCGAGTGATTATAAAAAGAGCAAATATTGATGACTGATCTGATATCGCAGCGTTAGTGTATTCCTGAACATCCTGGGAGAAACACAACTTGTTGAAACACAACTATATAGGTTTATAAGGTTAGTATAGGTTACCATGTGTATTCACTGGACAAAACTCTTCCTCACCGCCTGTTCCGGGCTTGGCCCTTTTTGACTTCGCCCACTTTTGTCAAGAAGAGTTGCATGAGCACAAGTGACTCCCTACCACCCCTAGTGGTGGAGAAGTGGGATCAATTAATAACTAGAGAGCGTACAATTTGGGGGGAAATTGTAGGGTGTGCTTGCTTGTTTGCAGGTGGGTCTGTCCCCTTAGGTTTTTCCCTTGTAGTGATATTTTTAAGCATTTAGCCTACTCATATTGCATAATTCATTAAGAACACCCTTTGAAAGAAGCGAACCCCCTTTGAAACAAGCTACTGTAACAACGTTGTCACTGGCAATATTTCAGATGGAATCGCGATTCAAACAGTACTGTCTGCTAACTGACTCCCTACCACCCCTAGTGGTGGAGAAGTGGGATCAATTAATAATAATCAATAATATTCTAGGTACATTATCATACATTGTCAGTATTAGTACAGCTCCTGTGATGACGAACTGAAGGACTCCTTGCCACAATCCACCTTTGCAGAGTGCATCAATGTCAGACAGGATTTGGAAAGTGGTATAGTTTTAGAATATTTAAAAATATTATCTTACGTAATATTCCATATTCCATGTCACGACCATGATGTCAACACCTTCTTCCAAATTCTGAGGAAATTATTTGAAATGTTTAGATTCAATTGTGTTCTCTTAATGTAGGTTATATTAGTATCTAGCATCAACAAAAAAATACTAAATGGCAATGTGATGAACTCCATGTCTTTTGTGATCTCATGTTAAATACATAGGCTTCTATAGTCTGAGCAGAGGGTTTTATTTTTTCAATATTGCACCCTGTTTTGCCCCACTTCTCACAGCATGCACTAGTATATCTGCCTATTTCATTTGTATTTCCCTTTTTTTGATCTAACATGATTTGATTGAAATTCCTTGTGGAATGTATTGAAGTTGCCATGTTCTATGAGGCACAAAGGTAATCCTATGTCCTCTTGACATCATAATAGATTCTGTGACAACAGCATACCATTCCACAAAGCTCTACATGTGCATTGTGCATCGGTCATGTCTCCGGCCTAGGCCAGGCCGGATCGTGTATGTTCTGTCTGTTTATTCAAATGACTGTAAATAGTTAGCCTGGTCCTAACCAGCCTTCGTACATTTCATTTGTACAGAGAGTCTGGCTACGCTCCATTGACAAACGTTGACTTCCTTGTAGGCGGGTACTCTGTTGAAGTTTACAATTATTGGATCTGCCCAGAGCCACTAATCTGCCATAACCAATAGCTAGCGTTCGCCTGAAGGCCTCAATATGCTTCTGCGTCTCCGTTTACGGATGGGCGGGCTCACAGATACGCACGGATAGACTTTGCTTATAGTTCTCCGTAGGCTGTGGGTGCTGAAAACAATTCACCGCCAGAAGAATAGGTGGCGCTGCACTGCGATGCTAGCTATAGGTTATCGAAAACTCTGAGCAAATTTACAAATGAGCCGTTTCATCAATAAAATAAGCACAGTTTCAGACACTACACTGCCCATTTCTCGTCACATTTGAATTCAAATGCCGATTTACATGTACTGTTTAGCTGAAATATAATTCAATCAGGAGAGACCTGGGAAGATTGAATATATTTATTACATAATAATAAATGTACTACAGTGTTTGGAGCTTGGACCACGGGGAATTATATAAATCAACGGGCGCCTGCCCAACGCCCGAAGAAGAATCCCCTCACGGAGTCCAGACACCGGTGGCGGTGGCGGCAGCAGACGACCAGACAAGCCGAAGACTCATACAGGAACCGGGTGGCGACGGGGAGGTAGAGGGTCGCGCACTTGATAGCATGGACAAACTACACAGGGAGAGAATCGTATTTAAAGGCACGGATCATATGATGCAATTAATTGTTTAGCGGGAGCGCTAATCACCCTGACCCCCAGAGATCGCTAATCGACCTGACCCCCAGTGACCGCCCTACCAGGGACGAAGGGGAAGAAAGGGCGATCTTAGCGGGGGGAAGTGGTAGTGTACACTACGATTAACCCATGCGGAGGGATCGGTCTTGCCTGACTGAACTTGCGCTGGGCTTCATTTTGTAAAAACTGCTTCTCTTTGGTGATGTTTGTGATGCTAGCTGGAAGGGCAGCCTGCTTTGACTGGGTGTGCAGTGAACATTTCTGGGGGGTTATTATGATTACGGAAAGGGATTGTATATGTTTTTATATTGCTACCATTTTAGAAACTGCTTATCGGTCCGAGTGTTAATCAGGCGCGGAGCCAGACGTTGTAAACATTCCGGGTTTAGCCCAAACCAACAACGTATTGGGGCTTGATTTGCAAGAATGCGACGCTAAGCGCCTCCACGGTCCTCTTCCACATAAAATAGTGCTGCTGCCAACGAATAATGCACCTAATAATATGGTGCCTGCACTGCAATACTATGGCGGGCTGGACCAAATGATTGTTCGGGCTGCATATGGCCCGCAGGTCGGACGTTCCCCACCCCTGGTCTTGTTGGTCACGGCAACCCATAGCGGCATCCCCGCCCCTGACTTCTTAATACGGACCAATCACAGCCAAGGGGGTCTCCGGTGCTCTCCGTCGCTCTGCGTAATTTCGACGGAAAATTCAGGAGCTGCACGTCAATCCGTCAAAAGCTCTCCGAGGGCTGACGGAGAGCACGCAGAGGGTGTTCCACGGAGACGAGGGCGTTCCCACGTCTGCGTTTTTCGAAAAACGCAGAAGCATATATCGGCCTTTAGCCAACTCCTTCACCACTACTGTAACGGAGCTAGCTGCCGTAGCTGGCAAATCAAACTTTTCCCGAACCACGTGGGGAGAAGGGCCACAACATCATTGCCACCAAGAAAACTCAGCAACACTTGTTCTTGCTCCGGCTTTAGTTTCTGGATATTCGGCAGTGTTGCCACAACGGACCGAATGGCTTTGCTCCATAGCTTCGCTCGCATCTTTCTCCGCCGCCATTGTGGAACTACAACACAAACTAGCGCACAACATCAACGTTATCGTTCTCAGCCACTCCCTCTGTTCGCTGATTGGCGCAAATAGAAAATGTATTTCCAAGATCTGAAATGCGTACCGAAGCTCCAGACCTAGTACAGAAGCAAGAATCAAAATTAAGCGGAAGTACGTAAGTGGGCAGAGCCAGGCTAGTAAATGGTAGCCTATTTAAGCACAATGCACTAACATTTTAGGTCATTATTATTACGCAGGTGTCTGTTAAAATGCGAATTTTTCTGATCAGTTTGTTTTTAATTAGTTATTTGATTAAAGAAAAAGGTGTTAATATGTGCTTGCAATTGGGTCGGGCGAGTGTCTATCGGGACCTCAATACCGCGGCTCCACCACCCGATCTCTACTGCGCAGACTCTGGCTCCAAATGACGAGCGCAAGTCGCAGGAGCAGTGTTAGCTTTGTTTTTGTGGGAGGAAGCGGAGATGTTGCCCCTTGTTTTGGACTATATACTTTTATACAGTAGACACAGCAAGCCTGCTCTTTCAAGATGGCGTCCCCATTTATTTCTATGAAAAGTGGTCAGTGGCGCAGTGATGCAAGCTAGAGCCAGAAACGGACCGCGCCATCTTTCCAGTTCCGGCTCGTCCGGTCTTGCACAGAACAGTGGCTCGCCTTGTTACTATGGAAGGCCGTTTGTGCCAAAACCCCAAATGTAATGTTTGTGTACAGGGTGCTACCACTTCATTTGTTTCTGAGGGAAAACCAGATAATGATCATTGCAAGAGAGAAAACATGTCCCCACTCAACCAATCTTGATTGAATTAAGGTTAATAAATAGGCTAATATAAATTGGCAGTGACATTATCAACATTGATAAGCTATTTTGTAAGCTACTGGTTACTTACTGAGAAAATATTTTAGATTGTATACTATATTATATTCACATTTCAAAAAAGGTATACATTTAAGATCGCTAAAGTGCCCACTCGAGGGCAGTGTGAGAGAACAAATGGTAAGTGCAGGGCCTCTGGTAACCCAAGGATAAATTGTGGCGCAACAGCAAGCAAAATAACAATACAATAAAACAGGTTAAGAAATACACAGGGTTGAAGACAGCTGGACAGTACACATAGTAGTGTTATTCAAGAAATAAAACACAGGTAATACCCATGGCAAGTAATATCCAACACAGGGAATGTACAAAATACTTTAACTGTAATTGAGACTAAATGAAAATATACAGGGTCTGGTTTGTGCCCCCTGGATAGGGATGTTAACCTATAGAGCTAAACGATGTATTAGTGGGAGCCCTGAGATTGTTTTTGTGCAACCAAACAGTCCCATCTGGGGGTAATGGGAGACAATGACACCCGAAGTGCGTTCCAGTTTATTCCCTGATTTTGTTTTGATTGCTGTCACGGCAAAAAATTGAGACAGTCATCGAGTACATTGTGAAACAATGTACTCGTCTTTTTTTGATATATATCTAAATGGCCTACATATACCATTGTACAAGATGCAAGATGACTTTATTGGCGATCGCTTTAAACTTTAATTATAACGTTTTCAGTGATATCACTTCAATGTCAAAGTCTCTTTATTGTAAAATGCACTGAAAATGCACTGAACGGAAATGGGAATATGGACAGTATGCGGCCATCAAGTATCATAAGTATGAGTGCCAATAAATGGATACATACAAACATTTTAGCGTACATAGAAAGTGAACAGAGCATATGAGTGTTCATGTGATCAGTAAAGTGATCAGTGTTGCTGGTACTTAAGTGATGCATTAGAATAAAAGATGAACTTACCTTTTGCCAGGAAAGCAACCAAAAGAGTCCAGCATAGTGCTTTGCAAACTGCCATGTTTCAGTTTGTAAATTGTTAAAGATATGCTGTCCTTTTAAACAAAACATTTCCACTCCTCCCTCTATACACACACCTCTTTCTCTAACAATTTGCATACTGACCTTTCCTCTCCAAATTTAAATAAAACTCGAAACTCTCGAACCATAACCTTGGTTGATCTTGTGGAGATATGTCTGAAATGTACACATTTCCCACAATGTACTGAACTCATGTCCATGGTAATCCATCCCAATCTTTGTACGGCAATCATGTAACACCTTCACTGCTTGTAGAGCACATCTCTTAACCTGTATTGCGTATGTTTTCCCCTACATTTTGGCTTATAACCAGTACAACTGGTAGGTTAATCACTTGGTTATGGTTTAATTATGAATTTCCTGTAGCCAAATACCTAGTTTCTGTTATGTGATCCACTCTGTATTACAGTAACATCTGTGTTGCCACTGTTACACCTGGCTCACGGATGTAAGCAGGAAGAGAGACGTAGGCACAACTGGAACAGTTTAGCAAAGGTTTAATGTTAAACCAGTTGGATGACAACGGAACACTTTCTACAGCCGGTGGTCAGCTCAGGCCGGTCTCCCCCTCTCCCATCCCTGGAGCAGGTACTTCAAGCCTCCACCCATGCCGGGTCCAGGTGCGTCCAATCAACCCAATCAGCATAGAAAGGGGAGGGCCGTCACACCACATATCCTATCTTTATCTGTCTGTGGACTTTGAAAACAATATTACTTCCTCATAGAAATATCAATACATGACTAATGCCACACTGTTGGTGGAGACACCTCTTCTTCCACAACGCATACTCCTGAACCCACACAACTTTCTCATCTGGTACTTGTCTTACCAGATGAGAGAGAAGTTATTGTCCTGACACCATGATGTCAGGGTATCAATCCTCTCTGTAGGCTGACTCGTCACTGCCAAAGATGAGGTCCACGATGGTTGTGTCGTCAGCAAACTTAACTTCACTGACCTATACTGAAATTATATCCACTTTAAATTGTTGTTTTTCTCGCTAGCCAGCCCCTTTGAAAGCAGATGATTATCGGTTGTAATCATTTTCCTTACTGCGCGTAGTTTAATTTCATTGCCAATGCCTTTGTTAGACGCGGTAGACTACTGCACTGCGTTGAATGATAAAAAGGACACCTGCCAAATATCAATTTTGCAGCATGCCCGGTTTTCAAGTCGAGGTATTCGTAGGAAACTTGCTGCAGACCAGAGGACCAATCAAAGGACCAATCAGTAGGATTTATTAGGACATTAAATTACAAGTTAACGATTTGCTAGTGAAATTATCATTACCTGCGGTTTCAAACCAGTGTAGCTCACTGCAACGCTGTAGGCTACGCAAGACACTAGTTTGAAACAATGACAGAGAGAGAGAGCGCCGCTTGCATTTCTGCAATGGACACGCACTGTTCGTATTTTGAGTTGTAAATGACCAGCAACAAATGTGTGCTATGCAATCTTCATAAATAATAATATACATTTTATATAAAATATGCAGAAGTATCAGTTACACTTACAGCATATCAGCCTTTGACACTTTTTCACCAGATAAGTTAAGACCTTTGAAAGGAGCGAGATATATTTCTCATATTAATACAAATACATTTTAACAAACAACCCACTAACCCTCTACCAGTTGTACTTGCACAGATATATGAACACTGATTCAGTTGTGTTTGTTCATCTTTGGATCATAGCGCCCATCAAAGAGAAGCCAAACTAACTTCTTGACAAAATGCCAAGGCACATGATGTTGTTCACTGTCAACTATTCATATGACATTCTACAGAAGGAAGTACAGAAGGAATTCATTTTGGAGAAAGACTAACTGGAATAACCAGATTAGGATCTGTTGTGGGCGAAAACTGTATGAGATTACAATCACTGAACTAGTTGATTGTCCTGACGTGAACGAGCACTGAACTGTCTGAAATCATCCTAAAATTACCTCACTGACTAAGAACTGAAGGGTACCCTCAAGTGAACTTGCATTGACCTAAAGAACAAGACAGGCCATAACTGACGTTAGGAAGAACATACAACCAGAAATAGAGATGGGAAAGAAAGCACCTGTAGACAAAAGGATGGATTTTAGTCCTTTTTACAACTGATAAGAATAGAACAGACTAATAGAAGTGCTGACACAGGGAAACAGGGAGAGCCAAGATCCTTTAAGGGAGTGTCTTGTGTAAAGAGTATAAGAATGACTGATATTTATGCTTATGCTAGGCCTTCAACCGCGTACAACTAAATAGAACTACAGTTTTTTACAATCGCTATGACGGTTTTTTCCATATCCGTTTTCTAAACTCTTAACGCACCAACACACCTACCACACACAATTGGCAAAACTGTTAATTTCATGCTCAAAATCATTTATTATAAATTAAACTCAAACACTTATTGTCATAACACAAAAATACACTAAACATGACACCATGTCTAGCAAACACTCACAGGGATATGTAGTCAATCATAGCACAATGTCATAAAAAACACTAAAATCTGATGGAATTACAGAAACTGCATTCATTTATATGTGTCAGGTCTCACAGTATATGGATTATAGATTGTGTTTGCAATGCAGTTTCTTTTGAAGCCTCTCTACATTTTTGTTTTGTTGGGTTTTGTAAATGCATGCATTTTGTTTCTTTTGCTGCAGAATTCAGAACAAAAAATGAATGACCCAACTCAGAGTAGCTTTATAGAATGTACGGCTACTGTATTGAAAAAAAGAAGACAGAAACATAATTGCTGCAGTAAAGGCTTCATTTGCAACAGGACAATACTGCAATACAATAAATATGCGATATCCCTGTAAGACCCGATTTAAAATGTCAACATCACCTTTAGCTCTCCAAAAAACACATAGTCTTGTCTTGCAATGCTATTGGATAAATGTGGTCTTTCGAAAAAAAGAAATGAGCAATTACAGTAAAGAGCTAAAGGTGACATTGTAATTTTACAAGGGGCTTACAGGGATATAGCTGCCATTTACAGTATTACCCTAGCTCTGGCCCTTCTCTGAGGGCCACCACACATTCTAACTCCTCTCCCTTGCCCCACTCCTCTCCCTTGTCCTGGTACTTGTCTTACTGTACTCTCCCTCGTGCAGCATTACTGTATTCTTACTTTCTTCGTGTTGCTCTATATTGTTCTTTTTCCACACAAGATTAGTCCTTTACTGTATACTATATGGCCATGCGATTGAAATAGGTAACCTCAACACCTGAGTGTTTCCTAGTTCAACAGTGATTTATAGTATTTGCATAACTTCAACCAGCTTTTTCTCAGTAGCAATGGAATAAAATACACGGCATATATATGTGTTTCAATTCACAATATGAACAGCTGTTTACTCTTTAGCCTATAAATTGTAAGGCAATAAGGTTTTGAACATGATGTTATCTGTTCTGGCATACAGTGTGAAAGCAATGGTAAATTGGCCAGTAAAAATCGATCTAGAGCCACTCTGAATTGCCATAACCAATCGCTAGCGTTCGCCTTTGCCAATTCCTTCACCACTACTGTAACAAAGCTAGCTGCCGTAGATGGAAAATTAAACTGCTCCCGAACCCCGTGGGGAGGAGGGCCACAACATCATGGCCACCAACAACACTCAGCAAACTTGTTCTTGCTCCGGCTTTAGCTTATGTATATTCGGCTGCGTTGCCACAACGGACCGAATGGCTTCGCTCGCATCTTTCTCCGCCGCCAGTAGGGAACTACAACACAAACTAGTACACTATGGAGGACCAAACCTGCCATAATTACAAATAAATGAATAAATAAATTAATGTATCAAAAAATGTAATTATACACTAAAAAAGACAAATATATATAAATACATGTATGAAATAATATTAATTACGTATTTATTTATTTAAATGCACATTTATTTCTGTATTTATTTATTTTTGTATTTATTTATTTATTCCTTTATTTATTTCTGTGTACATTTAAATGTGTATTTCATGATCCTTAAGCTAATGAGGTAAACTGTCAATCAATGGATGTCACGGTGTCACCTTAACCCCATTGGTTGATCGGTATCTGAGTGCGATTATGATTACTTTCATACATGGGCCGCTATTTTAGTATACAAATGACTGCACACAAGCAACATATTGCCAGAGATTTGGGAGTTTTGGCTAGCTAACCTTGCTGTAAAAGTGTTAGTCCAGATGTTTTACTTCATGGTAGGCTAGATAGTAGAACTCACTAGCATTAGTTTCAAACACAGCAGCATCGCCGTTGAGGAACAGTTGCTGTAGCCTACAGTACTGTATGATGGAGCTGTGCCAAGGTAAGAAGTTACATTTGCACTACTGTATGTTTTATTAAAAAAAATATTTGCACAGTCGAATGGAGGCATAATTCTTGGCCCATTTTCTGGCATCTAGTAGCCTACATTTAACGTTACAATATCTTAAAGTACGGAGATCTTTGATGCTAGCAATGTACAGTAGAAGCTAGCTAGAACGTAGCAAAAACTGTGCTACGAAGTGAGTGATGAGCTGTTTATTTAATGTTTTAGTGTAGCTAATTTAGTGCGCTATTTATATTTTTTGAGAGACTAATGCCTACAAACAAGTTTGTAAGAGAAAATATGTATTTCATTCTTAACCCATAACTGTGGTCGCTTTGCACCAATAATCTGGGAGTTGGTACAGGAAGAAATTACATGATGTGTGTCAAGGAAGGAAACAACTAAAACCAAAGTACAACATGGTTAATCTATTCATGTGATTGTCACCCTATGTCATTACAGCTTACTGTCTGTGTATGTGTGTGTGTGTGTGTGTATGTATGTGTGTGTGTGTTTGTGTCTATGGCCCTTGCAGTCTGGCATTGCTACTGAGGTTGACGTGAGTTGAAAAGGAGGCCCAGAGCCTTGGAGGTGGATGTCAGAACACTAGATGAAGGAGCTGGAAGGGGGACCACTAGATGAAGGAGAGCTGGAAGGGGGACCACTGGATGAGAGACAGCTGGAAGGGGGACCACTGGATGAGAGAGAGCTGGAAGGGGGACCACTGGATGAGAGATTTCCGGATTAGGGAAAATGTGATGGAGTGGACTGATTTATATTTAAACTACAGTATTTGTGTCACTATGCTTTTAATTCTGCATCACAACTCCCTATTTGGAGCATGCAATACATCCCCATGCATCACACCCAACCATTATGAAATGGTTGATGCTAGGTGCAAGCCCAAGACAGCGCAGTGTAGACAAAGGCGCCACCTTTGTTGTTTCACCTTTTACACTCTTGTCATAGCAGAGACTAAAATAACGTGTACATATGTTGTACTGTGTATGTTGAACGCATGTAGTTGTACTGTAGCCTTTCACAACCAAGCCCTTGAGGGTTCATCATTGTGCAATAGACATGCATACCATTTTATTAAACTGTTTTCTATTTCTATCATTACATGGTCATAATCACCTTGTGTGCTGTCAGTTATTGACGATTCAATAAATATCAAACTGTACAGTAGGTCAAGATTAAATAAAGATGCAGAAAAAACTAGTTGTTTGCAAGTTACATTAAATGACAACACATGAAGGGTATGAAGAGATTATTAAATTGGAGTACAGTTATGGTTGCATCTATGTGGCGGTTGATTTGCCTGATGAACTTGCTGTTGATTATGACAGATATGCAGCACACACCATTACAAATGCACTGCATAAACTTTGACTAAATTGTGTTGTTCAAACTGCAGAGTATTACAGTATAAACATGCTTCTAAACTAGACCGTAATGTCTTGGTGACCTGCTAGGGAAGTTAACCGGCCTATCTAATGTTACCACACTGGAGTACAATTATTAGAGCTAAATCTAAATTAATTTACACCTTAGTTTAACCATAGAGTTATATACTAGAGAGAGCCAAAATTGTCTTCCAAGATGGCGTCCCCATTCATTTCTATGAAAAGTGCTCAGTGGCGCAGTGAGGCAAGCTACAGCGCGAAATGGACAGCGCCATCTTTCCACTTCCGTGTCTTCCGGTCTAAACTAGGAAAAAAGTGAGCCCCTAGCTTTAAACGGGCTCACTTTTTTCCTAGCTCCGAGCTGGCTCCGAGACTCGTGCACGCTTGCAACTAGCTGTTCACGTCATACTTTGCGACAACCACTCGCGAGCTTGTGAGCTGGAGCTAAGGCATTGCAGAAAACTGTCAGAATGTGGTAGCCTACAAGTCCGATCAAGAAGCAGATACATGTGAACTTACGAAAATCAATACTGTAATATTATACGTGCAATGCCTATACGTTGTTCTTTTTGCTCCGTGTTTTTAGTTTGACTGCTAAGTATTGTGTTGGATTAAAGAAACTGCAAGCTTGAATATTTGGCTCCGTCGTTGTTCTAGCTCGGCAAAGCAAGCTAAATTAAGCCTATAGGGCAACGTATAGGCATTGCACGTATAATATTACAGTATTGGTTTTCGTAAGTTCACATGTATCTGCTTCTTGATCGGACTTGTACCACATTCTGACAGTTTTCTGCAATGCCTTAGCTCCAGCTCACAAGCTCGCGACTGGTTGTCGCAAAGTATGACGTGTACAGCTATTTGCAAGCGTGCACGAGTCTCGGAGCCAGCTTGGAGCTAGGAAAAAAGTGAGCCCGTTAAAAGCTATGGGCTCACTTTTTTCCTAGTTTAGACCGGAAGACACGGAAGTTGAAAGATGGCGCTGTCTGTTTCGCGCTCTAGCTTGCTTCACTGCGCCACTGAGCACTTTTCATAGAAATGAATGGGGACGCCATCTTGGAAGACGATGTTGGCTCTCTCTACTTAATATTACCTCTATGGTTTGAATGGTTTTCGGCGAGACAGACAGTAGCACCAACTCGATTCACCGATATATATTAACGGTATATTAACACATAATGTCAATTGGTTACTGGTTTGTTGTATCATGTATGTCTGCTACTTTATTAACATGTATGTAGTACATTAACTTAACACAACATAATACAATATTGTGAAGCTGAGCTAGAAATGGCTATGCTAGCTACCATACATACCAAATAGTAGCCTAATGAGAACTAACGTTTAACCATCATTAAAGTTATCCATGCAGTTATACTTTCTGTTTACTCTCATCATCC
Source organism: Mallotus villosus (assembly GCA_903064625.1). Classification (NCBI taxonomy): domain Eukaryota; kingdom Metazoa; phylum Chordata; class Actinopteri; order Osmeriformes; family Salangidae; genus Mallotus; species Mallotus villosus. The sequence continues at coordinate 127,036 of CAEFZP010000620.1, forward strand.
AAACTTGTGCTGATGATCTTATCACAAGGTCATTTATCCTTTTGATTGATTCAGTAGTAGATGCATCTAGTTGAGCTAACTAGCTGGTGAGTGGACCTGAAATTCCTGCCGAGCGTTGAGAGCTAGCTGGACGATCTGCAATTCATTGCTGCTAGCTCTAATCAGATGTATAGGCTAATAAGAGAAGACTTTGTATGCCAACGAACACCAATAACTACAACCAATATGACAGACTACAAACCAACGGACTTCTGGTTATGAAACCCGTGCTCTCTAGCTATCTACAGTAAAAGTGTTGCTTAGCTCTACGTTAGATACTAGACCTACTAGCTAGCTCTAACTGCATTTAGAATCTAACAAGCTATAATCTTACGTTTTTTTTTCATCTAAAGCTAGCTATATGAAATAATACTAATAACAATTGATATGTGGTGATAAAAATATGAAAAAATGCTGGATTTTCGTAAATTTACCAGCTAACTAACTTCGGAGACACTGAAAATGAATGGGGTTCAACGGTGGAAAATACAATGTTAGTAACTATTGGTCGCATCAGACACGCTTTACTTCCGCATTCCTCGATAACAATGGGAGTCTATGGAAGTGTCGCAACTCTCTTTTTCTATGGCTCTGTTAGGAACTATTAGGTGCGTTCGACATGACCTCGCTTCATGCAGCGCTGCAGCTGGCTGCAGGCGGCTGATTTGAAACAGTGAATTCTGGTTAGACTTTTTGTCCGACTTGAGACGGCGCCGAGGCTAGGTCACTGTGACGTAGCCATCAAAGTACCGTGAGATCGATTCGAGAACTGCCGGCTGTGTAGACGAGCGCATTTTCTCAAGAGCAACTGCACGGCTTCAAATGACGACACAGCTATTTCATGATTGGCCAGACTCACACACGACAACTTTGACGCTTGTTTTGTAATTATTCTGACACCTTCAGTTTCGCCAATGCTCAAATCCGGACCAAACAATTTGATTGAGTAAAACATTTGCTGAAAAAAGGGTTTTGGGCCACCTCTTCTACTAACGGAAAGACTAAGTTTAATTATAAATAAAGTAACGTAAGCAAACAGCGCTTGATCGGCCATGACTGACATCAACGCAGCAAACCACGAGAAGCTGCAATGTCCAACTTCACAGGGCCGTTTTCAACTCCTCCCCGACTGCAAGCGGCTACTCTCGCCGGTCGTTTCATTCAGCCGCAGTCCATGTCGAACGCACCTAATGAGAGCTACATGAACCACGTGATAACGTGTCGGCGAGATCATAGCGTGTCGCAACTCTCTTTGTCTATGGCTCTGGTACGTAGGAGGGCAGAGCCAGGCTACTCTTCAACTGTGAGTGACGGAATCTAAAACAAAAATCCAGAAAATCACATTGTATGATTTTTTAAAGTAGTTACAGTTTTTGACAATTGTTAAAACACGTTTCTCAAAACAATAACGTCTTTCTCAAAACTGCACACACAAAACTGAAAACCTCACACACAAAATGCTAAACCTGACACCCCCTTTGCAAGATGACTCTTTGCCATCAAATCTCTTACCTGTTCACAAAATGGAACTTGTGTTCTCATTTGGTACACACAGCCATATTTTGAAATGACACACGCATAGCATTCTAACAGTACACACAACTAAGCATTTGCTGCACACTACCAAGCTTTCACAGCACACTGTAGTGCAAAATTGAAAACACAATTATAGAAATGGAACACACCATATGAATGACAATGACTCTGGAGAATGAGCCATTTCTCCTTTTGTAAAATGTCTCAGTGTAGGCCTACTTTTTTCATAATCAAACATAAAATAGCACACAAATATGCAGCAAATACATTTTTATTTCGGTACACACAGAGAATAGGCTGATGGTCTGGACGTTCCTGAATGTAGCATGGTCAGCCAGGATCCTAGTTTGTATTTGTCAGAGTGTGATAGCATTGTTCTCACAAATATTCAAAATGTCAGTCTCCTGTTCGGCCGTGAAAGTGCATGTTCTTCCTCCACGGTGTGGTTCTCTTTCAGTCCTGCAAAATACAAATACTGTGAGCACACTGTATTCTATTGATATGCAGTATTACAGTACACAAGCCAAATAGATTTCTTAATGGTTCTCCATCCTGAAGATTCTAATGATGGCAGCAACTGTGAAGCGGCTGAGATTTGGTTGGACCTTCTGGCCAGCCTCCCTCATGCTCAAACCATGGTTGAGCACATGGTCTACCACAGTGGCCCGAATCTCATTAGAGACGATTATTCTCCTTCTTTCTCCTCTTCCTCCTTCTTTTCCTTGTCCTTCTCCTCATCCTTGTCCTCCTCTTCATCTTTGTCCTCCTCCTCCTACTCTTCCTCCTCTTCCTTCTCTCTGTCCTCCTACTCCTCCTCCCCCTTGTCCCCCTCCTTCATGTCCTCCTCTTCCTCCTCCTCTCACTCTTACCCCTCTCCTTATCTGGTTGTCAATATGTTCTTAGTTCTCCATTGTTCACCAAACAAAACAGAGGCCCAAGGCCCTTTTTATGCTGCAGTCCTGATTGCAAATTGCTCACCAGACCTGAGTGTTTAGAGATTTGAATAGTTGTGTGTTGTAGGTTGATGCTTTGAGATTTAACTTGAGAAGTGTGGGCAACAACTGAACATTGTGTGAAGTGTTTTGACAACAAGGTGATGTGTAATTGACATCAGTGTGTAAACAATGCAGAGTCTAATGCAGATAAGGAAGTTTGAAGTAATGCCAAATTGGTTTGAGCAATTCTGGCTCTCACAGACCTGTTAGTTTCTCTTTAAGAAGCCCTCCTGTTCTTCTCTCATTACCTGTATTAACTGTAACTGTTTGAACCTGTTACCTGTATAAAAGACACCTGTTCACACACTCAATCAAACATACTTCAACCTCTCCACAATGGCCAAGACCAGAGAGCAGTGTAAGGACATCAGGGATTCAAATTGTAGACCTGCACAAGGCTGGGATGGGCTACAGGACAATAGGCAAGCAGCTTGGTGAGAAGGCAACAAAGGTTGGCGCAATAATGAGAAAATGGAAGAAGTTCAAGAAGGCAGTCAATCTCCCTCAAAGACATCAATGACAAATTAACTGGCATCTGCACTGCACTCAATGACATCAACAAATCCATACAACAACTGGTTAACTGTGCCAGTCAAATGTTAAATAAATGAGCTAAAAGCATGTGGGCTGTTCTTTTCTTGGGGAGGTACTTACTCAAAAACGTTGAATAATCTCCATCCGCCTTTGAACTGCAAAGGCATTTGAAGGTTGGAAAGGTGGTGCGTCTGGCATCGCTTCGTCAGGTTGGTCTTCCTGAATAAGTGGAATGCCATGCTTGATGGCCATGTTATGTAGTACACAACAGGCCATGACTATGTTGCAAGCCTTTTCCGGTGTATACTGCAAAGCACCCCCAGCAGATGACAAACAGAGCCACCGGCCTTTCAGAGTTCCTATTGTGCGCTCCACGATCGACCTTGTGCGACTTTGTGCAGCATTATAGGCTCGCTCCTGTGCAGTCACAGGATTGGTCAATGGAGTCATCAGCCACGGTTTCAATGGATAACCTCTGTCTCCTACAGGGAAACTAATAGGTAAATAGAATACACCAATGACAAGTATTTGATGCCTGGGCAATACATACCAAATAAGCCATCCATCCTGAACAGCTCCCTCCTGTAAGCGAAGGCATACGTTGCTGTTCTGCAAAATGAATGAGTTGTGCGTTACCCCCGGCCATCTCGCCACCACATTAAACAAGTTATTTTGCGAATCTGAGATGATTTGCACATTAATTGAGTGGAAGCCTTTTCTGTTCACGTAATTGAACTCGTTCAGGGATGGTGCTTTAATTGCAACGTGGGTGCAGTCCACCGCTCCAATTGTGTTTGGGAAGTCATCGAACGCAAAGACGCCTTGTTTGACTTCTAATGACGGGATCTGCTGATTATTGCATTTAAAAAGCGCAAGAGCAAATATTGATGACTGATCTGATATCGCAACGTTAGTGTTTCTCCTACAACATCATAATTAATATCGGCACAAATGAGGTTAGGTTTAGGCACAGCGATGCCTCATTGAAGTTAGGTTTAGACACAGGTGTGACGTGTCACTGAGGTTAGGTTTAAGCACAACAGCTTATCCTAATGTACAGATTCACTTTACTTTTTAGTCGTATTTACACTATTTCATGTTCACTCTAGTGCGTTCAGAGTAAAGAGAGAGAGAGGGAGAGAGAGATGAACATGAGGATGCCCACAAGCCAGTGAGATCAGGCGATGTGAAGGTGAGTGAGAACAGAATAATATAATAAGTGATAGTTAAGACAGAGCATTGACCATTACAACAATCTTGTCCTAATGTTAATTTAAGATTATATACTCCTACTATGGTTTCTCGTGTGTATTTCAGATAATACAATCAAGATACCCAAGGTGGATAACAACAAATCCTGGCTCCTTGATGGTCTTTGTAGAGTTGGTCTTAGATCCTCGCATAATTCCACTAAATGGGTTTAGGGAAACGATATCTACTAATGAGCCACTCACTACTTTCTGCAAAGAAGTCATACCTGTCTCTAAAAATGCGCTTTCGGCGAAATGCGGCGTGTGCTAAATCTTCCAACACAGCTAGATCTGCCATCTTCTCTTAGATATTCCGTGTTAATTGACTGTCTTTTATAGTGGTCCACAAGCATATTGTAACATGACTCCACATTACATCAATTCGCCAATATTAACAACTCCCCTTATGGTGTTTAATTAGGCTATATTACAATATTTCATGAATTCAATATTTCATGGAAATCCTTGCAAAATGCTTTCAATATTGATTTCAATCTTATAGGCCTGCATAGAGTTCCCGTGTTCACAATGCAATTGCCTTGTTTCACCACTTGGAATTGTTCGTACTCAGCTATTGACCATTCTTAGATTTACACACACTTCCAAGAAATCTCTTGGCATGATAAATCGCAACTTTTGTGTGGATTCATTCGTACGCACGGTTTACGCACATTTTAGTGCGTAGGAACGGTTGATAAATGAGGCCCCAGGAGTGGCCTAGCCAGTCCGTAGACCTGAATCCAATAGAAAATCTTTGGAGGGAGCTGAAAGTCAGTATTGCCCAGAAACAGCCCCGAAACCTGAAGGATCTGGAGAAGGTCTGTATGGAGGAGTGGGACAAAATCCCTGCTGCGGTGGGTGCAAACCTGGTCAAGAACTACAGGAAACCTATGATCTCTGTAATTGCAAACAAAGCTTTCTGTGCCAAAAATTAAGGTCTGCTTTTCTGATGTATCAAATACTTATGTCATGCAATAAAATGCTAATGAATTACTTAAAAATCATACAATGTGATGTTCTGGATTTTTATAGGCCTATTCTAGATGGAACATACATTCCACATAATGACTGGACGAATATATATACGTTGTCCTTTTTGCTTCGTGTTTTTAGTATGACTGAAAGTATTGTGTCGTTGTTCTAGCTCGGCAAAGCAAGCTAAATTAAATAAGCCTATAAATATGTTACTATTATAATGATGATGAGTGTCTATGACTAATTTACAATTATTGTTAATGCCGTGGTGTTAACTGACATAACGTTACATAACCATAACAATATTGTGGTTATCAGACATGATTTATTCATCTTTGTCTTTGCTCCAGAAGACGTCAACAATCTATAATGATGCCTTAACATGCCACATTATCACTTTTATTAGGCTATAATTACATTTGTCATGCCATGATGAACATAATAGCGTGGGGGGCAAAAACCCAACCCTAGTAAAACGTCTACCAATAGTTAATTGATAGGTTATCTCAATGTGTGTTGATACCTTGTGAATGTAATTCCCAGGAAGTGCTCAAAACAGCAAAATAATTACAACAAAACTACTCTGAGGTTAGTGAATAATGCTTTAATGCAGATAAAACAATAGTATTCCATCATTAGTGTCTAGATGTATTAATTGAATACAAAAATGATTGAATTATGATTATAACACAAACAAAATTCTATACTTGGTTAACTATTACATTTCAGAAATACATTTAACACCATTCTGATTAAATTATTATATTCAGTCAGCATAGCTTGTTTTAATTTATTAAATCATGTTAATTAAAATAGTTAAATGGCAATACAGAAACAAAAGTGTAATAGTGATTTGAATCAGTGTAAAATCGTTTTTATACCTGTATATATCCTTCATTATGTGCGTACCGTATATGCAAGAAAATACTTTTTTTACTTGCTTGTAAAATGATCCTGTCGTTTGTTAAGTAAGCTACGTGTTGCTTGACATGCTCCAATGACATGCTCAAGGAAACTTTAGATTGATATAAACACAGTGCAATCCAGCTATTGACTTCATAAATTGCTGTGGATAAAAGTGTCTGCTAAATTATATTAGGATGTTAACAACATTTTTGAAACTGCAGGTGCAATATCTAAGCCATGAAATCTCAGAAATTACTTACAGTAAAACCCTTTCATAGTAAAATAATAAATCATTTAAACAAAAAATCTGAAAACTGTAAATCCTTCACAAAGACAACCACAACTCTCTTCTATTGTGGAATACCAATATGTGCAGTATGTCCCTGAAAAGAAATAGCTTGAGTATAATCTTCATAATATTATTATTATTATTATTTATAAATGAAAAACTGAATCTAACAAAGCTTATTCAAATTTAAGTGCATTGCTTGAATGGAATGTTCTATTCTATTGAATAGAACATATGTTCTTGTAAAAAAATATTTGTCCTACTTTGTGGAATCCTATCATTGCTTAAATACATCAGCCCTTTGTAATAAATGAGTATGTTTTCTGTGTCACTGACTAAATGTCCTTGAATGATTTAGGGCAAAATAGGTGTTAAACATTCATGACTGAAAGAAAACTTCCTTGACACATGTTATGGAAAGGGCATTCTAAACTTTTGTGGCAGTGTTCTGGTTCATCAAACCTTATATGAGGAAAAAGAAAACACAATTGAGGGACAAGAGAAGGAGAGATGAGAAGGAGGCCTGAGCTGGGGAAGCTCCATTGTTTCCAGGTGGTAAGCCAGTGCAGTTGATACTTAGGTCAGAGTCAGTTCCACTAGAGCTGAAAGTAACAAATCCTGGCTGGCTGCTGGTGATTTCGCTGTTGATCCACGTCTGGTACTTGGATACTCTGGCATAGACTCCTGGGAAATCGGCCAGAGCACAGCCTCTGCCAAAACTCACCACTCCAGACTGGATCCAGCGACCACCCTGTTTGCTGACCAAGGGACCCCCCGAGTCACCCTGGAGAGGGTTGAACAATGTCAGGGATTATCACTTTTTAAGCAATATAAAAATGTATGTTTATTAATGATCAATTATCAAAAGAGTTACATTAAGTAGCATATTACCTGACAGGAGTCCTTTCCTCCAGCTTTTAAACCAGCACACACCATGTTGTCTGTGATAGAGCCCACTCCATAGTTACAGTTGCACTGTCTGTTCCCCACTACTGGCACATCTACTTCCTGGAGATTCTTAGGGGAGGGGAGGTCCACTGGGAGAACAGACAAAATCAACCAATGAAAAGTACAGAATTATTTTGGGGGATCAGATTTAATTTCAGTGTTACCACCACACAGTGATTACCATAATTTTCGTACTATAAGCCGCACATTTCCCCCCATTTTTTGACCCACCGTCTTATATAACGGTGCGGCTAATCTATGGATTTTTACAGCTAACGGCCACTAGGGGACCTCCTAAATCTATGGATTTTACAGGTTACAGTCCACCAACTTTAACTCTATGGGCTCTATGGCCGGTCCGCGCCCCCCACCTTTAAGCGGCGGGCTCCAGCAGGAAAAGCTGGAGGCCTGAAAAGAATGAGACAGGTAGCGCGCAAAAGTAAAGGTGGAACCAGAGAATGTATAATCTAAGAGAACTCCCACTCTAGGGATACTTCCGGGTTCTGAACTGGTTGCAGTTCCACACTAGTTCCATGTGATAGCGCTAACGGTCGAGTGCAGAATGAATGGAGGTCTATGGAGCTATACCCCTAAAAATCCACTTTTCTCAGGATATAATTTTTTTTCTAGTAATTTTCATTTGGAATTCGAAAGGGAAGGCAAAATAAATACTAACTGCTGGGTGTTAGATTTTTTTAAAGTAGTTATTTTGTTCTAAAAAGACTTTTACAATGTCAGAGACGTCATACACATTGTACGACCAGAGATACCGTATTACGGCAAGCTCCGGCGACTTTCTTTTCTCTCTCGAGGCATCACAGCTGACAGGTTAGGCTCCCCCTGTCAATACACATGCTAGAAAGAGTTTTGGCTTCCTAATGTTGTTTCTAATGTTGCTAATGCTCTGACATTATGATTCCACTTCGGATGCCATCAAGCGGGATCTCTGGTCGTAGACAGTCCATCACTAACCAATCAGCATTCATTAGCAGAATGCTAGCGTGTTATGGGCAACAACGACTCACCTTGTAAGAAATTGAAAGGACATAAGTACTCGTTCATCCAATTTTCGACCTATAATCCATGTTGAACATGCAAATACTACAATAAAATCTGAGATTTCTCAACGACAATCAGGTGAAAGAGACATATTTAGCCGTTTAGCTCCATAGACTCCCATTCATTCTGCACTCGACCGCGATCACTCCCAGTGGAACTCAGGTGGAACTGCAACAATATTCGGTACAATGGGGCTTAATGACGAGTGGCAAGGCTCTCCTTAAACAGGCTCTGGTGGAACCAAGCCCCCACCCCTCGCCCCTTGGCTTGAGGCAACGGCCCCGGTGGATGTAGGTGGTATTGCATCTTCGACTTGACTTCCGTGTCTTCCGGTCGTTTTTAATCTATTAACTCCAGTCAACATTTACAAAACTATCTCCCCCAATAATTTTTGTTCGATACTCGAACCTGGCTCATACTACTAGCTTTTTCATATAATAATTTTTCCTGATTTTTGCTATGTTTGAAACCAATCCGAAATGGATAAACTAGCACCCCATTTATTTGCTTACGTCAAGAAAAATTGCCTCGAAACGTGTTCGCGGATACTAACAGGGGACGAGCACACAAGGGAACATCAGCAAGTCGCTGATTTACCTGAGCTGAATGAGAACAAGGAGAAAGGACTTGGTAATCTAAAATAGCCTGCCTTAATTGTAGCACGTTTTACAAATGCTTGCACATATACATGACGGTTGTTTGTAGTGTTTATTTCCGTTATTTTAAAGCATATTTAACCATTTTGTAGGCTAATGAACGCTTGCTTTGCCGAGCTAGAACAACGACGGAGCCGAATATTCAAGCTTGCCGTTTCTTTAATCCAACACAATACTTAGCAGTCAAACTAAAAACACGGAGCAAAAAGAACAACGTATAGGCATTGCGCGTATAATATTACAGTATTGATTTTCGTAAGTTCACATGTATCTGCTTCTTGATCGGACTTGTAACGTCACTGTGTCCAATCCCGACCGGGTTTTAGCTAAAATGCCACTTCAAATATTTATTAAAATGATCGTATCACGTTTTCAGCTGATTTAATTATGTCAAGTTATGCCTTAACTTATTACCTTTCGAGCTAAATATTCTTTTAATTTTAGAGTTAGCTTTGCCTTTACTAGAGCCGGCAAAAGGACGCTGGCGCCGGTAAGTTAGCCGTGCGCTACCCTTGTCCAAACCCGACCACACTTAAATCGTCGTAGTCAACACTCGTCGCTACTGTTTTTCCTGGGATAATAACTTGATCCAGGGTCACCAAACTGACCATCAATGCTGTCAACATATCCGGGAACGTATTTATGTCCTTCAAAATAAGATATCTTATTAGGAAGTCATGAAATATGAAGCAAAAGTCAATCATATATTTAGAGACGTTAAACATTGAATGGGGTCAAAGATAACAGGACGGTTAGCAAAAGACAACTTGTGCAAATCTTAAAAAATGTGAACATTTATTTAAATACTAAACAGACTAACGAAAATACAACATTAATCTGGAAACATAGGCTAAGATTTACAATGATCCTCGTTATCCAGCTCCTCGTTAACCCACACACATGGTGTGATAGCCTACCATGTCTGGCACCATGTGTTTATCTGCCCCCCTCCCTTCCTCCCCTCTACTACAGATCGTCAGAAATTATGGTGCATTTCCGTTGGCTAGACAAAGTAGTGCTATGCTAGCGTTGAAATAAACCCATATCCTAACCCATAGTAGCAGTACGATGACAATACTGAAACATTTTTCATCGTCGCCCATGCGTCGCCCGAGTGGTCTTTCGGCTTTCTCTCATCAAAGTAACTTTCCTATAGTATTTAGACATGTAAACGTCCATGTATGTTCATGAAATTTGACACAGAGATTGTTTGATATGCATAAAATAATACTACGTACACTTTGCTGGTGATCGCGGAAGATAATTCTGGAAAAAAGACCTGATACTGCCTGGTCGGGTTTGGACAATAGGAGCTTTCGGCGGTCGGAATTGGACACAGTGACGCTACCACATTCTGACAGTTTTCTGCAATGCCTTAGCTCCAGCTCACAAGCTCGCGACTGGTTGTCGCAAAGTATGACGTCTACAGCTAGTTGCAAGCGTGCACGAGTCTCCGGAGCCAGCTCGGAGCTAGGAAAAAAGTGAGCCGTTTAAAGCTAGGGGCTCACTTTTTTCCTAGTTTAGACCGGAAGACACGGAAGTGGAAAGATGGCGCTGTCCGTTTCGCGCTCTAGCTTGCTTCACTGCGCCACTGAGCACTTTTCATAGAAATGAATGGGGACGCCATCTTGGATGACAATTTTGGCTCTCTCTAGTTAATATTACCTCTATGGGTGGAACCGAGAGTGGTACGAGAGACAGAACGAAAGTGAGACAGTTTGTGCAAAGGAAGTTTTCATACACAAACCATTATGGAAAACAAACGTAGAAATGCATATGATGCAGCTTTTGAGTTAAAGGCGGTCAATCTGGCTGTAAAAGAAGGAAATAGAGCTGCTGCACGTAGCCTTGGCGTCAATGGTGAGACGTTGGAGACGCCAGCGGCAGCAGCACTGATCATACAACAACCGGGGTGAGTGTGTGCTTATCCGCGCGTGTTTTAAAGACGCCTTATCGGGCGCGGCCCAATGAATATGCGCTGCTAATATGGGTGTAGTGGGCGGAGGAAAGGAAGGTGGAGTAAGAAGCCTTACGTCCCTGATAAATGATGACGCACGCTGCCCGATTGCCCTGCCTGAACTAGCTGCGCTTATTTCAGTCAAGACAATCACGTATTAGATTTGAGCATTTTTTGTTACCTGACATGGACATGTAGATTAACTTTGGCGGAGTGGATGATCTAAGGGAAGCACTCCCTGCCTCCTCGATGCAACACATACATACACGACATATGAGGCAGGGAGCAATAGAGATATAATCCCCCAACACGCCACCACTCCGCTAGACTATGTGTAGAGCGGAGCGCCACTGCTCCTAAAACTTATTTGGATAATGGATAATTTAATGTAGGTCTGTAATACAGTTGTGTAGTACTTTAAGATAGCTCAAGAGTGCTTACCGCCTGAATTAATAGTCCCCCAACCAGTGACCCAGCTGATAATGCCTGCATTGTAGGTGCTGCCAGGTGCTGCTAAGCAGACAGGCTGGATATAGTCGGTAAAAGTCACAGGAGAGGACAGCTTCAGCAGACACATATCATTGTCGCTGGTTCTGTCATCATAGTTGGGATGGCAGATGATCTGTGCTACTGAGGTGGACACATGGTTTGAATCGAGTTGATCCAGGCTCTTAGCTCCCAAGATGACCTGCAGATCTGATGTGCTGGGGCTGGGGGGATGGGGGGAGTTGTTGAGTAAATCACAAATAAGTATACGAAATATTTTGGTTAAACACAAAATTGCACTGTAGATTTGTATGAATCCTTACCTGGTGAAACAGTGAGCAGCAGTCAGAACCCACTGGTTGTTGATGAGAGATCCTCCACAAAAATGGAAGCCTGATCGTCTTTGTAGACTCGCCTGCCAGGGCCAGCCTCCCACTGGGGCGTCCTGACCACCCACAATCTTGGAGTTGAGTGGAGCCTGGCCACACACTGACAGCAAAAGGGTGTTATGTTATGTTCCTTATGTAGCCTAAGTATAATATTTTCAAGAGAATACACAGGGTTTACTAAAAATGAATCACCGCAGGAAGAGGAGGAAGATGCATACTGTCCACTGTCATTTATAAAGTATGTCAGCCTTGAAGCCTTGCTTTTAAGACCCTCACCCTACATACTAGGGTCAGCCAATGCATGGTCAACATACACCAGTTCTATTGAAATGTATTTTATGTAAACCTTGAACTATTGTTCATCCATTACCCAAGCACTGTGAATATGATGAAAACCATAGAAATTAAAAGATTGATTGAAAATAGACTTACCATTCAACTGAGAGTAACACCCTGAAAAAAGCATAACACCAGGTATTTAGTTTAGATGTATCGCCACGTGAATGTCAGAAACCCTCCTGCTAGGTTAAGAACATACAGTTGTAACAGTTGGCCAAGACCTTGAGATCTTTTTCTATATCCTTCCTTTACTCTCTCTGCCTATCAACAAATTACATTTTATTCGCAGTCCCACTGCAAATCAGATCTTATATCTGAGTAAGCCTATAATATGGCTTGAATGTTGTAACACCAGGGTTTCCCGCAGCACTTTGCAGTTAAGGCGACCGCCTTAGCAACACACGCCTGCCGCCTTAACTACGTTGTAAAAACGGACCCGGGGGGGTCAAAGCAAACCTCACCCTACCACCTTGACTGACACATTTTCTCCGGGAAACCCTGAACACTGTTCTCTATTGCCAAGGAAAATTCTGTTTTCTTAAAGCGCTAAAAAACATTTAGTATTCGAAGTGCCTGATGAGTGCATATCTCTCACATTCAAATCATGCTAAATATAAAGGGTGCTAAAAAAGGTTAGATTTAAAGTCCCAAACCTGATTTGCATTAGATTAATTAGTCAAGCGGGGCCAAAGCGGTTCCATAAAGGCCAATTCCAGCTCTTACTTATTCAAGTCAGATTTAAGTGAAGCTAATTGCGCGTGCACCCTATTCTTAAGGTAGCCTGACGTTGTCATACTCATAATTCTAGTCAGAATATGAGTCTGATACCGCTCTGTTGGGCTGTTACTATGGGGCGTGTTTCAACCGAACCCAGAAAAAAAATCCTCTTAGCTCAATTGGATAGACCTACAACCAATTCCATCGACAAATGCCTTGATCACATTTCTCTGTTCGTCTTTCAAAATGAATGCGCTGTCGATGTATTCTAAAACAGACTCGATAGCAGAATCTATACATCTCAGCTCTCCAGTGCCAGCTATGTTGGTTGAAAACGAATTCAACCTAAGCGCTCTTCGGTGACGTGATTGATTACGTTACTGTTGATCATCTGTCCATCATCATAAAAAGCCCGCCCTGACAATTTGATTTGTCCGAACAGCTCCTGTTCGGATATTTGTTTTTCCCCGAACGACCGACTCCAGACCTAGCCTGGCTCTGCCCACCTACGTACTTCCGCTCAATTTGTACTAGGTCTGGATCTTCAGTACGCATTTCAGATCTTGGAAATAGATTTTCTATTTGGCCCAATCAGCGAACAGAGGGAGTGGCTGAGAACGATAACGTTGATGTCGTGCGCTAGTTTGTGTTGTAGTTCCGTAATGGCGGCGGAGAAAGATGCGAGCGAAGCTATTCGGTCTGTTGTGGCAACACTGCCGAATATCCAGAAACTAAAGCCGGAGCAAGAACAAGTGTTGCTGAGTTTTCTTGGTGGCAATGATGTTGTGGCCCTTCTCCCCACGTGGTTCGGGAAAAAGTTTGATTTTCCAGCTACGGCAGCTAGCTCCGTTACAGTGGTGGTGCAGGAGTTGGCTAAGGCGAACGCTAGCTATTGGTTATGGCAGATCAGAGTGGCTCTGGGCAGATCCAATAGTTTTAAACTTCAACAGAGTACCCGCCTACAAGGAAGTGAACGTTTGTCAATGGAGCGGAGCCAGACCCTCTGTACAAATGTCAATATGTACGAAAGTCTGGTTAGGACCAGGCTACTCCAGACCCAACTTCCCGACCAAATCTTTTTGTAGGCGGGGATAAGTTGGGCTGGCACCCAGGCTATTCTTAAGCAGCCCGAGAGGTAAAACATGGATCATACAATACACCACGGCAAAAGCAATGCACACAACCATGTGACTTCTTCCAGAAAGAACGTTCCCTTTAAATCGTGTACAATGACAGCTCCTTCCTCATTTCATCAAGATAAAATGACACGCCATGATTGACGTGAACGATAGGCTACGTAGGTCGAGGACCTTTATAGACCTTTACTTTGTTGATTAAAAAATAGACACCCTAAACATATCTAAATTGACTTTTTTGACATTGTTTAAAATAAATAGCCTACTATTAACCAATAGCCAATATTATCCAGTAGCCTAACTTTTTAACATGGTTTTTGTGTCGGGGAAATGAAGGGTATGGATTTAGGTTTGTTAGATACATGATAGATAATTTGGATTGAGATATAGGCCTATGCCTGATGCCTAAACATTTGAAATCACAAACTACCATAGCCATACATTTAACGGCTATGGTGTGTAGCCGTAACTCAGATACTAAATATCAAAGCATTGTTCATCATTGTTTAATACATTAGGCTAAATGTTGTAGCCTATGTAGGCTATTTAAATTGATTTTCTATAAATGTAGCCTATGTATTGAACTGATAAGAATAAGAAAATGAGAATGTCTGTGGTAAACATCGTTTTCCCGTTGGTTCAGTGTTACAGAAACGTCTGGTTAAGCAAGACAAACCTGACCTGGACCAGGCTAGTTTCAAAAGTTACCGTAGTAACCAAATTCAAACTACGTTGAGTTAGCTTTATGGAACCTAATGAACTACAAATTAGTCAGATTAACGGACTTAAATCTGGCTTATCCGGTAAACTCGCTTCTTTTTTTAGTTTATAGGGATTCCTATTAAAAACTCAGATATCTGTCCCCAAAACAGTCATTCAAACTTTTAATAACCCTGTAGAAGAATCGAGCACATTGTGAAACAATAATTTTTTTAAATGTTAGTCTAAATAGCATACATATACCATTGTAAAACTTATTATAAAGTTTTCAGTTATATTACTTCACAGTCTCTTTATTGTGAAATGCACCTAATAGCATGCGTCATTCTGAACAATTACATTCTTGTGACATGATGGCACACAACATCTACGTAGTTATTAAGAAAAAGATAAAATATACATAACTATAAAATATAAATAACGGAAATGGGAATATGGACAGTATGCAAACCTTAAATATTATAAGTATGAGTGCTTGTAGTGCCAATACATGGATACATAAAAAATTGCTGGTGTACATAGAAAGTGACCAGAGCATATGAGTGTTCATGTGATCAGTAAAGTTATCAGTGTTGCTGGTTTAAGTACTTTAGTGCTGCATTAGAATAAAAGATGAACTTACCTTTTGCCAGGAAAGCAACCAACAGAGTCCTACATAATGCTTTGCAGACTGCCATGTTTCAGTTTGTAAATGTGTTAAGATATGCTGTCCTTTTAAACAAAAAATGTCCACTCCTCCCTCTATACACACACCTCCTCTCCTCTAATAATTTACACGCTCACCTGTGAGAGAAACCTGAAATAAATCTGTTTAAATGAAACTGGAACCATAACCTTGGTTGATCTTGTTGTGATGTCTTACACTGTGGGAGAAATGTACACATTTCCCACGATGTACTGAACTCATGTCCATATTAATCAATCCCAATCTTTTACTGCAATCATGTAACATCTTCACTGCTTGTAGAGCACATCTCTTAAATGGTATTGCGTATGTTTTCCCCTGCATCTGGGCTTATAACCCATACAACTGGTAGGTTCATCACTTGGTTATGGTTTAATTATGAATTTACTGTAGATATGGGGGCCAAATACCTAGTTGCTGTTATGTGTTCCACTTTGTATTAAATCTGTGTTGCCACATTTCCTATCTTTATCTGTCTCTTTCAACAGAGGGGACTTTGAAAACATATCGATTTACAGTTTTTACCAATCGCTATGACGGTTTTTCCCATACCTTTAACAAGTTTTCTAAACTCTTAACGCACCAACCCACCCACCACACACAATTGGCAAAACTGTTAATTTCATGCTCAAAATCACTCATTATAAACTAAACTCAAACACTTATCGTCATAACACAAAAATACACTAAACATGACACCATGTCTAGCAAACACTAACACACGTTCTCTTTTCACACTAATATGTAGTCAATCATAGCACAATGTCATAAAAAACACTAACATCAGATGGAATTACAGAAACTGCATTCATCTATGTGTCAGGTCTCACAGTATATGGACTATAGATTGTGTTTGCAATGCAGTTTCTTTTGAAGCCTCTCTACATTTTTGTTTTGTTGGGTTTAGTTATGAAATGCAATTCGTTTCTTTGCTGCAGAAATTCTGAACAAAAAATGAATGACCCATCTCAGAGTAGCTTTAGAGAATGTACGTTTACTGTATTGAAAAAAAGAAGACAGAAACATAATTGCTGCAGTAAAGGCTTCATTTGCAACAGGACAATACTGCAATACAGTAAGTATGCGATATCCCTGTAAGACCCGATCTACGTAAAATGTCAAAATCACCTTTAGCTCTCCAAAAAACACATAGTCTTGTCTTGCAATGCTATTGGATAAATCTGTTCTTTCGAAAAAAAGAAATGAGCAATTACAGTAAAGAGCTAAAGATGACATTGTAACTTTACAACAAGGGGTCTTACAGGGATATAGCTGCCATTTACAGTATTACCCTAGCCCTGGCCCTTCTCTGAGGGCCACCACACATTCTAACTCCTCTCCCTCTCCCTTGCCCCACTCCTCTCCCTTGCTCTTGTCCCACTCCTCTCCCTTGTCCTGGTACTTGTCTTACCGTACTCTCCCTCGTGCAGCATTACTGTATTCTTACTTTCTTTGTGTTGCTCTATATTGTTCTTTTTCCTCAAAAGATTAGCCCAAAGGTCCTCGTTACTGTATACTATATGGCCATGCGATTGAAATAGGTAACCTCAACACCTGAGTGTTTCCTAGTTGGGAATCAACTGTGATTTATAGTATTTGCATAACTTCAACCAGCTTTTTCTCAGTAGCAATGGAATACGTAAAATACAGAGGAAATATTTGTGTTTCAATTCACAATATGAACGGTTGTTTACTTTGACTTAGCCAATAAGTTAGGTTTTGAACATGATGTTATCTGTTTTGGCATACAGTGTGAAAGCAATGGTAAATTGAGCAGTAAAAATCGATTGTTTTGGTCTTGGTTGAGCTTGTGTGTAAAAGAAGTTGAAGCATTTGAAATTTGTGTTTACTCTATGCATTTTGTGTCAAAGCAACAAGAAATGTGTTAATTGTATAGCCAACACAGACGGATGTTGTGCTAACTGTGTTAAGAGTTTAGGAAACGTGTTAAAGGTATGGCAAAAACCGTCATAGCGATTGGTAAAAACTGTAAAGGACTTTACGGCCTCATTGTTCTTGTCCGGTGTTACTTATCTCCCCTCTCACAACTGAAAACAAGTGTAGAAATATCATAACATGACTAATGCCACACTGTTGGTGGAGACACACCTTATTCCACACGCATACTCCTGAACCCACACAACTTGCTCATCTGGTACTATTTTCATAGAGACAAATACCAGAGACAAAAACGAATGAGACCTTAATCAATTGACATTGCAGTGACATGCATTTCTCTCGTGAGGCTGAAATACATTACATGTAAGTGATGTTTCAGGCACCTCCATTTCTACAAGTATTTGATGGTAATTGATTGGCCAATATTTCAGATGCAGTGTGCTTTGGAGGCAAAACATGATTTGATGACTGAAAATAAAAATGTCTGTGATCTGTTTCTGTATGTGACTGAAAACAAAGACCACATGTCACGAGTGGCTTTGTATCATACGTCAGCAGTGTAGTCATTACACCATCTCAGTGTCAAAGCTGTTTAGAGAGCTTCACTTATAAAATGATTAAACATACAGAAACACCTAGTGTAGCAGCATTCCTGTGTGGTAGGTGCGTCCGCAGACCTTTACCCAGTGTTACATAGCCTTGGGTCAGTAAGCTGAAGAATATGGAGTTAAGGGCTGAGTTGCTATGCCAACAATCTGTTAGTAGGATACGTCATTATCTCAGCATAATTTATTACGAAAGGAGTGTGTTATTTGTAACTGCAAAATGTTTTAACTGGGTTCTGCTTTTCCACTAAAATGTAATTTAATAAAATGACATTTTATTCTGCGGAAGAATAAAGATAACTAGAAAGAGCATTTCCTGCTGAAAATTCGTTGGAATGCTGAAATCTGAAATACATTTTTTAAATGGCTGAAAATACAGAAATGAGAAAATACCCGCAAGCTGAAAGCAAATTAATTTAACAAATATGTGTGAGTAGTTGTAGTGACATATGATATAGCAGCAGGTGCAGTAGTATGGAGGACCAAACCTGCCATAATTACAAATAAATGAATAAATAAATTAATGTATCAAAAAATGTAATTATACACTAAAAAAGACAAATATATATAAATACATGTATGAAATAATATTAATTACGTATTTATTTATTTAAATTCACATTTATTTCTGTATTTATTTATTTTTGTATTTATTTATTTCTTCCTTCATTTATTTCTGTATTTATTTATTTCTGTGTACATTTAAATGTGTATTTCATGATCCTTAAGCTAATGAGGTAAGCTGTCAATCAATCGATTGTCACGGTGTCACCATAACCCCATTGGTTGATCGGTATCTGAGTGCGATTATGATTACTTTCATACATGGGCCGCTATTTTAGTATACAAATGACTGCACACAAGCAACATATTGCCAGAGATTTGGGAGTTTTGGCTAGCTAACCTTGCTGTAAAAGTGTTAGTCCAGATGTTTTACTTCATGGTAGGCTAGATAGTAGAACTCGCTAGCATTAGTTTCAAACACAGCAGCATCGTCGTTGAGGAACAGTTGCTGTAGCCTACAGTACTGTATGATGGAGCTGTGCCAAGGTAAGAAGTTACATTTGCACTACTGTATGTTTTATTAAAAAGATATTTGCACAGTCGAATGGAGGCATAATTCTTGGCCCATTTTCTGGCATCTAGTAGCCTACATTTAACGTTACAATATCTTAAAGTACGGAGATCTTTGATGCTAGCAATGTACAGTAGAAGCTAGCTAGAACGTAGCAAAAACAGTGAGAGACCAATGCCTACAAACAAGTTTGTTAGAGAAAATATGTATTTCATTCTTAACCCATAACTGTGGTCGCTTTGCACCAATAATCTGGGAGTTGGTACAGTAAGAAATTACATGATGTGTGTCAAGGAAGGAAACAACAAAGACCAAAGTACAACATGGTTAATCTATTCATGTGATTGTCACCCTATGTCATTACAGCTTACTGTCTGTTTATGTGTGTGTGTGTGTGTGTATGTATGTGTGTGTGTGTCTATGGCCCTTGCAGTCTGGCATTGCTACTGAGGTTGACGTGAGCTGAAAAGGAGGCCCAGAGCCTTGGAGGTGGATGTCAGAACACTAGATGAAGGAGCTGGAAGGGGGACCACTGGATGAAGCAGCTGGAAGGGGGACCACTGGATGAGAGAGAGCTGGAAGGGGGACCACTGGATGAGAGAGAGCTGGAAGGGGGACCACTGGATGAGAGATTTCCGGATTAGGGAAAATGTGATGGAGTGGACTGATTTATATTTAAACTACAGTATTTGTGTCACTATGCTTTTAATTCTGCATCACAACTCCCTATTTGGAGCATGCAATACATCCCCATGCATCACACCCAACCATTATGAAATGGTTGATGCTAGGTACAAGCCCAAGACAGCGCAGTGTAGACAAAGGCGTTACCTTTGTTGTTTCACCTTTTACACTCTTGTCATAGCAGAGACTAAAATAACGTGTACATATGTTGTACTGTGTATGTTGAACTCATGTAGTTGTACTGTAGCCTTTCACAACCAAGCCCTTGAGGGTTCATCATTGTGCAGTACACATGCATACCATTTTATTAAACTGTTTTCTATTTCTATCATTACATGGTCATAATCACCTTGTGTGCTGTCAGTTATTGACGATTCAATAAATATCAAACTGTACAGTAGGTCAAGATTAAATAAAGATGCAGAAAAAACTAGTTGTTTGCAAGTTACATTAAATGACAACACATGAAGGGTATGAAGAGATTATTACATTGGAGTACAGTTATGGTTGCATCTATGTGGCGGTTGATTTGCCTGATGAACTGTGAGGGAATGATAGCATTATACTGCTGATCAATGCTGCTATACCAATCAATATCTAATATGAATATGTAAACACACATGTTTTGTAATGCTAATAACTAAGATACAAATATTGAATGTGATCAATTGATTTAATAAAGTAACAGATAAGAAACATTGAAATGTAACTCTGGTGTGTGGACAAGAATGCAGATGTCAGGCAAACTGACTTGGGAGGCGAGTTCGTGACGCTCAGGGACTGTTGTGAGCACAATGAGCTAGTCAGCTCATGGGAGTAAAAGTGTCAACTTGGGAGATAAGGTGATGCTGGGAAAATAACTCTTCTCTGCTTCAGGACGAGTCAGACCGGACAGTTCTTACCACCTATGGATAATATAACCCCTGTTTCCCTGGAGACCCTGCCCCCCCCCCTTCTCACTGGATGCCCCCTTCCCCCTTGGAGACCTTGCCCCATCTGCCCCTTTACATCATCAGACCTAGAGTGGTCTTACCCTCTCCCCTTCCCCTTGAAGACCCCACCCCGTATATCATCAGGACCTCGGGATGACCTGCTCTCAACCCTGAAGAACTCAACCCCCCCCTTGGATTGCATCAGACCTGTGGGTCTTGTCCACCCCCCTCCCTGAACAACACCAGACCTGTGGGTCTTCTCTGCCCCCTCCCTCTCCTAACATCACCAGGTCCGTGGACTGCCCACCTTGCGCCAGCATGAACGCCCTGGACATTTAATTGGTTAACAATTGCCACCCCAAGGTCTCCTGACCAATGGCCACTCACCAGACCTCCTTCTCTGGGGAGTACAAGACCTGTCTCCCAAGGGCGGGGAGACAGAACTTGGGAGGGGCAGAACTTTCTCGGATATTCTGTCACGACCACTTTCTCAACGAAGGCGCCTTCGTTCGTTCTAATCTTATACTCTGTTTTGGTGGGACGACTGCTGTTGCATCATCGACTGATTCATTGTACTAGACTACGGACATCTATTGTGTTGTTTTCATTGTGTATCTTGTGATTGCATCATTACTAATTAAACTACAAATAACTTGGTCCGATGCTTAACCGTGTATCATTCTTCCTCTCAACACCCAGTTTACACTATCCTTAACAGAACTTGCTGTTGATTATGACAGATATGCAGCACACACCATTACAAATGCACTGCATAAACTTTGACTAAATTGTGTTGTTCAAACTGCAGAGTATTACAGTATAAACATGCTTCTAAACTAGACCGTAATGTCTTGGTGACCTGCTAAGGAAGTTAACCGGCCTATCTAATGTTACCACACTGGATTACAATTATTAGAGCTAAATCTAAATTCATTTACACCTTAGTTTAACCCGTCTGACAGATCGTTGCTGCTAGCGATAAGTAGGCTACACTTCCCTGCTATGGCTGAACGTTTTGAGTCCTGCCCCAATCACCGCCCTGCTCCCGCCCCCTAATTTGCTTAAGGATCATGAAATACATAATTAAATGTTCCACAGAAATAAATAAATCCCCAGAATGTTTTCTCATATGCAGAAACTTAGCTTTAATAAATACAATACTGAATTTGGAATATAATTTAGTCTTTCATTCTTTACTATAAACATGTAGGCTACAAAAGCAACTAGAGAGCATACAATTTCTGGGGAAATTGTGAGGGTGTGCCTGCTTGTCCGTCCCTTTAAGTTTTTCCCTTCTAGTGATATTTTCAAGCATTTAGCCTACTCACAGTCTATTGCATAATAATTCATTAAGAACACCCTTGGAAAGAAGCTACTGTAACAACGTTATCACTGGAAATATTTCAGATGGAATCGCGATTCAAACAGTAGCTCTAGTTAGCTGTAGTTAGCTCTGCTAACTTATGACATGCCCCCAAAAACGTATATAAGCTTGACATTTATTTAGTGGAAAATCGCTCATGCATAAAAAGCTCAATAGCGATCATTGTCAGTAACAACGCAAAATGCGATATAGCCCTTTGTGGAGAAGCTGTCCCGGTAAATTGTATAGGCCTACTACAGTGTTCGTCTTGGTGGCGATCGTTGGTTGAACGTTCCGTTGTACGGTTTAGGCTGAAATTCAATATTGCTTTCATTAACAGATTGACAAGTTTAGGCTGTGTCAATGAAGTTCGGGTTAGTAGTCAGACAGCTTCACCTATTGAACTACTTTTGATTTAAGAGAGTGCCGAACATGTTCTGTCGCCGTTTGACTTCTTACTGTAAACAGCTGTGGATGTTTTTGTTAGCTACACAGTGCCTCGCGTAGAGTACATGTAGGGAAAATTGAAGATGTAACATATTTATCCTGTATAAGAATGATTCTGTGTTCAAGTATTCCTTGTGTGCAAAGATAGGCCTAGCCCCAAATCTGAACTCTGGGTAACACTAGGCTTACATAAACAAAGGGGACCTGGGCTTGACCATTATCTTTCTGGAGAGGCCATAAAAGAAGTGGTGAAGGCTTACAGGGGTCAAAGAGCACACATGCACACACTCAAACACGCACGCACACACGCGCGCCAGGTCTATGCAGAGGAGCCAATGAAGAAGAGCCATGGAACATTTAAATACTTTGTATTAGCCAATTACAGTCCTGAGCGCTGGTGTTTAAAATGACTAGCAACAACTGTTGCTAGTCAGACAAACTTGGAACACCATGGCGTGCGATGTTTTTGTCTCCTTGTGGCCGCAAGCAATAAAGCTTTCTTAACTTGTTCACCGACTGACTGTGCAATGCTTGATAGATTAATATCTCTGACAGTACAGCGTTGCAGTACTGGTTTGAAATCACAGGTAATGATTATTTCACCAACAAATCGTTTACTTGTAATCTAATGTCATAATAAATCGTACAACGAAAATGTATTTGTGAGTAATGTTTATTTTAACGATTGAAAACATGCATCATAGACCGCTGTAGTAGGCTCATGTGTTGCCCGGGCAACATAGGCTAATGTCATGATGCTAATGCTTCAGTGAAATAGTAGACTACCGTTTCCGAAAGTAGATGTAGTTCCTCAATAATATCAGCTTATATTGTACATTACACCTTGCCTTGCAGTAGCGTTAAAGCCATAGACTAGCTATCTCCCAGAAGTTAACAAGCTGCTAAACTAATGTTCTGCTAGAGGTAGTCACGCGTGTTTCGTGACGTTAGTAGCGTCAGTGACTGTGGCTAGCAAGTTAGCCAGGTAAATAAAAAGACAAGCAACTCAATGGCTACCAACTTTTGACATGACGTTTTCTAAGTAATCAAAATATTGACGGATGCTAGGGGGGAGGCACGATACCATCCTTGCTGCTGTGCAACAGTCTTCTATGCACGTCGTATCTAATGCATCGTTGCTAACATGTGCCGACGCTGTGACGTAGGCTATTATAACTGAGTAGTCTACCCTTTGCCGACAAAATCAACTTTATGCCACAAAAACGTTGTATCCTCCTAAAATGTGCAATGGAACGTAAACAAAAGTAATGCCAACGCAATCGAGACCAAGACGAAACTTTTGACACTGTCGTTTTCTATGTAGTCCAAATATTGACCGAGCCTTAGGGGGGCAAAAATAATAATAACTAGAGAGCATACAATTTCTGGGGAAATTGTGAGGGTGTGCCTGCTTGTCCGTCCCTTTAGGTTTTTCCCTTCTAGTGATATTTTCAAGCATTTAGCCTACTCACAGTCTATTGCATAATAATTCATTAAGAACACACTTGGAAAGAAGCGACTGTAACAACGTTATCACTGGAAATATTTCAGATGGAATCTAAGCAACTCAATCTCTACCAAGACGAAACTTTTGACGTCGACGTTGTCTATGTAGCGCAAATATTGACCGAGTTTTAGGGGCGCAAAAAGAATAATATTATATATGTGAGATAACAAAGGTTGGCTCTGGCGAAGCCCGAGCACACCCAATAAGTAGTTCCAGTAAAACTTTATGTTCACCGTTCTAAATTATTGCGCTACATAGTAGGCCTATTAGCCTGTACAAAGTGTGTGAAAAAAGTAACCATATAACCAAATGGACGCAGTCAAAGCCTCTGTTTACAATTTTGAAAGACTTTAACAAGTGAACCTGTAATTCGAACAATGAGTGACTTCAATATCTTGTAACCAATATTTGGAAAATGTAACTTTTTAGAATTTACCGTGTCAGTGTCACAACCGCTCATATCACCTCCCATTCGCATGAACACCCATCTTTGCTATATTGAAAGGGTCAATTGTAGGCTATGGGACTATACTATTCCAGTTTGTCTACACTCCAAAACATCGTTTCCAACCCAGCGGCTAGTTAAATATATAGGACAGAACACACGTTGGGTTAAACTAACCCAGCAAGATGGGTTGACCATTTAACCCAGAATGTTGGGTTGGTCATTAAACGCCTCAATGCCTAGCTAGCATTACCTGAGCAAGCATAGCAAAAAGAAGTAAGCACATACAACTATTTAAATTGATTCATACAAACACGAAGAAAACACAACGTTGTTATCACATTTTTAATTTTCTGTTTAATGTAGCCTACTGTACAGTAGACTAACGCTACCTTTTCTATTTGTATTACCATCCACTTTTGGCGCCTTCACGAACGAACAGCCAGTCGTTAGCTAAGCTAGCTAGCTAGCTAGACTAGAGCTATTTAGGCTACTAGAGCTACGCTAAACATTCCAAAAGCAGACAGTTGCAAAAAAAACTCCTTAAAACAAATCGTTTGCAGTACAGTACGTTTATTTCGGTAGGGTTCTTCTGTATAGTTGACATTTGCTTCGCTGGCTAGACTAGTAAATGTAGACTAAGTTAGCCGGTTGCAAACTGAGGTAGTGCTAACGGCTAAAACAAGCTAACGCTATCCTCAACAACACCTACAGTACTAGCTAGGACTCGGAGAATCTCACCATTCAGTTGCTGCAAGAAATGTGGCTACAGTACACCGCCGGACTAGTATTTTTGCTGTCCCCTTATCTTGGTAGGTAGGCTACAACAGATAACCCTTTAGTAAATTAGCTAAATATGTCCCTGCTGAAAAGACCGTTGACAATTACATTTATGCTGCAGATGAACCAGCAGCTGGGTTATAGTGAGGCATCCGCTGGATAAGGTACCAGGTGGTCGTATCTAATGCGTCGTTGCTAACATGTGCCGACGCTGTGACGTAGGCTATTATAACTGAGTAGTCTACCCTTTGCCGACAAAATCAACTTTATGCCACAAAAACGTTGTATGGTCCTAAACTGTGCAACGGAACGTAAATAAAAGTAATAGCATATCAATCGCTAGCAAGACGAAACTTTTGACACGTACTTTGTCTATGTAGTCCAAATATTGACCGAGGATTAGGGGGGCTAAAATAAATAATAATAATAACTAGAAAGAGCATTTCCTGCTGAAAATGCGTTGGAATGCTGAAATCTGAAATACATTTTTTAAATGGCTGAAAATACAGAAATGAGAAAAATACCTGCAAGCTTAAATTCATAAAAAAAATGTGTGTGTCGCACAAAAGAGGCAGTGTGGAAGCTGAACTGTGTCTTATCCGTCTGGTGGAAGATTTTCTAGGTTGGGATGTCTCAAATAAGTTTCAAATACATATCAACATACCTTACTGAGCAAATGACTCTAGCTAGACTGTTAGTCGGCATTAGAAGGAAAGTTACAAAACAATAAGATAATTTACGTTCCTTGCAAACCAGTGTTAATAAAAAGCGTGGAGCGTAAGTTTGGACGTTGTGAACGTATCGAATAAATAGAATTTCAGTGTGGAAGCTGAAGTAGTAGACCTTTTTTGGAACGTAAACAATAACAGATCAGTTTCGAACGTAAGGCCCTGAACTACATCCGGCTAGCGCGTTTCCAACATATGTCGCTAGCTACTTTACCATCGAGTCAACATGTCTAGCCCATATTACCATCAATTAATTGGCTGTGAATGGCAGCGATACATCGAATAGTGTCCCCTAACCGACCCACTCGATCAGAACGTTATTTATTTTGGGCTATCATTTATTTTAGGCTGATGAAATTGATAGCATACCTAAGGTAGCCTACAGCTAGAGCTAACCTATCCCGATGTCATACCACTATTTCAAATAGTAGCTATACTACATAATAATATTTGGTAGAGTGCGCTTACAGTCAGAGGTTATTGTAGCCTATAAAAGTCTGATGCCTACAAATATTTTTTTATGGGAGTCACCATGTAGGCTACATATTAAGACAGACGTCGGCTTAAAAAGACCTATACCAGCTTAACGCCTGCATAAAGCAACGGTCGGGGAGATGTGTAGCGGGTATATAGGCTACTGGTTACTTGTTGCTATGGGAAATTGTAATAATTAATAAATGCACCGATAAATGTTTAATATGATCTGCTGTTTTTACATCACGGTCTGTCATTTCTGAACCCAGTGTATGGTCGAGGGTTAAAATTCAGGTGGATATGAGAGTTAGCCATCATAGACATAGGTTACATGCCTGTTAGCCATATCCTAGGACTACGCGTCGCATGCAGTGCCAGATCCACAACCGAGTTATCTCTACTGAAGTAGGCTATATTGATTGTTCAGGTGGATCCCTTGCCTGTTGCGCAAATGCATGTCAGTAACCTAAGCCAGGACACATCGCCACTGATGCTAGGCATGATTGGAAATTCACTTCCATGACAAGTTATGGCACCCCAAACCACCTTTTAAAAGCAGTATTATAACCTAGCAAAGTTCATTGAAACTACGCTGAATCAACAAGCTAATTTCATTGAAACAACGTCAGACTCTGATGTTGACCCATCATTATTTTGCACCCTTATTTAATATTGAAAATCAACGCTATTCTAACGGTATTAACACCAATATTACTATTGAAACAGCGTTAAAAGATCAACAAACAGCAACCCAGTCATCTCGTTGTCCCGTTTTTATAGGAAATGTAAACTTTTGACAACTTGTTCTTCCCCAATGTCGACGAACAGCCAAACACAGCAACAATTGACATTGTTTAAAAAAAAAGTTTTTGCCCCAGTAACTTGCTCGTAACAAGAATATTATAGTTTTAACAGCTGAAATTATAGTTGGGATAGTAGCCTATAGCTGTTCTGTCCCTGGCAAGCATAAAAAATAGGTTTGGCAGTTTAGCGCCATCTAAAGGCCATTATAGAATATCAGCTTTTCCGTTGGTCATTTGCAGCAGCTGTGTGGTTGCTACGGTGATGGTGCAGCTAATATTGCTAACGCGCTGGGGGCAAAGACCAGAAATGTAGCTCTACCTCGAATCCACACCTCAGAAAAGTTAACCTAGACGCAAAACTATACGTCCAATCCAAAAAATAATGATATTATCCGAGACCCAAGACTCTGCCAAAACCAGACATGTCCTTTATATGTCTGCGCGGTCAGAAATACGACTCTACCGGCAGTTTCTAAATCGTGTTTTTTTTGGTTTCTCGGACGAATTTCTCATCAGATTTGCATTGGACTCTATGGGGCGAGAGTTGGACTATGTCTCGCTTTCGTGGTGCTCTGAACAAATATGTACGTCTGTTGGATTCCACAGACAACTGTCTACGACCAACACAAAATTAGCTACATATTGATCCAAAAACGAAGCATGAAGAGCGAAAATTGTGGCAATGCTGGCAATCTAGAAATATTTTTTCAACGACTTCTGAAGCTCCCCTCCACTCTAAGCGTTTCAGTCTGCACTCTAGGCTTTCACGTACACACCCATGTAAATCTCAGAAACGGTTTGAAAAACTCATGAAACATAATCAGTGATATTGAAAAAAGTTGAATAGATATTAAAAAGCTGAATTAGTTAAAAATAGTTTAAGGTTTTGTCAACATTTTAAAGTTTAAATGGTGGCTCTAGCTGAAAGATTGAGGAAGAAGAAGGATTTGGAAGTTGAAGAAGTTTAAAGAAGTTTGAAATGATTTGAAAGAAAACTCCATTGGAAAACCATGTTAAAAATATGATGAATATTGATTTATATTAATTCAAGCATAAGAGGTACAACGCTGAAAAGTCATAGCACCCATGGCCTGAAACTGCTGAATTTTTTGATAGCTGAACAGTTTTAATAGCTGAGGATTTGAAGGCGCTGAAAAGTGTCAATGAAGAAACAGAATAATAATAAGAAGAAGATGCTTGAATAAAGATTCAAAGAACAATACTTGGAATGCTGAAGCAGCATTCCAACAATAACTAGAAAGAGCATTTCCTGCTGAAAATGCGTTGGAATGCTGAAATCTGAAATACATTTTTTAAATGGCTGAAAATACAGAAATGAGAAAAATACCTGCAAGCTTAAATTCATTAAAAAAATGTGTGTGTCGCACAAAAGAGGCAGTGTGGAAGCTGAACTGTGTCTTATCCGTCTGGTGGAAGATTTTCTAGGTTGGGATGTCTCAAATAAGTTTCAAATACATATCAACATACCTTACTGAGCAAATGACTCTAGCTAGACTGTTAGTCGGCATTAGAAGGAAAGTTACAAAACAATAAGATCATTTACGTTCCTTGCAAACCAGTGTTAATAAAAAGCATGGAGCGTAAGTTTGGACGTTGTGAACGTATCGAAGAAATAGAATTTCAGTGTGGAAGCTGAAGTAGTTAGACCTTTTTTGGAACGTAAACAATAACAGATCCGTTTCGAACGTAAGGCCCTGAACTACATCCGGCTAGCGCGTTTCCAACATATGTCGCTAGCTACTTTACCATCGAGTCAACATGTCTAGCCCATATTACCATCAATTAATTGGCTGTGAATGGCAGCGATACATCGAATAGTGTCCCCTAACCGACCCACTCGATCAGAACGTTATTTATTTTGGGCTATCATTTATTTTAGGCTGATGAAATTGATAGCATACCTAAGGTAGCCTACAGCTAGAGCTAACCTATCCCGATGTCATACCACTATTTCAAATAGTAGCTATACTACATAATAATATTTGGTAGAGTGCGCTTACAGTCAGAGGTTATTGTAGCCTATAAAAGTCTGATGCCTACAAATATTTTTTATGGGAGTCACCATGTAGGCTACATATTAAGACAGACGTCGGCTTAAAAAGACCTATACCAGCTTAACGCCTGCATAAAGCAACGGTCGGGGAGATGTGTAGCGGGTATATAGGCTACTGGTTACTTGTTGCTATGGGAAATTGTAATAATTAATAAATGCACCGATAAATGTTTAATATGATCTGCTGTTTTTACATCACGGTCTGTCATTTCTGAACCCAGTGTATGGTCGAGGGTTAAAATTCAGGTGGATATGAGAGTTAGCCATCATAGACATAGGTTACATGCCTGTTAGCCATATCCTAGGACTACGCGTCGCATGCAGTGCCAGATCCACAACCGAGTTATCTCTACTGAAGTAGGCTATATTGATTGTTCAGGTGGATCCCTTGCCTGTTGCGCAAATGCATGTCAGTAACCTAAGCCAGGACACATCGCCACTGATGCTAGGCATGATTGGAAATTCACTTCCATGACAAGTTATGGCACCCCAAACCACCTTTTAAAAGCAGTATTATAACCTAGCAAAGTTCATTGAAACTACGCTGAATCAACAAGCTAATTTCATTGAAACAACGTCAGACTCTGATGTTGACCCATCATTATTTTGCACCCTTATTTAATATTGAAAATCAACGCTATTCTAACGGTATTAACACCAATATTACTATTGAAACAGCGTTAAAAGATCAACAAACAGCAACCCAGTCATCTCGTTGTCCCGTTTTTATAGGAAATGTAAACTTTTGACAACTTGTTCTTCCCCAATGTCGACGAACAGCCAAACACAGCAACAATTGACATTGTTTAAAAAAAAAGTTTTTGCCCCAGTAACTTGCTCGTAACAAGAATATTATAGTTTTAACAGCTGAAATTATAGTTGGGATAGTAGCCTATAGCTGTTCTGTCCCTGGCAAGCATAAAAAATAGGTTTGGCAGTTTAGCGCCATCTAAAGGCCATTATAGAATATCAGCTTTTCCGTTGGTCATTTGCAGCAGCTGTGTGGTTGCTACGGTGATGGTGCAGCTAATATTGCTAACGCGCTGGGGGCAAAGACCAGAAATGTAGCTCTACCTCGAATCCACACCTCAGAAAAGTTAACCTAGACGCAAAACTATACGTCCAATCCAAAAAATAATGATATTATCCGAGACCCAAGACTCTGCCAAAACCAGACATGTCCTTTATATGTCTGCGCGGTCAGAAATACGACTCTACCGGCAGTTTCTAAATCGTGTTTTTTTTGGTTTCTCGGACGAATTTCTCATCAGATTTGCATTGGACTCTATGGGGCGAGAGTTGGACTATGTCTCGCTTTCGTGGTGCTCTGAACAAATATGTACGTCTGTTGGATTCCACAGACAACTGTCTACGACCAACACAAAATTAGCTACATATTGATCCAAAAACGAAGCATGAAGAGCGAAAATTGTGGCAATGCTGGCAATCTAGAAATATTTTTTCAACGACTTCTGAAGCTCCCCTCCACTCTAAGCGTTTCAGTCTGCACTCTAGGCTTTCACGTACACACCCATGTAAATCTCAGAAACGGTTTGAAAAACTCATGAAACATAATCAGTGATATTGAAAAAAGTTGAATAGATATTAAAAAGCTGAATTAGTTAAAAATAGTTTAAGGTTTTGTCAACATTTTAAAGTTTAAATGGTGGCTCTAGCTGAAAGATTGAGGAAGAAGAAGGATTTGGAAGTTGAAGAAGTTTAAAGAAGTTTGAAATGATTTGAAAGAAAACTCCATTGGAAAACCATGTTAAAAATATGATGAATATTGATTTATATTAATTCAAGCATAAGAGGTACAACGCTGAAAAGTCATAGCACCCATGGCCTGAAACTGCTGAATTTTTTGATAGCTGAACAGTTTTAATAGCTGAGGATTTGAAGGCGCTGAAAAGTGTCAATGAAGAAACAGAATAATAATAAGAAGAAGATGCTTGAATAAAGATTCAAAGAACAATACTTGGAATGCTGAAGCAGCATTCCAACAATAACTAGAAAGAGCATTTCCTGCTGAAAATGCGTTGGAATGCTGAAATCTGAAATACATTTTTTAAATGGCTGAAAATACAGAAATGAGAAAAATACCTGCAAGCTTAAATTCATTAAAAAAAATGTGTGTGTCGCACAAAAGAGGCAGTGTGGAAGCTGAACTGTGTCTTATCCGTCTGGTGGAAGATTTTCTAGGTTGGGATGTCTCAAATAAGTTTCAAATACATATCAACATACCTTACTGAGCAAATGACTCTAGCTAGACTGTTAGTCGGCATTAGAAGGAAAGTTACAAAACAATAAGATCATTTACGTTCCTTGCAAACCAGTGTTAATAAAAAGCATGGAGCGTAAGTTTGGACGTTGTGAACGTATCGAAGAAATAGAATTTCAGTGTGGAAGCTGAAGTAGTTAGACCTTTTTTGGAACGTAAACAATAACAGATCCGTTTCGAACGTAAGGCCCTGAACTACATCCGGCTAGCGCGTTTCCAACATATGTCGCTAGCTACTTTACCATCGAGTCAACATGTCTAGCCCATATTACCATCAATTAATTGGCTGTGAATGGCAGCGATACATCGAATAGTGTCCCCAACCGACCCACTGGATCAGAACGTTATTTATTTTGGGCTATCATTTATTTTAGGCTGATGAAATTGATAGCATACCTAAGGTAGCCTACAGCTAGAGCTAACCTATCCCGATGTCATACCACTATTTCAAATAGTAGCTATACTACATAATAATATTTGGTAGAGTGCGCTTACAGTCAGAGGTTATTGTAGCCTATAAAAGTCTGATGCCTACAAATATTTTTTATGGGAGTCACCATGTACATATTAAGACAGACGTCGGCTTAAAAAGACCTATACCAGCTTAATGCTTGCATAAAGCAACGGTCGGGGAGATGTGTAGCGGGTATATAGGCTACTGGTTACTTGTTGCTGTGAAATTGTAATAATTAATAAATGCACCGATAAATGTTCAATATGATCTGCTGTTTTTACATCACGGTCTGTCATTTCTGAACCCAGTGTATGGTCGAGGGTTAAAATTCAGGTGGATATGAGAGTTAGCCATCATAGACATAGGTTACATGCCTGTTAGCCATATCCTAGGACTACGCGTCGCATGCAGTGCCAGATCCACAACCGAGTTATCTCTACTGAAGTAGGCTATATTGATTGTTCAGGTGGATCCCTTGCCTGTTGCGCAAATGCATGTCAGTAACCTAAGCCAGGACACATCGCCACTGATGCTAGGCATGATTGGAAATTCACTTCCATGACAAGTTATGGCACCCCAAACCACCTTTTAAAAGCAGTATTATAACCTAGCAAAGTTCATTGAAACTACGCTGAATCAACAAGCTAATTTCATTGAAACAACGTCAGACTCTGATGTTGACCCATCATTATTTTGCACCCTTATTTGGGTCATTCTACGAAAACGTGCCATTGTGTGTCCCTGACACAAAATCTACCCGAATAAGCTGTATTAACAACACAATTTTAAAAAAAAATAATTGGTATGATATGGTAAACAAACAATCTTAATTTTAAATCTTCATTAAATATTCATACATTGATATTTTTTTGCATTTTAAAGATTTTTCAATTGTATATCTGTTAAATATGGTAAAAATGGCTTGTCCCTCGGTTACATTTCTCTATTACAAGCAGCTTTTAGAGAGGATAAAATCAAATTATCTGAATTTTTTTTTATATTTATGAATAGCCCTAATTGTCAGTTAACAGATAATGCTTTTATTTTATTCTTGACCTTATTGGAATATTGAAAAAAATTACATTTAAGTAATGTCCCTATGTGTTACGTCAAATGCGTTACTTTGGATAAACACGCCCCCAGGGACAATGCACTATCCCATAAGTGACATCATTTTCAGGAAGTGACATCATCTGCCTTTTATCAGGATGCTGCCAAAGAGACAAGTAAGTGCTCCTCTATTTTAATGAATTTTCATTGAGTTTTTTAAAATTTGACTGAAGGGGACAGTCATAGTGTGTCAAACTGCGTTACCATTATATCATGTATTAAAAAGTTAAAAATGTTAAATTAAAATGTACATATAAACACACATTTTAGCATCTTTAGAATGCACACCATGTGGTGTCATGGTGTCAACCACATGGCTAGTAATGGCTGCCAAAAGGATATTTTGTCAAACCTGTTACTGTCAAGCCTGTTACTATTAACCCTTTCCCCGCCATGACCCCATGTTTATTGTGTGTCCAAACCAGAATAATTTATACAATACATGATTATAAATGTGATTTATATTAAGAATAGCATGTTTTGTCCCTAAATATGTTTGTAAGCTTATAATAATGATATAGCGCATATATATAAAAAATTCATGCAGATGTGTATTGACTTCCCGTTTTGAAACTTCTTCAAATCATTCAAATAAACGTGAACAAGAAAGGTGATTTAATATGCATTTGTATTTTACATGCTTTTGTTAGGATGCCTCTTTCTGCAGCAGAGAAACAGCGTCGATACAGGCAGCGTAGGGATGCTGATCCTGAGAAAAGGAAAAAGCATTTAGAAAAAGAGAGGGAAAGATCGGTGAAGGACAAGGATGCCGGCAGAAAGTTATCTATCAGTGAACTTAATGAAAGGGAGAAAGAGGCCAAGCGGATATACTGGAGAGCAGCACAGGCAAAATCGAGGAGAGCCAAAGCACAACATACAGCTACCTTAGAGCAGTGCATGACCCCTCCCCTAAGTCCAGAGCCAGAGCCAGCTCCAGACCCAGCTCCAGGGCCCTCAAGGTTAGAGTTCAAGGACAGAGGTTATGGCCTGAAGTGAATTTAGTTTTGACAGAAAGAGAGAGAAAGTGTGTGTGAGAGTGAGACAGAGCTAGTGAGCGTGTGTGTGAGAGTGAGACAGAGAGAGCGAGAGAGAGAAAGAAAGATTGGATACATAGATGACAATCAGTAGATTATTTAATCAGCATTTCATTGTGTTGCAGGCAACGTCGTGAGGGGCGATTAAGGTCAAAGAAGGAGAGAAAAACGCTCCGACTTGAACTGGAGGAAATAAAGCAAAAGCTGAAAAAAGAAAAAAAAAGAAGGAGAAGTACAAGAAAAGGTTATACCGTCTGAAAATAAAAAGTGCTTCCCCATCTTCTAAAGCCAACCCCCTGAGAACCCCATCCGAACGGTTGGATGCAAGAAAAACCCTCAAATTTCATTCTTCCCTTTTGAGGGACTTAAAGAGTAAATATAAAAACTCACAAGATGAAAGAGAGAGACAGATCATCTCCAAACTAGTCTCTGGGAAGATAACAAAAAAATACCACCTCCAGAAATACGGACAAAGAGCCACTGGGTTTCCAAGAAGAAGGTGGAAAACTTTAGAAGGAAATCCACTCCTCTTTACCCGCAAACAAAAGAATCGCGTCCAAGAGGCATTCAAAACCAAGATCGCAGAGTTCTATGAGAGAGATGATGTCAGTCGCGTGACGACTGGCAAAAAACAGACCCTGACTCGTCTCGGAGTTAAGAAACAAAAGAGGCTACTGGTAGATTCAGTTCTTAATCTACACAAGAAATTTGAATCAGAAAACCCACACAGGGCCTTGTCCTATTCTCTGTTTTGCAGACTCCGTCCCTTTTGGGTTATACACCCAACAATGCAGGACAGAGATACCTGCATGTGCAAAGTCCATGAAAACCTTGGCTTTGTTGTGGATAGGCTGAAACAACTCAATTTGATTACAGATACAAGTCTTGAGAGACTTACAGAGGAGGTTGCTTGCAGCACTGAAAACAAGGAGTGTATGTATGGTGAGTGTTCGTCATGCAACCTCAAAACCTTCCCTCTGGCTGCTGAATATGATCACTCAATGCGGGTAACATACACTGAGTGGGGGATTGAAGAGAAAGAGATATCCAGGCCACAAGGAAAGGAGGCTGTGTCATTCAAAGTGACCATCAAAAAATCAATTGAAAGCTCCTTAGAGGAGCTCATTGACCATTTCACTCTACTGCTTCATAAGTTCAAGAAGCACACATTCAACATCAGGCAGCAGTTCTCATTCTCCAGAGAACTGAAGAGGACTCTATCATCAGAGGAATGCATTGTACATGTGGACTTCTCAGAAAACTATGTGTGCAAAATGAGCAGAGAGATCCAAGCGGTGCATTTCTCGCACCAACAAGCGACCATGCATACCGGTGTGCTGTATGTTGGTGAAAATGCAAGCCCTGTCTGCTTTTGCACTATCTCAGAGTCCAAGTACAAAGGGCCACCAGCAATCTGGCAGCATTTTGAACCAGTATTCGACTACATTAAGGCCAATTATCCATCCGTGTCTGTAGTCCACTTCTTTAGTGATGGGCCATGTACGCAGTACAGACAGAAGGGGAATTTCTTCTTGTTCTCTACAGAGCTGTACAGGAATGGATTCAATAGTGGCACATGGAACTTCTTCGAGGCCAGCCATGGAAAGGGAGCTCCTGATGGCGTGGGGGGAGTATTGAAGAGACTGGCGGATCAGCTTGTGTGTCAAGGGCGTGACATTCCAGACCCTGCCGCACTCTACCGTGCATTGCTCACGACAGGCACCACAGTCAAGCTGTTTTACGTGGAGGCTGAGAGAGTTGAGGAAGCTCACTCTCTCATGCCAGAGAACATTCCGTCTGTCCCAGGGACAATGAGAATACATCAGGTGGTCACTAACGAAAAAGGCCACTTGATCACGAGGGATGTGAGCTGCATGTGTGTCACGCAGAAAAATGTGTCCTGTAAGTGTTTCAATGCTCGGCAGTTTACCTTCCCCACTCTGTCAAGGGGCTGCCAAATCATCGAGGCTGAGGAACCTGGACCCTCAAACAATCCAGCCAACGATAACCCTCAACTAACCATCTCCAAGAGGCCCCAGAGAGAGCCCCAAAAAGGACCCCACGAAATTGACTGGAGTCAGAATGAGATGATTGGAGGCTGGTGCGTCGTCACATATGACAAGGAGCTGTACCCTGGTATCATCTTGGCAAAGGATGAGGCCAATGTACAAGTCAGGTGCATGCACCATGCAGGCCTGGGCAAAAACCGATTCTACTGGCCCCCCCGCAACGATGAAATTTGGTACTTGTTGGACGATATTGTGAGGCTCATTCCTGCACCCGAGAATGTGACGTTGAGGCATGTAGAAATTCACAAAGACATCTGGGCAGAGCTAACTAAATAGAGAATGCCAATTCAATCAATACTTACCTGTTACTGTATGTTTACTTACCTGTTACAAGAGAGTTAAACCAAGTATGCTTGGCCTTTGCTTGATCCGAGGAAAATGTTACTTTGTCTTCAGTATTGTTTCTAAATAATATTCCTTGTGTTACTTCCTATGCTCCCAAATATTTGTTTTAATATGTGTTACGTTTTTAATGTCAATGAAATAAATAAATGAAATTAAATGAAATGTTATTTTAATGTTAATGTTAATAAAATAACTGTTTTACATGTATTAAGTGTCATTTCCATAATTTTTTATACACGTCTCCTGAACAGGTATTCTATTGTCAATTGCGTTACTTTTAGAGTACTCTCTCTAT
The DNA here is from genome assembly GCA_903064625.1 of Mallotus villosus. Lineage (NCBI taxonomy): Eukaryota > Metazoa > Chordata > Actinopteri > Osmeriformes > Salangidae > Mallotus > Mallotus villosus. Next base: position 164,056 of record CAEFZP010000620.1, read on the forward strand.
ATATATAATAAATAAAAAAAGGCCAAATATAAATAACCTATTTTAATGTTAAGTAAAATATAACAATACTGCCTTGAGTATTTAGGATATAATTTTTAAACATATTACTTTTTCATGATTTTTTTCCTAAAAACTAACATACAGTGGCTTGGCCGATATGCATTTGAGCTATCCATCCATGTAGAACAAATTGTATTCCTTGTTATTTTAATTTTTTAACACTCTGAATGTAAACAGGGATGATGTATCTTTCATAATATACCAGATTTATTCTGAAGTGTCACTTCAAATACTTATTTAATACAAATTGGTGTTGGTAACGCGATTGACAAAGCACATGTCCATGTTGATTATTTTAGGGAAATAGAAAATAAATAAAAATAGCCTGAGATGGCACGACATATTTTTCTTACAGGTAAGGGTCTACTTAAACCAAATTAATCCTTAAACACAATAAAAATAATACTTTGAAAATCTGATTTTCAGAAAGGGAAATGGCACGTTTTCGTAGAATGACCCATTTAATATTGAAAATCAACGCTATTCTAACGGTATTAACACCAATATTACTATTGAAACAGCGTTAAAAGATCAACAAACAGCAACCCAGTCATCTCGTTGTCCCGTTTTTATAGGAAATGTAAACTTTTGACAACTTGTTCTTCCCCAATGTCGACGAACAGCCAAACACAGCAACAATTGACATTGTTTAAAAAAAAAGTTTTTGCCCCAGTAACTTGCTCGTAACAAGAATATTATAGTTTTAACAGCTGAAATTATAGTTGGGATAGTAGCCTATAGCTGTTCTGTCCCTGGCAAGCATAAAAAATAGGTTTGGCAGTTTAGCGCCATCTAAAGGCCATTATAGAATATCAGCTTTTCCGTTGGTCATTTGCAGCAGCTGTGTGGTTGCTACGGTGATGGTGCAGCTAATATTGCTAACGCGCTGGGGGCAGAGAGACCAGAAATGTAGCTCTACCTCGAATCCACACCTCAGAAAAGTTAACCTAGACGCAAAACTATACGTCCAATCCAAAAAATAATGATATTTTCCGAGACCCAAGACTCTGCCAAAACCAGACATGTCCTTTATATGTCTGCGCGGTCAGAAATACGACTCTACCGGCAGTTTCTAAATCGTGTTTTTTTTGGTTTCTCGGACGAATTTCTCATCAGATTTGCATTGGACTCTATGGGGCGAGAGTTGGACTATGTCTCGCTTTCGTGGTGCTCTGAACAAATATGTACGTCTGTTGGATTCCACAGACAACTGTCTACGACCAACACAAAATTAGCTACATATTGATCCAAAAACGAAGCATGAAGAGCGAAAATTGTGGCAATGCTGGCAATCTAGAAATATTTTTTTCAACGACTTCTGAAGCTCCCCTCCACTCTAAGCGTTTCAGTCTGCACTCTAGGCTTTCACGTACACACCCATGTAAATCTCAGAAACGGTTTGAAAAACTCATGAAACATAATCAGTGATATTGAAAAAAGTTGAATAGATATTAAAAAGCTGAATTAGTTAAAAATAGTTTAAGGTTTTGTCAACATTTTAAAGTTTAAATGGTGGCTCTAGCTGAAAGATTGAGGAAGAAGAAGGATTTGGAAGTTGAAGAAGTTTAAAGAAGTTTGAAATGATTTGAAAGAAAACTCCATTGGAAAACCATGTTAAAAATATGATGAATATTGATTTATATTAATTCAAGCATAAGAGGTACAAAGCTGAAAAGTCATAGCACCCATGGCCTGAAACTGCTGAATTTTTTGATAGCTGAACGGTTTTAATAGCTGAAGATTTGAAGGCGCTGAAAAGTGTCAATGAAGAAACAGAATAATAACTAGAAAGAGCATTTCCTGCTGAAAATGCGTTGGAATGCTGAAATCTGAAATACATTTTTTAAATGGCTGAAAATACAGAAATGAGAAAAATACCTGCAAGCTGAAATTGATTTAAAAAATGTGTGAGTCGCACAAAAGAGGCGGTGTGGAAACTGAACTGCATCATCTAACAATGCTAAGAACTTAAATACAATGCGGGAGAAGCTGAAAGCTGAACTGTTAAACTGCAGAAGTAGAATATTAGTTTTAGTAGCTGAAATGATAGTAATAAATGTAGCAGATACAGTAGTAGGCCTATCAGTGGCGTAGTAGAACAAAACAGTTCCATTAGCAATAGTAGTAAAAGAGATATTAGCAGCATCTGCAGAATTAGTAGTTGTAGTAGTGACATAAGATATAGCAGCAGATGCAGTAGTAGTAGTAGGCTATCAGTAGTTGTGTTGTGGTGCTCTTAGTCTTTTAATAAGACGAGTTGACTGAATAGCTCCGTCGTGTGTCTCACTAATTCATAGTTTTCACGTGACGTCACGTTCCAATGGACACGCCCCCCTGGAGGGCAAAAAAGACTTTCCGCTGCCCGCCACCCATTATAAAGTCATACATTTACGTTGAGTCTGCTGCGTTTGTTTAGGCATAATGCCGGATAGTTGTTGTGCTATCGGATGCACTAATTGCAGAGGAGACAAGCCTGGACTGTGTTTCTACAGAATCCCGTCCGATAAAGATAAATATAGAGGATTAGAAGATTGTGGATTTGTGCCATTAAACGTAACGCTACCTCTGTCTCCGGGGAGGGCATACAATGGCAGACGTCCAAATATACACGTATTTGCAGCGAACACGTCATCAAAGCTAAGCACAAGTAAAGTTAAACACAAGTATATTAATTATCGTATTTTTAGCCATAAAACACATCTTTATGTAATCGGTTTGACATAGTTTGTTGTGTATCGAGGCGACCAACTGCAGTGGTCGTAGCGAGTTAAAGTTAGCTTGTTAGCTAAATAGTTGGGTTGTTGTGTTAGACGCCGACACTTGCACTTTGTGTCCATATCTTCCCTTTCTTTAGCTGAGAGGTGATCCAAATAAACGTGGGAAGGTACATTTGCCGGCTTTTGCTGCGTCTCAACGGTGTGAGCCGCTATCGCCAGCAGCTTTTTGCCCTCCAGCTAATCGCGCATGTCACGTGACTGAAAACTATGAATAAGCTAATACCAATCACCTGTGTGAGAGACCGAGTGGCGCGTGTCTGTGTGGTTGCCACGGTGATGGTGCAGCTAATTGCTAACGCGCTGGGGGCAGAGAGAACTGAAATGTACCTCGAATCCACACCTCAAAAAAGTTAACCTAGACGCAAACCTATACGTCCAATCCAAAAAATTAGAATATTTTTCTGAGACCCAAGACTCTGCTGAAACCAGAGATGTCCTTTATATGTCTGTGCGGTCAGAAATACGACTCTACCGGCAGTTTTAAAAACGTCTAATTTCTGCTTTCTCTGACGAATTTGTTACAACATAATGCATTAGTCTCTATGGGGCTTGAGACAGACTTTGTCTCACTCTCGGGCTCCTCACACAAAAAGTAAATAACTGTGGGTTTCCATACCCATATGAGTCCGACCAGCACAAGCACAGCATCGTTTTGATCCAAAATGAAGCTTGAAAAGTTAATATTGTGGCCGTGAGGGCAAAAGTGACATTTTTAAAAACCGGTTTCAGACTCTGCTGTCACTCTGAATTTGCGCAACATTCCAATGCCTCACTCTAGCTCTCTACATAGAAACCCATGTAAATCTCAGAAACGGTTTGAAAAACTCATGAAACATAATCAGTGATATTGAAAAAAGTTGAATAGATATCAAAAAGCTGAATTACTTAAAAATAGTTTAGGGTTTTGTCAACATTTTAAAGTTTAAATGGTGGCTCTAGCTGAAAGATTGAGGAAGAAGAAGGATTTGGAAGTTGAAGAAGTTTAAAGAAGTTTGAAATGATTTGAAAGAAAACTCCATTGGAAAACCATGTAAAAAATATGATGAATATTGATTTATATTAATTCAAGCATAAGAGGTACAAAGCTGAAAAGTCATAGCACCCATGGCCTGAAACTGCTGAATTTTTTGATAGCTGAACGGTTTTAATAGCTGAAGATTTGAAGGCGCTGAAAAGTGTCAATGAAGAAACAGAATAATAATAAGAAGAAGATGCTTGAATAAAGATTCAAAGAACAATACTTGGAATGCTGAAGCAGCATTCCAACAATAATAAGAAGAAGATGCTTGAATAAAGATTCAAAGAACAATACTTGGAATGCTGAAGCAGCATTCCAACAATAACTACTTACTAACCGAGAGTGAGGTCATGCCGGGAAATATCAAACGAGACTTGAACGTATCGACCGAGCGATAGCGAGGTTGATACGGCAAAGTCGAGGTTTGATATTTCCCGGCATGACCGAACGGTCGAGGTTAGTAAGTTGTTTATTATATGGCATTTTTAGCTCTTTTCATTTTGTAAATTGTAGGCTAATTGTAGCTAGCTAGGCTAGCTCTCAAGTCTTCTCACGGTGTGTTTCAGGTGTTGTCTAGCAACCAATTACTTTTGATAGAAAGCGGACAGTACGGTTCTGCTAAAATGGCTTTAATTCCAACACAAATAACGATTATTTTAGAAAGTTAACAATTTCTTCGTCGCTGTTGATGTCTTCAGTATCGTCTGGACTCAGTTGACTTCGATATCGCTCATTTTGAAGATGACGTCAGAGGAGGGCAATAACAATACTTATTGGACCGCTGGTCAATACGGGTTTGGCATGACTACCCATTAGCCAATCAGAAGGCTCGTACTGTCGTTGCCATATAATAATAAATATATATGTGAGATTACAAAGGATGCGCCACGTCATCGTGGCACACCCAATAATAATAATATATATGTGAGATAACAAAGGATGCGCCACGACGTGGCACACCCAATTAAGGCAGGCAATTTTATCTTATCAAATCCTTTCTCCTTGTTCTCATTCAGCTCAGGTAAATCAGCGACT
>CAEFZP010000621.1:0-81772 GCA_903064625.1 Mallotus villosus
GACCTCTCTCTCTATCGCTCGTATAGAGCTAGATATCTACTCTAACTAGTCCTCACCGGGCCCTCTAATCCCTCAATCCATCACCTCCCTCCCCCCACATCAGGCGGCGAAGCTGGGCAGAGAGATCCATGCCGTCCATGTCCTGCTCCAGTAAGCCTCGGGGGCTCCTGAGACCGCTCAGGAGGGGCATCCAGGAGTGTAGGGAGGCCTGTGGGGGGCACGGATACTGGCCAGTGAGTAACTGCAGTCTCATAGTCTCCTAACTACTAACCTCCTAGCCTCCTAGCCCCCTAGCCTACTAGCCTCCTCGTCTCTGAACCTCCTAGCTCCTCGTCTCGAAACTCTAGCCTACTAGTCTCCTAACCTCCTAGCACTCCTCATCTCCTAACCTCCTAGTCTCCTAACCTTGTGTCCTACCCTTGCGTTCCTTGCCCCCTAGTGAACCGCTTGGGAGACATCCGGAACGACAACGACCCCAAAACTGCACGTATGAAGGAGACAACAACGTCCTTCTGCAGCAGACCAGCAACTACCTGCTGAGCTACACTTCACACACGGTGACCACACACACACACACACTCACACACACACACACACACACACACTCACTCACACACACACTCACACAGGCAACTACCTATGAGCTACACCACACAGCACGCGTGACCCACACACACACACCCCTCACTCACACACACACACACACACACACTCACACACTCACACACACTCACAATCATTGTCAGCCTCAGGTGTATATATGGTAGTGAATTGGGGTTCTATGTGTGTTTGTGTGTGTGGTGTGGTGTGTAGACAACGTGAAAATAGAATCTCGACTGGAGTCGGTCAACTTCCTGGACGACCATCAACAACATCTGGAGACCAGGTTCACGCTGCAACCGTGGAGGAGTGTATGGACTCTGCAGGTACACACACACGCGCACACACACACATACTCAGATACACAACTCTCACAACACACTCACACACACACTCTCAACGTTAGGCATCTCCTGTGTCCCACGGAGGTGGGAAATGTCCTCCAGAGTAAAGCTCAAGGCAGGCAGGCACAAAGCGTGCCTTTGGCTCAGGTTCATCCTGTCCACACATGCCAGACATCTGGGTCCTTTATGACATCACACCCTCGCCCTCCTTCTGAACGTCGCTTAGGAAACCACCAGTTTCACATTTCAAACGTTCTACGACAACAGTGTGCTGTATCAGCGTCGCATGTCTACGTGTGAGGGTCTGAGTTCTGTGTTCTGCTCAGTGAGTTCCTGTCGTTCTGACTGCGGGGGTGACTGATGAGGTCATGACTGGCGTCAGTGACTGACGTGCACATTGGACAGACAGAGCTTACACAAATAACCCTGCCGAACTCCGGTTGCGAAATAGTCCCTAAAGAGCGACAAGAAGGAGGCAAGAGCAAAGAGAAAACGACAGAGAGAGAAGAGAAAGAATATACAGACGAGAGGAGAAAAGAAGAGAGAAGACAGAAGAGCCGAAGAGAAGAGACAGAAAAACAGGAAGAGCGAAGGAGAATAAAGCAGAGCAAGAACACAGAAAATAAAAAAGACGAAAAGAAGAGAGACGATAGCAAAGAAACAAGACGAGAGAAGAGAAGACGGAGAGCAGATGAGAAGAGCAAGAGAAGAGAAATAGGAGAAGAGACAGAGAAGCGCACACCAGATACCCACGTCTACCTCCACAAAAGATCGCGGCAAGCCACAAATCCTCGCCACTGCACTCATCCTACCCACCTCGCCTCTCTCGACTCCCTCCAAAAACACCCCCCCCATCCCACTCTCCTCCGCTCAGTCCCCCTGGCAGCGTACAGGTGGCTGGTTTGCTTCCTGCTGAGGGAGAGTGACAGGAGGCTGGCCCAGGAGAGGAACTCTGGGAAGGATGACTTTGAGGCCCGCAACAACAGCCAGGTAACACACACACACACACACACACACATGCAGATGCACACACACACGCAGACACACACATAGACACACACATGTTATCCTGTTCCCAGTCCTGTCTGCCCGTCCTTCCTGAGACTGGCTGGCACAAAGATCCTGTCCCACGCTCATGCTCACACACACAGTGACACACACACAGTGACACACACACAGTGACACACACACAGTGACACACACACAAGCTGGCTGGATAGAGGGTTTAGCTAAGGACAACATCACGTCTCGCGTCCGGTCGGCCTGCGTTCCTGTGAGGTCGGCCAAACCAAACACCTGCTCACACACTCTCACACTCGCCACCTCACACACTCACCACCTCACACACACTCACCACCTCACACACACTCACCACCTCACACACTCACCACCTCACACACTCAGCACCTCACACACTCACCACCTCACACACTCACCACCTCACACACTCACACACCTCACACACTCACCACCTCACACACTCACCACCTCACACACTCCCCACCTCACACACTCACCACCTCACACACTCCCCACCTCACACACTCACCACCTCACACACTCACCACCTCACACACTCACCACCTCCCTCCAGCAGAGGCCTCAGACTGAGCACGCTCTCTACGCTCTTCATCACCACCCTCCTCATCCTCGCTCAGAGGGCCTGTCGTGTCACTGCTCGACTACAGACCGAGGCAGTGTTCTGACACACACACACACACACACAAACACACAGACACACACACTAACAGCGTCATCCTTAATGACCTAATCCTTCACTATGACCAGATCTGGCATTCCTCTAGGTACTGTTACAGTCACAACACACACGCACACACACGCACTCAATAACATCACGCGATGACGTCACACAGACCCGCACAGTGACCCCGGAGCCAGGCTCGACAGAGAGGGAGCCTGTCTCTGTGACATCATAAGTGGAACCACATGTGTGAGTCTGCACAGAACCAGCCAGTCTGGAGACCGCGTGTCCACATCGAACGCCACCTGATGTCAACAAGCAGGGACACGCCCTCGACACGCGCTGTTCGGAGCAGGGTGTGTGTGCGTGCGTTTATGTGTGTGCACGTTCTTTGTGTGTGTGTGTTTTATTTCGGGAGGGAGAGGGAGAGGGAGGGAGGGAGAGGGAGGGAGGGAGAGGGAGGGAGGGAGAGGGGGGGGGGAGAGAGAGGGAGGGAGGGAGAGCGGAGGGAGGGAGAGGGAGAGAGAGGGAGGGAGGGGGAGAGGGAGGGAGAGGGGGGGAGAGAGAGGGAGAGGGGAGAGGGCGGGGGAGGGAGGGGGAGGGTGGGGAGAGGGAGAGGGGGGAGAGGGGGAGGGATGGGGGGAGGGGGAGGGAGAGGGGGAGGGAGAGGGAGAGGGGGAGGGGGGAGGGGAGGGAGAGGGAGAGGGAGAGGGAGAGGGAGAGGGAGAGGGAGAGGGAGAGGGAGAGGGAGAGGGAGAGGGAGAGGGAGAGGGAGAGGGAGAGGGAGAGGGAGAGGGAGAGGGAGAGGAGAGGGAGAGGGAGAGGGAGAGGGAGGGAGAGGGAGAGGGAGAGGGAGAGGGAGAGGGGGGAGAATGAAAGTGAGAGAAAGCAGAGCGTGTGTTAGAGGAGGGGGATCCCTTTTAACTTGTGCCAAAGTTCCTCCTGTCTCTCCTCTGCTCTCTAAAAGTCTGCGTTTGTGTGTGTGTGTGTCTGTACATTTAGTCATTTAGCAGACTTACATTCTCTCCAAGGCATCTGTGTTTGTGTTTTACATTTAGTCCTTTAGCAGACTTATATTCTCCCAGTGGCAAGTAGGGTGAAGTGCCTTGCCCAAGGACACAACGTCATTTTGCACGGCCGGGAATCGAACCCAACTCGAACCCAACTCCCTAACCGCTCAGCCATCTGACCCCTGTGCGTGTGTGTGTGCATCTGTGTGTGTGTGTGTGTGTGTGTGTGTGCAGGTGTATGCTTCCCGCTCTCTGGCCATCGTCTACATCGAGCACACGGTCCTGCAGAGGTTCCACGACCTGACGAGAGACGAGGACACTCCGGCTGACCTCAGACCAGTCCTGCAGCGCCTCTGCTGCCTCTACGGCCTCTGGAGCCTCAGCAACCACATGGCCACGCTGTACCAGGGTCAGTCCTTAGCTGTAACTGTGTCGAGACCTTTCACCGACCCATGACGGTTTGTTTTGTTGTGAATCCTGACGCCTGTTGTCCTGTGCCGCTGCGGTGTGCCTGCAGGTGGTTACGTGTCTGGGAGGGAGCCGGCTGAAACCGTCCAGACCTCCATCCTCACTCTCTGCTCTCTGGTACACGATCAACAGATGTTTACTCATTTCTTTGGTTCCCTATTTTTCCTCTAGCTTACTTTTCTTTCGTTCTTTCTTGCTTAAATAATATCGCTCTCTCTCTCTCCTACTCTCTCAAACTATACAACCCCTCCCCTCCCCTCTCCTCCCCTCTCCTCCCTCCCTCCCTCTCCTCTCCCCCCCCAGCTGAAGGATGAGGCTGTGGCCCTGGTGGACGCCATCGCCCCCACGGACTTCATCCTCAACTCGCCCATCGGCAAGGCAGATGGAGAGGTAAGACTGTATAAGCTCCTCCACCCCTCCACCCCTCCACCCCTCCACTCCTCCACCCCTCCACCCCTCCTCAATCCACTCAGATTTGTCCCAGCCCTGACTAACTAAAAAAATAAGAAAAAAGGCTTGTCGGGGCGACCTGGTTTTGATTCTTAAGCCAGCCAAAGCCCACCCCAGCCGGGTGGAGTCAGCGCGCCTCAGCTCAGGGACTCTCGTGTGCGTGTGAACAGGAGGAAATGCCACAGCTTCCACGACACCATATCAAACCCAACAGCAGAGCGGCTGCAGCACCTGCAGACAGCATGTGCTGCAGACAGTTTTACAGCAGTCCTCCGTTAAGCTCCACCCCTGTGTGCTTCCCCTACCGGGCGATGGAGGTTCTCTAAGGATGTGTTGTTGCAGATGGTCTCCGACACGCTGGTGCACGAAACAGCTGTTAGTCTTCAGAGAGGGAAAACCCTGCATCCTGAAGCCAGACTAACAAAGCACACACACACACACACACACACACACACACACACAGTACACACACACAGTACACACACACACACAGTACACAACACAGTACACACACACAGTACACACACAGTACACACACACACAGCACACACACAGTACACACACACACACACACAGTACACACACACACTACACACACACACAGTACACACACACACACACACAGCACACACACAGTACACACACACACACACAGTACACACACACACTACACACACACACAGTACACACACACACACACAGTACACACACAGTACACACACACACACTCAAAAGTAGGCCTCTTTCTTTTTTTGCTATTTTCCTCCCCTCTCTCTCTTTTTATATCAACACAAACACACACTCGTACGCCCGCTTCCCCCCCCCCTAGTGACCCCGTGCTGGCCGACACACTCGGTCAGTCTGGGATCACGTCTGTTTACAGTGGGATCACTCTCTCTGTGTTACTGGAATATGACTGCAGCCTCTGGCTCCTCTCTCTCTGTGTTCCAGTAAGATGTTACACACACACACACACTGTGGTGTGTGTGTGTGTCTCTGTGTGTCTGTGTCTCTGCGTGTGTGTGTCTGTGTGTGTCTGTGTGTGTGTGTGTGTGTGTGTGGGACGACGGTGATGCCCAGTGTGTTCAGCGGTCGGCAGGTTGATATTTTCCCCTTGGGGGTGTTGAGGTGCAGGAGGGCAGATAGTCAGACTGAACGCGTCTGGCCTTTCAGCGTGAGCCAGAGCCTCAGCTGATCCACATCCGTTAACGGGACAAACTCCCGGTGAATTGGAGACGGTCCAGATGAGGTCACGGAGGTGTCGCCCCCGCGTAGGACGCCAGGCTGCTAATAAACCAGCTCAGACGCCCCGCCCTCTTTCACAGCCTCGCAGTCCCACAATGAGAACCCTCGGATTCATGGGGGAGTTCCGGAATGTTCCTTAGAGAGGCTCTGGAAGGCGCAGGGAAGGTGGAGGTGGGCTGGGGGGAGTCAGACTGAGGTCTCTAGTCAGGGGCAAGAGAGACTGTGTGTCTTTACGACACGGTGTAGTTTGTGACCATCGTTGTGTGAGAGTTGTTCTATGACCCCCCCCTAACCCCACTACCCCCCCCACACACACACACACACACACCTAACCCACTAACCCACCACCCCCCCCCACACACACACACACACACACACCTAACCCCCTAACCCCAACCACTACCCCCCCACACACACACACACACACACACCACACCTAACCCCCTAACCCCAACCACTACCCCCCCACACCACACACACACACACACACACACCTAACCCCCTAACCCTAACCACCACCACAGTGTGATATAGTGTGTGAGTCTGACTTCCAGTATACAGGATATCACTGATGTCAAAGATCTGAAGAGAAAGTTATTATTCTGGCAACCCAGAGTTACATAAGTGTGTGTGTGTGTGTCATGTAGCAACCACTTCAGTCCACTCACTTACAGTGTGACGAATAACTGATCCACATTGGAACCGTTTGTGTGTTTATGCGTATTCTCTTTGAGAATAACACAGACGTTGTTTTTGTAAATATTGTCTGTAGTCAGCATTATTCAAGCTGCTCAACTCATCAATCATCACGACCGCTTTCCAGAACTTTCATTAACCCAGATTTACCGAAGCCATCAACTCATAAAAACCAACTATGCATGCAGCTATCTGCAGCTTTCTGCAGCTATCTGCAGCTATCACACTGCTGCTGTGGTCACGGTTAACCCCATGGAGTCTGCTTGTGTTGTGATTAATACTGGAGAGATGTGAGGGGGGTGAGTGAAGATGAGGACTGGGTCTATTACACACACACACACACGCACACACACACACAGACACACACACACACACACATATACACACACACACACAGATGTTTATGTTTATTTTATCTTATTTTCCCATCAAGAACGGACAGTAAAGCTTTCTAAATCTTTGGAGGCCCTAACCTTCGTGTTAGAGTACACATACACACACACACACACACGCACACACACACACACACATCCGTTTCGAATGCGTACCAGTGATTAGTCAGACTGTTAGTGAGTATACTGGAGGGGTTTGCTAGATCAGACACACACACACATGCACACACTGACACACACACACCTCGACACACACACACACCTCCCACCTCTAACATATACCGTGGTCCTCTGTGTTCCAGCTGTACAAGAACTTGTGGTCCACCGTGATGCAGGGGAACAAGGTTCTAGAACGTCCGTCCTGGTGGAAAGAGTTCTGTTCCGACAAGCCGGAGGTGGGTTCTCTCCGGGCCAAGCTCTAGAACTCTGGAACCTTGTGAGCTACGGGTTCCGTGAGGGTCAGAGGTCAACAGGAAGCCCCAGAGAGAAACCTTCTCTCCTTCCTCGGGTCGTTAAGTCAACGTCTCTTAAAACTTCTAATCTAAGTCAATTAGCCGTCTCAAACCTGAAGTACAACATTTAATATCACTGTTCCGGAGGACGGAATTTGGAATGTTGATTTTGGAATCTCTGCTTCTAAAGGGAAGTTCTGGATTGTGTTTATCATCGAACTAGATCAAGCAACGATCAATATTCCAATACATGTTAGACCGTATTCAGTGGAGATGATCGATTCTAACATTGCAATATGTTGCTTTTAAATTTCCATTCTGCTGTATATTGTCATTAATTATATTAATTCATGAATTTACTTGTGATATATTAGTGACACGGTTTGCTAAGTTGAATTGCCAAATAATGCCATGGAGGTCTAATGTTTAATATAGGCCTTTTAATACCACTTCACTATCACTATGGTGATAAGGACTGGGAAAATATTTGCAGAATATTTGTAAAATAATGAAATGAAATAAAAGTATTTTTACTCGTGTGATTACATATATTGGCTCATGTGGAATAATTTGACCATGTATTTTAGGAACTTTGGGCCAGCAGTTATTAATTCTATGGTCAAGCACGTGTCTGCTACAGCAACAATTTGGCTTAATTTTATTTGAGCTCCGCAACTTCTCAGAATTCTTAGATCTTTTCTCGTACGTTGTTTTTTATATTCTCATTAGGTAAAAATGAACTGTGGACATTCCAATCCAAATTGAATGACATCCTTCTCTAAACACACATCTTAAAAACTGCCGCACGTGTCGTTTCTCTTATCGGTCCAGTTCTGTAAGTTCCGAAAGCCGTGCCAGACGAGGTCTCTGGATCCATGTTTATCCAACTGGTGTTTCCAAGGTTACAAACTGCAGTTTGGGAGTTCATCTGCTTTCGTGTCACTGTTAGTTTATCTTGTCTGGAAAGAAAACATGCATTATTCAACTCCAAACCACTCTTGCCCTCCCCTGGATCGGTCAACTAGGACATAGCTACTTTCCTATATTTGGTTGTAGATCATGTTTGTCTACTGTAGAGCTGACCTAATCTCGGAGGAAGGGGTACATTTTCCATGTGTTTTGTTAAGGTTTAGCCTAAATATTTCACTAAGACAATCTTTTGAAACGATCGTTTGAACGAAAACATCCTCGTAAAGCATGCGGATCACTGGAGAGGGAGAGCGTTGTTGAGTCTAAACACTTCACTCTTGTGTTCCTACATGATAGTTGGATCTTATTTAGCCTAGTGGAAACAGTTTCGAAGTGATTAATGATCAACGAACGCCGCTGCCTGCAAGTTAGAAGATCGCGAGATTTCCTATAGTAAACGTTTCTACTGAAGCAATCCACTTTCTTTGACAATAGGTGCGTTCGACATGGACTGCGGCTGCATGAAACGACCGGCGAGAGTAGCCGCTTGCAGTCGGGGAGGAGTTGAAAACGGCTCTGTGAAGTTGGACATTCCAGCTTCTCGTGGTTTGCTGCGTTGATGTCAGTCATGGCCGATCAAGCGCTGTTTGCTTACGTTACTTTATTTATAATTAAACTTAGTCTTTCCGTTAGTAGAAGAGGTGGCCCAAAACCCTTTCTTCAACAAATGTTTTACTCAATCAAATTGTTTGGGTCCTGATTTGAGCATTGGCGAAACTGAAGGTGTCAAAATAATTACAAAACAAGCGTCAAAGTTGTCGTGTGTGAGTCTGGCCAATCATGAAATAGCTGTGTCGTCATTTGAAGCCGTGCAGTTGCTCTTGAGAAAATGCGCTCGTCTACACAGCCGGCAGTTCTCGAATCGATCTCACGGTACTTTGATGGCTACGTCACAGTGACCTAGCCTCGGAGCCGTCTCAAGTCGGACAAAAAGTCTAACCAGAATTCACTGTTTCAAGTCAGTCGCCTGCAGCCAGCTGCAGCGCTGCATGAAGCGAGGTCATGTCGAACGCACCTAATGCGACGTCAACATATCAATCGCAGCAGCTAGCTGAATACGGCGAACTGAACAATAAAATACGTTTTGAAGTGCTGTGGAATCTCTATTAGGCCTACTTAACTACAGCGCTAGTTTATTTTTAGGTTTTTCTTCTCAGTACGAGGACAGACCGGAGAGGTTGGGGTCGTCTACAGTCTCGGTTGGGTTTTGGTCGCAGTATTTATCTAATGTTGAGGGTGTATCTCACCATCTCTCAACTCCTGAAGTCGATGACTCGAGGAGGGAGAACCAACCGTCTGGTTCAAATTTCCAGCGCTCCTGATCCAAACTTGGTGGGTTCGTACTAGCACCACATCTTGGACTGAGGTGAGGTAAAACAAAAACACACCCCAAGAAGAGCGTACGAACAGTACATGAAGGGAGGGGTGACAGAAAGACGGGAAGACAAGAGAAAGAGAGAGGGAGGGGGGAAGAACGAGCAGAGGAGGGGAGAGAGAGCAGGAGTAGAGAGCAGAGAGAGAGGAGAGAGAGGAGGAGCTAGAGAGCTAGAGAGAGAGAGAGGTCGAGCGATCAGAGAGCTATAGCGTATCTATCTCGAGCTTCAGGTTCTCTCGTCTTTCTCTCTCTCTCTCTCTCTCTCTCTCTCTCTCTCTCTCTCTCTCTCTTCTCTCTCTCTCTCTCTCTCTGTCATTACTGAACTGAAACAGTGAAAGGATGACTTATAGAACAGTATGTTCTCCCCTCTTAGCAAGTCTGGGAGCTCAACACCGTGGCACGTGGGAGGTGTGTGTGTGTGTGGTGTGTGAGAGAGAGTGTGTGTGTGTGTGGTCTGTGAGTGGTGTGTGGGAGGTGTGTGTGTGTGGTGTGGGTGAGAGAGAGAGTGTGGGTGTGTGTCTGTGAGTGTGTGTGTGGGGAGGTGTGGTGTGTGTGTGGTGTGTGCGTGTGCGTGTGTGTGTGTAGGTGTGTGTGTGTAGGTGTGTGGTGTGTGTCTGTGTGTGCGTTTGTGTGTGTGTGTAGGTGTGTGTGTGTAGGTGTGTGTGTGTAGGTGTGTGTGTGTGTGTGTGTAGGTGTGTGTGTGTGTGTGTAGGTGTGTGTGTGTGTAGGTGTGTGTGTGTGTGTAGGTGTGTGTGTGTAGGTGTGTGTGTGTGTGTAGGTGTGTGTGTAGGTGTGTGTGTAGGTGTGTGTGTAGGTGTGTGTGTAGGTGTGTGTGTGTGTGCGTGTGTGTGTGTGCCGCTCGCCTTGTGAAGACAGCTCCTAAATCACCGAAAGGCAGCCATCTTGAAACCATCAGGCTTCTTGCCAAACCCCAACAGGAAGTGAGACTGGAAGGCTGTTATCAAGGCCCTCTGTCTCCAGCTGTCGTCACGGCAACCAGATCAGCAGTAATGCAGGGTTGAACTACAGAACAGGCCACTCAGCAGAAAAAGATCTGTCCCATTTCGAGTGTTCAGGACCCGACATCAGCAGTGTGGTGAAATGCATGATGGGACAGCTCAAACTGAACCCTGGATGACTTCAGCAGTGTGTTGAAATGCATGGTGGGACAGCTCAAACTGAACCCTGGATGACATCAGCAGTGTGGTGAAATGCATGATGGGACAGCTCAAACTGAACCCTGGATGACTTCAACTCTTCAGTTTTTCTTCCTTTTCTTTACTTTCTTTTTTGCAAATGTGCCTTTTGATCATGGATGTTTTCTAGAACGTAGCTTCACATGGTCAAGTGACCCTTTATATTCATTTCCTGAAGCATAAATACTACAAAATAAATGTGGCAGCTTCAGTCTGTTCTAAATCCATGTCTGATTCTGTGTCATTTAGTCATTTCCATTTAGTCACTTGTGTAATTTCCATCCTATCTAAATGATCCCCTCCATGCATTCCACCAAGACGACCTCCTGTAAATTAGAAATACATTTACGACCAGGCGGAGAAAAACGATAAACTATTTTAAACCCTTAGGTTTAGAATAACATCTTTAACTCCTCACGGCCGATTAGAGAGAAAGAAAGACGCTGTTTCTCAATTGGTTGATTTCTTTGCACGCGGGTCTCCCTCGGGGGTTATTGAAGGGAACACTTGGAAAGTTCTAGAATGTTTACGGCCTGTCTGGCGGGACACAAACTCCAAATTGTGGGTCTGCAGTGGTGGAGTTATAAACTCCGGATTAACGAGTGAGTAGTCATTAACAGAGGAAATACTTAGGCATTTAACGACTTGACACGCCATTACCAGTTTATAAAATGTTTATTTTTGCAAAAAAGAAACAATCCTGTATAAAATCTTTCTCTCGAGGCGTAACCTTGGTGACGACCCCGGATACTGCATGTAAACATGAGGTTCTGATAATTCATGATAAGCAATCGATCGATAAAGTAAGCAGTCTTTTGAAAACGCCGCTCCAAACTGCCGTCTAGCAGCAGGGTGATGTAGATGAACACGCTCAGCGAAACGAAATCGTTTGGTTTCTCGCGTCGTTTTACACAGAACTGAGCAGGTAGCAACGTTCACATTTGGTCACGGTTGGCAGTCAGTGACAGCGTTTGGCGACAAACGGACGAAAAATATAAAAAGGCTACCCTCCCACACCGGCGACCACACAACACTCTCACGGTAGAGACATCAACATCGAGCTGCGGGCTAAACTTTGTCTAACCAATGTTGTCATCCATTGGGAGTATTGGGAAAACATCTCAAGAACATGGTTTACTAACGGTACACCCTTTAGATAGGAACAACAACAATGTAAACAGAAAAAACATAAACAAAAACAATGGAATGAGTCATGTGACAGGGCGAATTAAACAGTCAGCCCTGGGAGATTCCAGAATGTTCCACGAGGGTCATCCCATAGGTCTTTCACAGCCTTGAGGTGAGAACAAAACAGTTTTACAGTTTTATTTATTTGTCGTCCCATCGGCTCTGGTGTCAACGTTCCTCCTAAAGACAGATCTGGGATCAGCTCCTCCGGACTCCCAACCTGCAACCAACAAGTCACTCGTCCCCAAACTGACCCCAAACCAGCGTCCACCGCAGTGTGGACAGATTCTCTCTCTCCTCTCTCTCTCTCTCTGGCCTCACAGGCCTCCCCTCCGTCGGCGCGGTTACTGCATGATGACGTCGGGCTGGATGTTGAAGAGCAGGTCGTCGTTGCCGCGGCGAACCTCCAGCAGCAGCGTGGCCTCCTGCGGTAGAGCCTCCTGCAGCTCGGCCGTGCTCAGCAGGGGGCGGCCGTTCAGCTTCACGATGATGTCACCGTCACGGATACCGCCTCTGGAGGAGGGGGAGGGGGAAGCGGAAGGGGAGAGAGAGGGAGGGGGGGGGAGAGGGAGGGGGAGAGGGAGGGGGGGAGGGAGGACGAGGGGGAAGACTAGTACATCAGAATCACAATTTTCACTTTTTCTCAGATAGAGAGAACCAAAGACAGAGCAACAGAAAAAAAACGACAGAAAGAGATACAGACAGACAGACAGGCAGGCAGACAGACAGACAGACAGAGAGACAGACAGGCAGACAGACAGACGTACTTCTGGGCTGGGGAGTGAGGCACCACTTCGTGGACGTAGATGCCGCTGCTGACGTCTGGAAAGTCTGGATTCTGCTGCTTCAGCTCCTCCACCAGCCTGCACGCACACACACACACACACACACACCACACACCACACCACACACACCACACACACCACACAAACACACACCACACCACACACATGGGTACAGTTAGACATAGAGCAGATAAAGTACAGTAGAGATATCTGCCAAAGTTGAGTTGTTTCTAGAGACCCAGAGAGACTCACTCCTGGGTGATGGTGAGCATCCGGATCCCAATGAAACGCTTCTTCACGGACCTGACCTCTGGAGGAGACACACACAGGTCACACACACACACACACACACACACAGGTCACACACACACACACACACACACACAGGTCACACACACACACACACAGGGACCTAACCTCTGGAGGAGACACACACAGGTCACACACACACACACACACACACACACACACACACACACACACACACACAGGGACCTGACCTCTGGAACACACACACACAGGTCACACACACACACAACACACACAACGGACCTGACCTCTGGAACACACACACACAGGGACCTGACCTCTGGAGGAGACACACACAGGTCTCACACACACACACACACACACACAGGTCACACACACACACAGGTCACACACACACACAGGTCACACACACACAGGGACCTGACCTCTGGAGGAGACACACACAGGTCACACACACACACAGGTCACACACACACACAGGTCACACACACACACAGGGTCACACACAACACACACACACACACACACACACACAGGGACCTGACCTCTGAAAGAGACACACACAGGTCACACACACACACACACACGGACCTGACCTCTGGAGGAGAGACACACAGGTCACTCACACACACAGGGACCTAACCTCTGGAAGAGACACACACAGGTCACACACACCTGACACACGTCACACACAGGTCACACACACACACAAACCTTTGGTGTGTTTGTCCTGGGACTCGTTGAGGAAGCGTGTGATCCTGTCGGAGGGGATGGCGAACGAGATCCCTGCTGCCACCTTGAGAGTGTTGATACCTATCACCTCCCCATCCTGCACACACACACACACCACACACACCACCCACACACACACACACACACACACACACACACATACACACACACACACCACACACACACACACACACACACACACACCACACACCACACACCACACGTTTAGGGGCATTTACATTTTACATTTAGTCATTTAGCAGACGCTCTTATCCAGAGCGACTTACAGTAAGTACAGGGACATTCCCCCGAGGCAAGTAGGGTGAAGTGCCTTGACAAGGAGACAACGTAATTTAGCACGCTTAGATGTATGTATAATTACCAAGTTAACCAGTGGGCCTCCTGAGTTTCCGTACTGTAACAAGATTAAGAACAGTCAGTCATCCAATCATCAGACAGTTTCTGTGCTTCAGTGTAGCTGTGTATGTGTGTCTGTTTCAGTGTAGCTGTGTATGTATGTGTGTGTCTGTTTCAGTGTAGCCGTGTATGTGAGTGTGTGTGTGTGTTTCAGTAGCTGTGTGTGTGAGTGTGTGTGTGTGTGTGTGTGTTTCAGTGTAGCTGTGTGTGTGAGTGTGTGTGTTTCAGTGTAGCTGTGTGTGTGTGTGTTTCAGTGTAGCTGTGTGTGTGTGTGTGTGTGTGTGTGTGTGTGCTCCCTCACGTTGATGATGGCGTCAGTCTGGACGTAGTCCATGTCGAGTGTGTGTGTGTGTGTGTGTGTGTGTGTGCTCCCTCACGTTGATGATGGCGTCAGTCTGGACGTAGTCCATGTCGAGTGTGTGTGGTGTGTGTGTGTGTGTGTGTGTGTGCTCCCTCACGTTGATGATGGCGTCAGTCTGGACGTAGTCCATGTCTGAGTCTCTGATTCCCAGCTCCTTGCCGTCCCTCTGAGCCGTGCTCACGATCCCCGTGGTAACCGTGTTCTGGAGCGAGAACGGGCTGCCGATGGCAACCACAAACTCCCCCGGTCTCAGGTCGGCTGAGTGACCTAGCAACAGCACCTGTAGCTTTTTCTGGTGGAGGATGGAGGGATGATTGGAGAGAGAGAGGTACAATGAGGAGATAGGGGTTGTGAGAGGGAGAATAGCAGGTAGCAGGAGGGAGAGTGGATGTGAATGCCACCATTGGGGAGGCATATTGCTGAATAAATGTGCACTAGTGGGGTAAAACGGTAGTGTGTTGATAGATCCAGTTCGTTGGGGTCGATATAGACCGATCTGTACAGCTCTATCTCCTTCGTTTATTGTTGTCTCTCTCCTTATTTGTTGCGCCCTGCTCCGCGCTTTTCCTTGCTGGCTCTTCCTTTCTCTCTCTCCTTCTTTCTTTCTCTCTCTCCTTTCTTTCTGTTTTTTCTCTCTCTTCTTTCTTTTTTTCTCTCTCCTTTCTTTTTTTCTCTCTCTCCTCGTTCTTTCTTCTCTCTTCTTCTTTCTTTCTTGGTGTCCAATCGTTTCACCATTCTTCTCTGGACAGATAGTTTTGCGGGTGAGTGAGTTACGCTCTGAGGGAGAAAGTATGTTATTACTTCACGACACAACGTGCTGAGTCGTGACTAATCAAGGTGGAGCTCTTAACTGTCGTCATTCTCACCATCAATCCAATATTTAAGCCTGTTAGGATTTAAGTTGCAGAACTATATCCTTCTTAGAATCCCCCTTAATCCCCCCGTTTACCTACAGTGGTACAGTCTTGTTATGAGCCAAGCACCTGGGGCACAACCATTCAGCCCGTCCCTAGGGGGATATTTGACGGGAACTAAGCCTTATTAATCCTACCATAAACATTACATGACACAAGCTATAAACATTCACAACCTCTGACTAATGTTGATTTATGTTAAAGGGGAAATCCAAGACAATGAAGCCGGTAAAGATAGAGGTTTTTTGTGACGAAGAAAGACGTGAGCTTGATTCAACACAGGTTAGGAATCGGTGCTGGAAAAATACCAAATTAAAAATGTTAAATTAAGTCCAGGTCCTCTTTCAGTATTTTCCCACAGACTCAAAAAGTCAAGCAGATATTCCCCTTTAGCATTCTAGAGAACAATCCAGCTGTTCTTTTATGACCCAGACCGGAACACTAAGAACACTATCTTTCTACAGTCTAGAACCTAGAATGTTCTATTAGTCAGAATACGGGTGTCAACAACATTCTAAGAGTGTCAGACAATCATGCCTTTCTCTTTGACAATGAACAATGGGTCTGTTAGGCAGATGGAGGTGACTACCTGGTGATGCAGGACTGTGTTCATGACTCTGTGCCAAACACACACACACACTGACTTACAGACACACACACACACACCCTGACCTGCAGACCCACACACACCCTGACCTACACACACACACACACACACCCTGCACCCTACAGACACACACACACCCTGACCTACAGACACACACACACCCTGACCTACAGACACACACACCCTGACCTACAAACACACACACACCCTGACCTACAAACACACACACACCCTGACCTACAGACACACACACCCTGACCTACAAACACACACTGACCTACAAACACACACACCCTGACCTGCAGACACACATACTGACCCCCTGACCTACAAACACACACACCCTGACCTACAAACACACACACCCTGACCTGCAGAGACACACACTGACCCCCAACCTCCTCACACACACACACACACACACACACTGACCCCCAACCTCCTCACACACACACACACATACTGACCCCCAACCTCCTCACACACACACACACATACTGACCCCTAACCTCCTCACACACACACACACATACTGACCCCCAACCTCCTCACACAAACACACACATACTGACCCCTAACCCCCTCACACACACACACACACACCCTCTCTCCCCCGCGCTGCTCACCGGCGGGTTGACCTTGATGGTGGCGATGTCGGACTTCTTGTCGATGTCCTTGATGGTGGCGTCGAACACGTCTCCGTTCTGCATCTGCACCTTGAGCTGCTGCTGGCCGGACACCGGGGCACTGCTCGACACCACGTGGGCGTTGGTCACGATCAGCCCCGTCTCTGACATCACGAAGCCAGACCCGCTGGACAGAGGCACCGTCCGCCCGAACAGAGGGTGTCTGGGGTCAGAGGTCAAAGGTCAAGGGTCGGCGGTCGGGAAAACACACACACAGCTACACACACACACGCATACACACACAGCTACACACACACACAGCTACACACACACACCCACACACAGCTACACACACCCACACACAGCTACACACACACACCCACACAGCTACACACACACATAGCTACACACACACCTACACACAGAGCTACACACACACACTTACTTGAGGAAGAGTTCGATGTGCACCACGGCAGGTGCGATCTTCTCCACCACGTCGGCGATGAAGTTGAACCTGTACCTGGGACTGATGGGCTGAGGAGTACCTACACTGGCAGGAAGAATGACTCGTGTTAGCAACCGTGCTACTCTCTGACTCGTGTTAGCAACCCTGCTACTCTCTGACTCGTGTTAGCAACCCGGCTACTCTCTGACTCGTGTTAGCAAACCCTGCTACTCTCTGACTCGTGTTAGCAACCCTGCTACTCTCTGACTCGTGTTAGCAACCCTGCTACTCTCTGACTCGTGTTAGCAACTCTGCTACTCTCTGACTCGTGTTAGCAACCCTGCTACTCTCTGACTCGTGTTAGCAACCGTGCTACTCTCTGACTCGTGTTAGCAACCCTGCTACTCTCTGACTCGTGTTAGCAACTCTGCTACTCTCTGACTCGTGTTAGCAACCCTGCTACTCTCTGACTCGTGTTAGCAACCGTGCTACTCTCTGACTCGTGTTAGCAACCGTGCTACTCTCTGACTCGTGTTAGCAACCCTGCTACTCTCTGACTCGTGTTAGCAACTCTGCTACTCTCTGACTCGTGTTAGCAACCGTGCTACTCTCTGACTCGTGTTAGCAACCCTGCTACTCTCTGACTCGTGTTAGCAACTCTGCTACTCTCTGACTCGTGTTAGCAACCGTGCTACTCTCTGACTCGTGTTAGCAACCCTGCTACTCTCTGACTTGTGTTAGCAACTCTGCTACTCTCTGACTCGTGTTAGCAACCCTGCTACTCTCTTAATCGTGTTAGCAACTATGCTACTCTCTGACTCGTGTTAGCAACCCTGCTACTCTCTGAATCGTGTTAGCAACTCTGCTACTCTCTGACTCGTGTTAGCAACCGTGCTACTCTCTGACTCGTGTTAGCAACCCTGCTACTCTCTGACTCGGGTTAGCAAGTAGCAACTCTGCTACTCTCTGATTCGGGTTAGCAAGTAGCAACTCTGCTACTCTCTGACTCGGGTTAGCAACCCTGCTACTCTGCATTGGCAGCCCATCTGACATTCTTATTCATTTAGAGGTTTTGGTCTAAAAACAGCCTCAGTGTGGTGAGCTGTCCTGGCCTCCGCCCCGGCCTCCACCCCAACCCCAGCCTCCACCCCGGCCTCCGCCCCAACCCCAGCCACACCAGGGCCTTGGCGGGGTGCAGCTTGTAAACTAGAATAATTACCAGAGGGTTATTTAAGAAACGCAGCCATACTGGAGTAACCGCGCCAACCTAGTGAGGAGCCCTCTGCCAACAGTAACCATGGTGACGTGATAGCATCTGCACAAGGTCAACAGCATCTCAAGTGTTTGAATACCGGTGGTTTAGAATACTTAAGGTGGGCTTCTTTTAGCTCGCTTAGATAAACATGGGGGACACTGTCCCTCCACCTGGTGTGCCCTTTTTTACAACAGCTGAGTTACAACAGCTGCCCGAGTTTACGTTTCAAACGCACCCGGAGTCTCAATAAGGATGTTCTGCCCACCGAAATAGGAGGATCATGATGTCTGGTGACATCTTTTCAAACACAGCACTGCGGGGCACATGTAGGCAGTCACTGGAGTGTGCATCTCTCTCCTCTAGGTCCCTCTCTCGTCCCTCTTCCTCTTTGTCCCTCTCTCCGTCCCTCTCTTTGTCCCTCTCTCAGTCCCTCTTCCTCTTTGTCCCTCTCTCCGTCCCTCTTCCTCTTTGTCCCTCTCTCCGTCCCTCTTCCTCTTTGTCCCTCTCTCCGTCCCTCTTCCTCTTTGTCCCTCTCTCCGTCCCTCTTCCTCTTTGTCCCTCTCTCCGTCCCTCTTCCTCTTTGTCCCTCTCTCCGTCCCTCTTCCTCTTTGTCCCTCTCTCCGTCCCTCCAGAGGAGGACTGGGGGGGGGTCAGATGGCTGAGCGGTTAGGGAGTCGGGCTATTAATCAGAAGGTTGTTGGTTCGATTCCCGGCTGTGCAAAATAAAGTTGCGTCAGTTGGGTAAGGCACTTCACCCTACTTGCCTCAGGGAGAATGTCCCTTTACTTACTGTAAGTCGCTCTGGATAAGAGCGTCTGCTAAAGGGGGGAATGTCCCTGTACTTACTGTAAGTCGCTCTGGATAAGAGCGTCTGCTAAATGACTCAATGTCAAAATGGAGGACTGGGATGTTCCAAACCACCGTGAGCTAAGGGGAGGAACATATCTGGGTCCTGCCACGTCACCCATCCTTCGAACCGTCCGCAAACCAGACGAACTTGGCACAGCGAAGTCCGTAAAAGTGCAGTGTAAGGGATTCACCAAGACACGCGTCTGGCCGAGGTATTGGCCCCCTTTTCAACCGGATCGTCAGCACAGCCAGGCGATGGCACAAACCTGGCAACGCACTTGGAAACCCAGCTGGATCGGTACATCTCAGTGGTCGTGTCGAACATTTCAATAATAATACCTTAGCTTGGTCTGCGCCGCAGGACAGAGACCGTGCTGCTGTCTGGGAGCCAGCAAGGCCAGTTCGGAGGGTGAAGATGTGTCTCGGAAAATGTGGGTTTGGATCAAAAGACTGTCTTGGGCTGGGCGTTTATTGAGACTAATATCAAAAGAATGTTCCGGGTTCAATCCCTTCTTTAAACACTGAGGATCAACAGGGTTTGGAAGCGACATGGAATAAACAGTGTTTGTTCTCAGACTCGTCTAGACGCCTGTCATGCTCACCCAAAGACCCACATCCGAGACAGGAAGTGCCTATTGAGAACAATGAGACATTATAGTCGAGTAATTGGTCGATTAGGAGTCCTATTAGAAGTCTCCTTGAGGTCACCATGCTTGGCTTGCCACAATGACAGGATGAGGGTTGGTCAGGGGTGTCTAATAGGGCTCGTTCATCAGTCATCCGAACAGCCTCAGTCCCTCCCTCCCCTATCACAAGAACAGCCTCAGTCCCTCCCTCCCCTATCACAAGAACCACCAGGATGGAACAGCCTCAGTCCCTCCCCTATCACAAGAACAGCAGCCTCAGTCCCTCCCTCCCCTATCACAAGAACCACCAGGATGGAACAGCCTCAGTCCCTCCCTCCCCTATCACAAGAACCACCAGGATGGAACAGCCTCAGTCCCTCCCTCCCCTATCACAAGAACCACCAGGATGGAACAGCCTCAGTCCCTCCCTCCCCTATCACAAGAACCACCAGGATGGAACAGCCTCAGTCCCTCCCTCCCCTATCACAAGAACCACCAGGATGGAACAGCCTCAGTCCCTCCCTCCTCTATCACAAGAACCACCAGGGTGGAACAGCCTCAGTCCCTCCCTCCCCTATCACAAGAACCACCAGGGTGGAATAGCCTCAGTCCCTCCCTCCTCTATCACAAAAACCACCGGGGTGGAAAGAACTGGACTTCTGATGTGGTTCATCGTGGAATTTGCCACATGCTACTTTTTTGTAAAGAATACTTTTCAGGGGTGGGAGGGATTTAAAGCTATTAAAGAAAACCTGCAAATAAACCCATCGAACTCCAGTCACTGGTGTTGCTGGGTGACAAGGTCATGTGCCTCACAAGGTTCCACGACCCCCTTGATCCTAGTCAGGCAGGGCAGACCATGACTTTGTGCTTCCTGTTTCCTGTTCCAGATCTCCAGTGGGGTTCGGCTGGTGTGTGATAACTGTACCAGAGGTTCTACTGTGAGAGACCACTTCTGCTCTGCTCATCAGTGTCGTAAAAGGAAAACAACCCATGGTTTACCCCCTTTCCATCACCTCTCTCCCTCCTTCTCCCTGAGAAGATGGTCTTTTGTTTTTCTCCCGCAGTAACCCAGAGACTTGTATAACATCGTGGCTATTGTGTTTACAGTATCCGTGTGTTTACAACCGCCTTCCTCCTCCTTTAACGTGCCGTTAGGAAGCCTCGCGCAGTGTGGTGTGAGGTCATGTTGTAACGACACAATGTCCTTGAGGGGGGAAACTATTACTGTTCATTTCCCCTGACCCGTTTTAAGAGGAGTTCTGCTAAATGAGAAGAAACAAACGCCTCTTCTGCAGGGACAGTTAGGCTACATACAACCAGACAGGATGTGCTAATAAAGACGCGCGAGGGAAAACTCAGGGTAAACTCAGTTTAACACGTTGGTTTAACAGTTTAACAAAAAACGCTACTACAATGTAGACTCGTTCTTTAGGACACAGCTGAATCTGGCTTGTTACTCGCAGACCCATTTAACACGTTCTGTCCCACGGTCAGACACAGTCCAGGCCATAGCACTTATACTGAATCCGCTTTAGTCTGTTTGGAGTTTGACTGAACGTACAGTTAGCATCGCTAACATGTTATTTATTAATTTTTTATAAACAAATGACTTACCTATGCTGGTGTCACACGGTCCTTTCTGAGTGTGGGTGATAGCGGGTTGTCCTTGCTGCAGATATTTCCGGCTGGTTGCCTTCAGCTGGCAGACGTTACCGTAAGTCTTCCCGTCGCTGCCGCAGACTTTGTAACCCAGTTTGCACTGGCAGAAGCCTTTGGAGTGACGCTTCCCCGCCGGGTTCTTGCATTCAAGACCGTCGCCGCAGGGAAGGTCGTCTTTGCGCCCGCACGGGTCCGTTTCTCCCTGCGCGCAAACCAAACAGCAGTTGCAGCGGTCTGGGACGTAACCGCTCGGGCAGCTCGGACTTGGGCACTTACTAACGTCGCACCGCGCTGAGCATTTCGTTTTCGCTTCTGCTTTGACGCGCTGCGCTGTGTAGAGCACAACGGTGGCGAAGAGTAGGATTTGCATTGTGATCGAAATCAAAACGAATCTTTCGGGTACAAACAATTATAAACGAGGCCAGTAAAGAAAATGGGAAAATAGATTTACATGGAAATCATGTTAGTCATAAAACAGACATCGGTAGCGATGATGCGCTCCAAACTTGTATGCATCACTTTCCAGATACCAATTTACATTTGCAGGATATTGTCTGTTTGTTCTTCGAGACTGGAAGACGGTTCGGCGGTTCGGTCTTTCCTTTGTCCAGATTACAAAAGAAATGTGAGCCGGACAACTAAACAAAAATCATCCCAAATCCAGCGGTGCGTCCAAAGCGCTCCCAGTAACTGAAAGTTAGTTGCAATAATTATGATACATCTTCACCAGCAATGTGCATCTGAACAGCCGAGGTAGAGTCCCGTTCTGTCTCCGGTTTGAAGGAACATCCAGACAATATCGGCCGTTTGTTTGGGTCGGCCCCTAAATCACCGGAATAGCGGAGGAGGAGACCTGGCATCGTGCTCGAGGCGGGGGTTGTGCTGCAGGCCTTCCTCCTTCATCATCATCATCAACATATCATCTCGTGATTCATCTTTTCGATACATAGGGGAGACCGGGGATGGAAGTAACACTGGGTTATATGTAACACATCCCCCGGTCTCCCCCTATACCCAATACATGAACCGCATCTTGGGAAAACAGAGCTGCATCTTGGGAAAACAGACAGCCCAACAGGGGCCTAATCACTGACACAGTATCCATCCCCTTTTGCCGGGGATACGGATGCAATTAACTTTGTCTTCAAACCACGCAACACACCAAACACGCGTGATTTTGTCTTCTGAAAACATTAGGTCATTCATATCCTGGCTGTGATGGATGTGAATGAGGGCATGCTTTTTTAACGGTCCCTTGTAAGGGCAATTTAATATGACCAGTCTCTCGGTCAGTTCCTACGCAGATGTTGCGCTGTTTTTAGCACATACTTGTGTCTGGGTGCCAAGGGGGCAGCGGGGCATACAGCTGGGGTGGCGGCGCGTGTTTGTTTATCCTGAGAAGAGGGGTGTCGAGCGGTCATGTGTATTTCACCAACCGTGCGGCTTGTTTATTTGAAAGTCCAACGTCAATCACTTCTGGCGGTCGCGAGAAACAGTGAACTACTTGTTCCTCCGGCCAGAATCCTCAGTTTGAGTTTTAGTGGGGGGGCGGGGTCACTTGGTGAGACAATTATGAGACTCGAGCATACTTTTAATGTTTATATAAAAGATGAAAAACGGACGTTTAAGTCTACCGTAAAAAAGGGTGTAGAATTTACCTCTTTACTTTCTATAGCCGGTTGCTCGATGTTGCTTCTGGTGCGTGCAGACGGTTTGTTTGCTTGGACCCGCGCAGCGCTGAACGTCTCTGAAGTATTTCATGCATGTGTGATTCCTCTAACTATAGTCCCCCCCCCCATATGTCTTCTGCCTTCTGTCCTGAACACCTGGAGCAATCCGGCTCACCTGTGGAGTGTGACAGACAAGCGCTCCGCGAGGGTTCGCTTCGATTTTAATATCTTCACTTCTGAAAGATGTCACCGGATGTCACAAAGATTTTGATCTCTTAAAAATGTCAACGTTGTAACTACTCACACGCAAATAGTTTGTTTGTCATTTATTTTCAGAACATAGATTATAAAAATATCATCAGATTGTAGATTACAGAAGCGACCAGCAAATATTATAAAAATACATATTTGTAATACATCGACTCAGTGTTGTCACACTGATTTAGTGTTAATTCATTCTAAAAGGTCAGTTGTGAGGTCAAGAAGTTCTTCACTGTTACAAAGTGCCTCTTTGATCTGTGAGCTTTGCCTCTATCAGGTTATATTAATCATCCCTTCAAACACTGAGTTTACCTGATTGCAGCCACATCATACCATCATACATTGTTCATACATTTCGAACATATCGTTTAAAAATCTATTTACAGTTCTCTCAAGTCACCACGAATTGTCCAATTATTTAAACACAAATCAAGTCGTTGCAGACGTTTTCCTGATCTCCAGAACTCAACAGGCTGCATCACACAGACTCCGGCAACGTTCTAGAACACCGGACTTCCAGAACGCTGGGAGTGCTGCGTCACACAGACTCCGGAACTGAACTACTACGGAACCGATTCCCCCCGAACACTCTAGAACACGGAGTGTTGGTCTGGGCGGGCTCCTCCTCCTGCCTCCCTAGCGCCCGCTGACCTTATACTGGGGGACGCTTCTCTGCTGCTGGTCCGGCGCCAGGTTGATGCGGCGGATGTTGAGGTCCGAAGCGAAGCCCCGGGCCTTCTGGTAGAAGAAGAGAGAGAGCTCGCGGTCCACCAGGAAGTTGTGGTAGATGGTAGCCAATCGCGTGCAGAGCTGCAGCTGAGACTTCTTGTTGCCCAGGTCCATGGCGGCGGCCAAGGCCAAGTGATAGTACCCCGCAGCATCGAACGGGTCCTGGAGTCGGGGATCAAAAGGGATATGTTAAGGTTGGCTGTAGCTCAGAGGCAGAACATTGGACTGCAGATCAAAGGGTTGAAGGTTCAAACCCCCCTGGGTGTCACTTTGGAAGAGAGCGTCTGCTAAATGAATAAGTTTTCACAAGTTCAAAAACAAGTTCAGAGGTCAGAGTTCAGGTGAGGTCTGTGGGGGGGTAGTTAAAGGTGGGGTCTGTGGGGGGGTAGTTAAAGGTGGGGTCTGTGGGGGGGTAGTTAAAGGAGGGGTCTGTGGGGGGGTAGTTAAAGGTGGGGTCTGTGGGGGGGGTAGTTAAAGGTGGGGTCTGTGGGGGGGTAGTTAAAGGTGGGGTCTGTGGGGGGGTAGTTAAAGGAGGGGTCTGTGGGGGGGGTAGTTAAAGGTGGGGTCTGTGGGGGGGGTAGTTAAAGGAGGGGTCTGTGGGGGGGGTAGTTAAAGGTGGGGTCTGTGGGGGGGTAGTTAAAGGAGGGGTCTGTG
Source organism: Mallotus villosus (assembly GCA_903064625.1). NCBI lineage: Eukaryota > Metazoa > Chordata > Actinopteri > Osmeriformes > Salangidae > Mallotus > Mallotus villosus. The sequence goes on from CAEFZP010000621.1 coordinate 24,951, forward strand.
GGGGGGTAGTTAAAGGTGGGGTCTGTGGGGGGGTAGTTAAAGGAGGGGTCTGTGGGGGGGTAGTTAAAGGAGGGGTCTGTGGGGGTTAGATAGTTAAAGGACATTTAGGTTGGTGAACAGCCAGTCACCCATCCTTTAGCACGGCGGTAAAACGCACAATAACTTTTCCATATGAGCTGGAAGATGCAGAATTCTAAAGCTGGGATAAATCATTTATCTCAAGAGTTCTCTCTCCCCTCCCTCCCCCCTCCACGAGAGGCGTGTTTTTCACCTTGAGGTCGTAGAAGATGATGTCCCCCAGGGTCTGGTACACTCTGACATAGTACAGGGTCTCCTCGTCGAACTGCAGGGGCGTGGGGCAGAGGGACAGGGCCTTCAGGTAGTAGTGTTCAGCCAGCTCAAACTGGCTCAGGCTGTGGTAGACCGAGGCTAGACGGTGGTAGGCAACCCTCTCGTTCAGATGGTCTCCTACAGGGTGGGAATGTAGCGTGACGAACCGATAACAAACCACCATTTTGTTTGTTTGTTTTGTCGCTTGTAAGGCAACGACAGCAGAGAGTCCAGGAGGAGTTGGGCGTTAGATCTTAGTGTTGGGTTTGGGTTCATGACCTATTGCCTGTCAATGCTAGTGAACTTCTCTTATCCAGTGTGGGGAAGACTGCCACCTGGTGGCCAAGAGCTGAACTACTCAATATAACACTCTGGGATTCAAGCCGACTCAACCAGAACAGAACATACTCGCATGACAGTCACAGTTCATACGTGTCGTGGCTTCTCGGATATTTCTAGTATGTACTGTCTGGGAATCGAACCCACAACCTGAGGTGGTGAGACGACTAAATAAAGCAAACTCCAAGTGCAGTCCTGGTGTTTCTCAGGTGTGTGTGTCTAGTGAACCCCTAACCTCCCACCCAGAGACGGGTCGTCGTCTGGGAATCGAACCCGTGACCCACCCAGAGAGACGCTGAGCTGCAGGGCGGTCTGAGCGAACTCCACCGCCTCCCCGCTCAGCTGCAGACGCAGCAGAAGCTCCACCAGCTTGTTGCACAGCCTCAGTCTGGACGCCACGCTGCCCGTCTTCACTGCGATGGGTAACGCCCGGTCCTGACACACACACACACACACACACAGGGTTTAGATAACACACAACATGAAAGACAACACACACACACACACACACAGGGTTCAGATAACACACAACATGAAAGACAACACACACACACACACACAGGGTTTAGATAACACACAACATGAAAGAAAACACACACATCATTAAAGGTGAGGTAACACACAACATGAAAGACAACACACACATCCTTAAAGGTGAGGTAACACACAACATGAAAGACAACACACACATCCTTAAAGGTGAGGTAACACACAACATGAAAGACAACACACACATCCTGAAAGGTGAGGTAACACACAACATGAAAGAAAACACACACATCCTGAAAGGTGAGGTAACACACAACATGAAAGAAAACACACACATCCTTAAAGGTGAGGTAACACACAACATGAAAGAAAACACACACATCCTTAAAGGTGAGGTAACACACAACATGAAAGACAACACACACATCCTTAAAGGTGAGGTAACACACAACATGAAAGACAACACACACATCCTTAAAGGTGAGGTAACACACAACATGAAAGAAAACACACACATCCTTAAAGGTGAGGTAACACACAACATGAAAGACAACACACACATCCTGAAAGGTGAGGTAACACACAACATGAAAGACAACACACACATCCTTAAAGGTGAGGTAACACACAACATGAAAGAAAACACACACATCCTTAAAGGTGAGGTAACACACAACATGAAAGACAACACACACATCCTTAAAGGTGAGGTAACACACAACATGAAAGACAACACACACATCCTGAAAGGTGAGGTAACACACAACATGAAAGACAACACACACATCCTGAAAGGTGAGGTAACACACAACATGAAAGACAACACACACATCCTTAAAGGTGAGGTAACACACAACATGAAAGACAACACACACATCCTTAAAGGTGAGGTAACACATTGCGTACCCTGTAGAAGGACACGGCCCGGTCCAGCTCTTTCCCACCGTTGAAGAACACGTCTCCAGCAGCTTCCAGCAGCCCCAGGATGAACACAGTGTTTCCTGTGCCAAGACCCACATCCTGGGCCACCTGGAGACCACACCACAACACCGTGACAACACCGTGACAACAGCAGGACAACAGCAGGACAACAGCAGGACAATACAGTGACAACACCATGACAACAGCAGGACAACACCATGACAACAGCAGGACAACACCGTGACAACACCACCAGCTCCCCAGCAGGTAGGTGCGTACCTGCACGTACAGGTCCACCAGCTCGTCCTGCCCCAGCAGCAGGTAGATCCTCCCGGCCTGCAGCCAGGCGTACGCCTCCTTCTCCCGGAGCCCCAGGTCGATGCAGATCCCCAGACTCCTCTTGGTGTAGTCCAGGGCCGAGCGGTACGCCCTGCGCACAGGAGGTCACCACACACAGGGACACACACAGTGAGACACACACACACACACAGTGAGAGACACACACGAACACACACACAGTGAGAGACACACACACAGTGAGAGACACACACACACACAGTGAGACGACACACTAAAAAAGCCACACAAACAAAACATGATTTCAATCCAACGTACACTAGAGCTATCAAACACACCACCTTCAGCCCCTCCCCCCCGCCCCCCACGACCCCTGACCTCTCGGTGCCCAGGCTGAGGTAGAGGCGGCTGATGGCCTCCAGGACGTCCCCCTCCCGGCCTCGCTCCCCCCGACCTCGCAGCAGCCCCAGCTGGTGCTCGTTGTAGATGATGCACTGGGCCTCGTCGGGGCACACCGAGCCGTACAGGTGGCAGAGCCGCCGCGTGGCGCTCAGCTGGCCTGCCAGGGGCAAGCAAAACGAACGCACCTCAAGTCACTTCTCACCGCGGGCGTTAAGTTGAGGCTAAACACATAGTCAGGAGCAGCATCGAAAATGAAAAAAAACGTTTGATCGAAGTCTCGATTTACTTAAGTAGTCAACACTTACTCTCTGTGTGATTGGACGTCATGGCGACCAGCAGGGCCCACTCGTAGTAGATCTTCCCCTTCTCCTCCTGGCCCTTCTCCACGTAGATCTGCCCCAGCTCCAGCAGCACGGGCACAAAGTTCCCCTCGTGGCCCTCCCCCTCCAGCCCCGAGAACTTCCGCACGGCCTCCTCCAGCCTCCTCTCGGCCAGGCCCCGGGCTCCCGCCCTCAGGCACAGCAGACCCAGGTTCGCCAGCGCCACCGCCCAGTTGGCCGCGTCCTCGAACTCCTCGCACACGGCGGCGGCCGCCCGGTAGCTCTCCGCCGCCCCCCGGAGGTCCCCGGAGCGCCTGCGGGCCACGCCCAGCATGTTGAGGACCAGGCCCTCCTGGGGGGAGGTGCAGAGCTCAGGCAGAGAGGCCAGGACGGACTCCAGGATGTCGGACGCGGCGCCCGCCTCGCCGTGGCCGATGTGGAGCCAGGCCAGCCAGATGAGGGCGCCGTTGAGCTCGGCGGAGCTGACGGCGGAGCCCGACGAAGGGGTCCGTTCGATGAGCGCGTGCATGGAGCTCACCGCCTTCCCCAGCATGCTGTGCCTCTGGAACAGCTGGGAGAGGCAGAGGGTGAGTGCCTGGATCAACACCTGGTCCCTCCCTCCTCCGCTCCGCCTCCGTCCTCAGGGGATAGAGAGTGCCCTGACCAGGTAGGGAGCGACTTGAGCCGGCACTTCCTGCTTCCTGATCCCGTAGAGCCTGGAGGAGTTCTCCAGGACCAGCCCCACGCCGCTGAGACAGTCGGCCAGCCGGGCCGACGGCTGCAGGCAGGCCCTCCAGGCGGAGCTCACGCTGAGGTGGGGGAGGGAGAGGTCGCTGTATATCCTCCCCAGGCTCAGGTAGCCGTGGCTGGGCTCCACGCTGGGCGTCCCCGGGGGCTCTCCCTGGAGGACCAGGAGCCTCTCCACGAACGGCGCCGCGCTCGCCCCCTTCGCCGCGCCCCCAGTGGAGCTTAGCCAATAGGAAACAGGCGCGGGCTTCGGCCATCTTGTTGTGAGCCAGCACGGCCTTCTTCAAGACGAACCTGAGGACTTCCGGATCCTTCTCCAAGCTGGAGACGCAGGCGGGGAAGCCCATGAGCAGGGCGGCGATGCGCTCCGACAAGGCGAAGTACTTCTCCGTGTTTTTCTGCGTGAGGTATATGGCGGCTAGGCCGGCGTAGACGCTAGCTAGCAACAGCATGTCCGTGAAGCCCTCTCTGGGGACGGAGAGAGCCTCCTCCAGGTAGACCCTCGCCTGGGAGAACTTCAACCTCCCGGCACACAGCTTCCCCAGGAACAAGCACAGCCGGCTCTGGGACCAATAGAGTCGCTTTTTCCTGGCCGTTTCCCTGGCGACGCCCAGGTACGCCACCAGCTCGTCGTCGTCCGCCTGGCCCTCGAAGGTGGCGGCCAGCAGTTCCGGGGTGAGGCCGTAGAGGGCGCCGTACTCTGGTTTGAAGTCGCTGCCGTCGAGGAAAGCCAGGAGGAGGAGGACGCTCTGGCTGCTGCCGCCGCCGCCCTCGTCCACCGGGCGAGCGGAGAACTGAGGGGCGCCGGGTTCTAGAACATCCCGGCTCTCCGTGCCGTGCGTTCCGTTGGAGGTCACGACGGAAGGCGGGACTTTGGCCTTCTTCGTGGCGCTGAGAATCCTCTCGACCTTCCTCTTCAGCTCGGACCGCTCGTCTGCCTCCGTGCCGCCATCTGGAGGGCGAGAGACCAGAGACGGAGGAGAATAGAGAGAGAGAATTAGAGAGAGAGAATGAGAGAGTGTCTCTCTCAGGTTCCCATGTCAACAGAAGACATCGTCATCCTAAACTAGATGAAACTGGTATATGGTGTACGCTTACTTTGAACTGGCTGCTTTGGAGATTCATCCTCACCCGAGTAGATCTGGAAGTCAACCAAACGGTTAAACCAATGATAAAACAACATTCGGCGCGCCACAAAAATCGCAGCGGAAAACGGCCAGTCCTCGTCGCCGCGGAGACGGCGTTCCGTCTCACCCAGTTTGTAGACGGAGGTGAGGTTGTTGTGTGCGGTGTTCTTCAGCAGGGCGACGGTGTGGGGTACGAGCCGCTCCTCTCCCAGGGTGAGGAACTCCCTCTCCTCCCGGCACAGGAAGACCTCGGGGGCCCTGCGGAGACAGACACCACTTCAGACCCTGTCACTTCCTGTATCGGTCACCTGACAGACACCATCACTTCCTGTATCGGTCACCTGACAGACACCATCACTTCCTGTACCGGTCACCTGACAGACACCATCACTTCCTGTATCGGTCACCTATATACTGTACACTTACTCACAAGTGGATTGGTCGGGTTTGACCATGCAGGTTCTGACCAGTCCCGCCTCCCCGGTGTCCTCCTGCTGGCCAGCGAACCAATCAAAGCAGGACACCAGCAGTCCCACGATGATGATGCGATCGCCGGGCGCCAAGCTGAGCTCGTCTGGGCCCTCTGCGTCGTACGCGACCGCGGCCACACAGCTGCCCCTGGCTGAGAGAGAGACAGGGAGAGAGAGAGAGAGAGAGACAGAAAGAGAGAGAGAGACAGGGAGAGAGATGGAGAACGTTGGAATTCATGTTTTGTAGGTGGAATTCGGAGTGTGGAATTTTGGTCTTCGTGTTCCAAATTCTAATTCTAGAACCATCAGGCGTGGGGATTCTAATCTGAGCATCAGATGATCTAATCTCACCGAACTGGAGGGGGAAGTCGCATGCAGGCCTTCCGCTCCCGACTAAGATGTTCTCTGGACAGGACTTGAGGAACCACCTGGGGGGACAGGTGACACGTTGGACACGTCTCTGACCAGGCACTGACAGACAAGGAAATACATACAAAATACATACAAAATACTTCCACTTTCATAAGTGAGGAGAGCGAGAAAGAGAGAGAGACAGAAAGAGAAGTAAGAAAGAAAAAGAAAAAAAGAAAAGGGAGGGAGAGACAGAGAGAGAGACAAAGAGAGAGAGAGAGAGAGAGAGAGAGAGACAGAGAGAGAGAGGGAGACAGAGAGGGAGACAGAGAGAGAGGAGTTGTGAGAGAGAAGCCGATACCCACTGGTAGAAGGGGACGACAGGCTCCAGGGCCGGACTGGGCTTGGTGCCCCGGGCTCCGTCCCCCAGGGACAACACGGTCCAGCCGGAGCCCAGGAACGGGGGCTCGAACTGGGCTATGTCCCCCTGCTCCAGGTACAGGTCTCCTCCGGAGGTGGAGCTGTCAAACATCTGGTGGGAGCTGCAGCTGGCGAAGAAGGAGCCTGGGGAGGGAGGGGGGGGAGGGAGGGGGAGAGGGAGGGAGGGAGGGAGGAGGGTGGGAGGGGAGGGAGAGGGAGGGAGGGAGGGAGGGAGGGAGGGAGGGAGGGAGGGAGGGAGGGAGGGAGGGAGGGGGAGGGAGGGAGGGAGGGAGGGAGGGAGGGAGGGAGGGAGGGAGGGAGGGAGGGAGGGAGGGAGGGAGGGAGGGAGGGAGAGGGTGGCAGGGAGGGGAGGGAGGGAGGTTGTGTGTACAGTATCAACAGTAAATATGTGTGTATGATGTACACTGTGTGTGTGTAGTATACACAGTAAGAGTGTGTGGACCCTACCCTCCTGCATGAGTAAGCCGATGTACATGAGGTTGAGGGTTTCCTCCTGGATGGAGATCTCGATGCCCAGGTCCTCCTGATCCAGGGAGCGCAGCCAGAAGTCCTGGTCCAGCAGCAGGTTCTCCATGCACGGACCGAGGAACCCTGAAGGAACCAGGGAGCGCAGAGTGAGAACCAGGGAGCGCGCAGAGTGAGAACCAGGGAGCGCAGAGTGAGAACCAGGTCATACGAACATGGCAGAGCTGCGATATTCACTATACTGTAGCTAGTGAAAAGGACAGGTTTGTTGGATTTGGATTCAAGGCTTCTTGCTTTATGAACTCTAATCCAGACAGTGGGAAATGCTCACATACCCATGGTAAAATAAGTGGTGAACTTCCATATTTCTTCAAAGGTTTTGAACGTGACGAAGATGATGTTTTCTTCGCTGTTGATGGAGAGAATCTGAGCTGAAATCTCCTAAACACGAGAGAGAGGGAGCGTTTAGTCCTCTGGTGCGGCACACCGACATGCCATCAAATCCTCATTTAGTAGGACGATGTACAAAAACATATAAAAAAGAATCATAATTAAGAAACTTGCTGGTCTGTCGGAAATAAAAGAATGAATGTGTATGTTGCCAAGCTGCTGAGTCACAGTGAGGTCACAGTTAGAGCATATGAGGTCAGAGTTCATATGAGGTCAGAGATCAGGGTACCGTAAAGAGGGCCATGACTTCAGCGCTGTCAGCCTCCAGGACACGGAGTTTCCCCCTCAGCACTTCCTGTTTGCCCTCGTCGACAGGAAGTCTGTCCGGACCCTCCACCATGGCCAGCAGCATGGGCAGAGCTGGGACAGGAAGTCACATGACAGTTTGGTCAGAGCTGGGACAGGAAGTCACATGACAGTTTGGTCAGAGCTGGGACAGGAAGTCACATGACAGTTTGGTCAGAGCTGGGACAGGAAGTCACATGACAGTTTGGTCACCACTCCAGTGTATTGGTGTGAGTGCTTCAAACGCATTTTTGACTTGTGTGCTGGTCAGTAACACGTTTAGTTTTCTATGTTTCCTTGAGTGAACTGATCAACGGGGTCGATCCATCTACTTGAACCCCTCTCTACAACCGTGTTTCTGCTGATTCCACTTCCAATTCTAGAAGTCTTCCTGATAGAACCACTTTCCCTTCTAGAACAGTCTTCCTGATAGAACCACTTTCCCTTCTAGAACAGTCTTTCTGATGACACAAGCAGGAAATCACTACTAAAGTGAAGGATGAACTCAAGCAAGTTAATGTTTATGACGAGGGTTCGAGGCGCCTAGCCTAGGCTCTGGTGGCTGCGAGGAACTCAGGTGACTCAATAAAACCATAACACTCTAGTTCTTAAACAGACTCTGAAACCACATTCCACAGTTATGCAATCATAAACATCTATAACAATCTGGGAGACAGGTAAACTTGACTTTGTTGTGAATCTCACACAATCGTAAGTCTTGCTAACTGATCGATATATCCTAATGCCTATTTTATGCATATTGGTTTTTACTGTGTTGAGACTTGTAAGAAACGAGGATAACATGAGCCTTGGAGTTCCTGTTTCTCCCTCTGGATGAGTAAATACATCCATAGTATTTTTGCCAAAGGTTGTTTGTTCACATTGTCACACGCTGAGATTAATCAATGACCGTACAGCAGCTCTCTCAGGTCCAAGGTATAATCTAGTTCAAATTAATCCCTCTCTCACTTCCACTTGCTCCTCTCCCCCTCTCTCTCCCCCCTTCTCCCTCCCCCCTTCTCCCTACCTCGTCCCTTCTTCCTCCCCCGCTCACTCTCCCCCCCCCTCCCCTCCACTCCCTCCTGGACAGGGGCTAAGTGAATACTAGGGCATGGCGTGAACTCCATAACAATATCTGGGTGTGCCATCAAAATCAAAACATTCAGCCTTTCTTGTGGAAGCAGAATGTAAGGCACACACACACTTTTCAAGATTGCAATGTAACCCAATCTGGCCTCGTTTCTGAGCCACCAAAGAGTCCAGTAGACCAATAGTTTGGCAGAAATCCTTCACATCTATAACCTCAAACCTCTTTACTTCTTCATTACATCAACCCATATGATTCAAACAGGAAGTTTACATTGGACACATCAGCCTGTATGAAATATCAATACAAGGAGAAAGCACAGAATTAATAATATAGTACAGCAGAGACTGTGTGGAATCTGGGCAGTATAGCAGTCATAACTTCAACCAGCTGAACAAATGTAACCATCATCCCCTTCAGAATACTGTGGTTTGGAACTTGGAATCTGCATCAAATTCTATTCCAATGTGCCGTGATGGAATCTAGTTTAGCAACTTTTGCAGATGAAATGCATTACAAAATACGGGAACAAGGAACTTCTTGATGAAGAACTGACTGGTGTCGTATTTCTACAGAAGGCCGGTGGTTGGGCTGGTTACCTGTTGGGAAACTATCCTCCAACGTTGACAAGGTTCCTCTCCTCACACTGCCAGTCTCTTTGGAAAAAACTGCGCTCTGTGTTAAACAAGAAAAACACACAAGAAAGTATATCAAACTGAAACTAATACGTTCTTAGGCTTATTGTAACATACTCAAATGATCGGAAACTGTTTAGAACTTTTGTTTTATGGTCACAGATTTGTTGTCGTTTGATTGACACGATTGTCAACATTTGAAGCGGATTCAAATAAGTCAGCGGGTTAGTATTGTGTGGGCAGTGTGTGACTTTGCAGTCGTGCACTACTGAGGTTATTATGGCAGGAAAACGAATCTGTCCCTGTCTTATATCAACATTTCCTGCGTGTGATAAACACAGAAAAACACAGGTTCTGATTTCACATAGGCGTATACGCTAAATCGGATGAGTGCAAAAACAAAAGAGTTACATCAAACCAAACCATATAAAAAGTGATTATAGTAATTATTAAAGGTCTTTTAACGTACCCATTCTCTTGCTCTTGGTGAGGGTCCCTCTCTTCATCCCGAGGTCATGGGTGATCGGCGGATAGCTCTCGCCTGAACCGTCGACTTGCAACTCCGTTGCCCAATAGCCCCGGCTCGAAACTGGTCATTTCGAATCTAATAATTTACCGTTTTGTCACGTATCATAAAACTCAACCGGTGTACAGACTTTGATGTCACGCGCCCACTGTGTTCCGCGCGGACTTCACGTTGGTAGGGAGCGCAATAAACTTTTATCGCCGTCAAAGATGACATAGCGCATCACAAACACGCAGAGAATGTTTTCGTGAGGAATAAGAGACAAAGCAGAAACATCTGTTTTGGTAAATAACTAATTGATCCTCTGCTAATCGAATGCTGGTTCCGAAGTCCTGTTTAAAACACCAGATCGAATTGAGACTACAACTTGTCACGTCCTTTCCAGTGACGTTTACAACCTGTGCCTCGTGCTGCCCAGCAGCCAGTGAAATGGACTGGTTTAGTAATCGCTGACTAAACAAACATTTTCCTGCCCAAATCCACGTCACGCAGGCATTGAATGCTTCGTGCCACTTAAAACAGCTAAAACGATACAGAGCAGCTCTTTCTGGGCCCCTCTCCTTCACACACAACATAGGCACTACAACTGACAAAAATGTGTAACCGTTTACATTAGACTACCCTATAGCTGAACAAATACTGCCCTGTGTTCTCCAGGTCCCATGGACTGGTACAGGCGGTACTTGAGTCGGTATCCACCCTCCCCCTCCGCGGGCAAAGAACTCTGAAGTTTGTATAGTCTTGACTAAGAAACACATCTAGACAATTTGTTTCACTCAATATAAACGCAGTGTGAAGTCACTGTGGCCTTGGGATAAGAAATAGTCCTTAGGCTACACATTATTTAGACTTTAATTCCATATTAGTTTTCGTGATTCCATGCATGTACCATGAGTCACTGCTTGAGTAAATCTTCCCTGCCCACAATTTTGAGGGGTCTGTCTCCTGGCCATGCCCAGGTGAACACACCTCCCCCCCCCGACAAGTTTCCTCATTTACATACGAAATTGCCAAGTGAGTCGATCGACCTCAAGAGTTCAACTTCATCCAGTTGAATGGAGTTTCCACTAGGATGGTTTTCGTGTGATTTTAACGGAATTAGGCCTATAATGCGGCGAAGGATATCATTGACCAACGTTTCAAGTGTCGGTTGCAAGTTTTTAATGGCTTCTGGCTGTAACAGTCTACATTAGACTATAGCTTACATCGCTCCAATTCTCATGGACTGGTACAGGCTAGGTAGGCCTACTGGATATGTAGCAACTGGATATGGATAGTAGCCTAATGAACTCTGAAGTTTGTATAGTCTTGACTAAGAAACACATCTAGACCATTTGTTTCACTCTCAAATATCAACGCAGTGTGGAGTCACTGTGGCCTTGTTGTGATAACATAAATAGTTCTTACACATTTTAAGACTCCAGTTACAAATTAGTTTCGTGATTCCATGCAGCTACCTGAGTCACTGCTTGAGTAAATCTCCTCTGCCCACAATATTGAGGGTTCTGTGTTCAGACCATGCCCACGTGAACACACCTCCCCGCGAAAAGTTTCCTCATTTACATACGAAATTGCCAATTGTGTCAGTCTTCACATCGACCTCAGAGTTCAACATCATCCTCACAGCGAGTGAGGTTCGTGTGATAAGCGGCAATACCTTTTTTACGGAATTATGTTTCGATGGATATCATTGACAAAAGTTGTCGGTTTCATCTGCAAGCTTCCATTGGATTCTGACTGAAAACTTAGCGTCGTTGTCAAGCTCGGATAATTAATCGAAACTTTTAAGAAACACTTTGGTGAGTAGCCTAGCCTATTTTTTTATGCTGTGTAAAAAATATGCCTCATGTTTGCTTGACAATGTGCTGGCTAGGTCTATTAGCTAGTTAGTTTAGCAAAAAGAGGGGCTTGACTAAGTTTGGCCAGTTTTAAAATAGTTCGTTGGTGGCGAGAGGTCAAATATTGTAGCTTGAATAACGGCAACAACAAGAAATGGCGTAGATGTGAGTGAACACGGTGAGAGGAAGATTTGAGTTTCTACCAAGGTCTGAATGCTGTTGCCTACAGTGCATAATATATGCGAGTTTAGCGCATAATGTCAAAGTTTAGGTCGTGCATGCTATGCCAACTGCTGCAAGCGCGTAGGCCTAGCAAGGCAATCTCACCAAATAAATGGAGATCGGTTTTACCACTACGTGGCGACATTGTTCCATATGTATAGCCTAGCTCTTTAGGCGATGTCTTAGTTTGTTTATGTTAGCTGTGTAGTCTTTTAAAACTTGTGAGTTTGTTATTCCGTAATGTGAAGTAACTCAACACGACCATATTTGATCTTTAATTTGGACCCATGTTCTGTTCCAACTTGTTTTAATATAGGAAACTGTTTCCATTCATTTTCCATTGGAGAAATAATTATCACGTGACCGGGACGTGCTTTATTCTTAGTTTGTAGCGTTCGAAATGGTTAGTTTGAAACTTTTGCTGATCTCGCGAGTTGCGGCGATCGTGTTAAATGCATGTCATGCCTTCTACTATGAATGAATATTTTGATCAAATATTACTACAACTCTGAGCGGGTTTGACATGTCCGAGCAAAGACACCCTCCAATTTCTTATGATTCAGTATCGCTTCTCGGCCTTTTGGCTAAGATCAAGTGTAGTATCTGTTCTTATCAGTTTAATATCTGATACGTCCCCTACCCGGGGACCATATATTAAATTGATTTTTGGAACTGGGAGATGGAATAGGGGCTTGCTCCGTCCACTCCACGCATCGACCTGGTATTGCAGTACCTCCAGGAACGGTGCACTCCCCTCCCGGGGAAACAACGGTGTTAAATGGAAAACGATCGCTTCCTGTAGCTATGACTACGAAACCATAGTTACGGACAGCAGGGTTGTTTGAGTTTGAGTAAATTATGTGAACAACTCCCATGTATTGTTTTTCTTTAACGTTGATCAGTTTGTGTACACCATTTTAGGAGATGGAATAGTTTGTCGCAATCCCAGAGAAAAAAACGTTCTCAGTGATCAACCAGGAACGTGAATAGTATCAAGTCAAATACTCTGGCCCTAGTAGGCCTATTTAGTCGCAAATGTAACGATTAGGAAGAGTTACGTTCCAAAAGCATAACTGACTTGGCAACATTAGTTACGACGTTCTGTCTCTCTCTGTCTGTTCTGCTAGCGCCATCTAGTGTACGCTTGTGGAACTGTCTTGTTGTCCTCGTGAATAGCGCCCTCTAGTGTATGCTTGTGGAACTGTCTTGTAGTCCTCGTGAATGTAGACCGTAGAAACAAGAATTTAAGGTTTCATAGTTCGTTTCAGATTTCTTCTTTAGGCTGATTGTGTTTGGAGGGTAATGACCATGTCCTCCAGGTTGTATAACTGGTAGTTTACAACTAATAGGGACATTTTTCTATCAAAACGTAACGGTTACTAGACAGATACAGCATTGAATTCTGGGAAATTAAAACACGGATGTATCAACATGCTGTTTACACACCAAGCACTATTTTCTTTACCCCTCCGTTCTCCTGTATTGAAGTTGTTTTTGAAGGGTTCTTTTATATATAGGCGCTCTCCTCCGGTGTCGTTGCTATAACCGTCACCGTGTAGTGCATGCTCCGTGATGACCCCCTCACGTTGACCGTGTACAACTCATACTTACCTGGCAGGGGAGACACCATGATCATGAAGGTGGTTCACCCAGGGCGAGGCTCGGCCATTGCACTTCGGCTGTGCTGACCCCTGCGAATTTCTCAAATGTGGAAATCTCGACTGCATAATTTGTGGTAGTGGGGGACTGCGTTCGCGCTCTCCCCTGATTTCTGTGTCAAAGACAATATCCTCTCCTAACCACTGTGGGGCAGTGTTGAGTGGTCTGGCTCGTGTAACATCGTCAGCCTCGAGACCGGTTTCCTACTCGACTAGAGCTGTCGGGGAACTTGACCTGAAAGTTGATCACTTTGCTCTTCCCAGTAAAACGATCCACTACACCATCCTTGATACTTTCATATACCGTGTACCTATACTGTGATACACACACTATGTAGAAACAGCGAGACATTCATACATGTATAACTATACACACAGCCTTACACAGTAAATCACCATGATCTTAATAAGCCAGTCTGTCATCACTACGCTGCCAGAGACAGTCACACTTGCTCACACGTGGATATCAAGAAGCAGCGTGCCAACTTTGCTGACATCAAGAAGAAGCTGCAAGGCACAGGCCTACGATATGGCATGTTGTATCCTGCAAGACTGATAGTCACCATCGAAGGGAATAAACACATCTACAATAACCCAACAGACGCAGCCAACGATCTGAGGAGCAGGCTTCCTACTATATTTGGCTAACGTTCGCGGAGAGACGAGGTATGATTAAAGCAGCAAAGTATAGCTTTACCTGTGAAAACCACTTTCAGCAGTCAGCCTGTAAATACAAGTCTCTCTCTATCTCCTCTAAAGCAATTGAATATTTAATGTATAGTTTCATGCTGTGACGAGGGCGTTCCGGTTTGACCGTGAGCGTGCTTCATGAGAATTCCCGTGCGTAATGATGCCGGAGACGCACCGTTCTGTTTTTTATTTGGGCTAGTATTATTATTTGTGTAGGGTGAAGGTCTGATCACTGCAGCAAGGTCAGCTGTGCCTTTTATATTAGTTCACGGACAGGGAATGGACGTAGATTCGTCCCCCTTTTTGTTATGTGTATATTTGCCTTTTGGCAATCTTGATGTTGTTTTTTGTGTGTTATGTGCCTATCCCCCCTCTATGTGTGTGCAGAACATTTATAATTCCAGGGCATATTTTTGTATTTTAAGTTCTTACTATTTTCTTTCTCCTGTCAGCAAATGCATGGGTACTGTAACTCAATGTGGAAAAGGTTACTATGACTACTATTAAACTAGTGAGCTGGAATGTAAAAGGGATTTCTAATAAAACAAAGCGATATAAAATAATAACTCATTTGAAATCCCTGGAAAGTGATGTGGCAATGTTACAGGAGACACATTTGAAGAATGCAGAAGCTGTTAAGTTAAGACAGAGATGGGTTGGACAGGTATTTAAGACAGAGATGGGTTGGACAGGTATTTTCAGCTGTTAAGTTAAGACAGAGATGGGTTGGACGGTATTTTCAGCTCCAGGTACAGGGGCCTCCAGAGGTGTCAGCACTTTAATAGCAAAACGTTTATCTTTTAAGTTAACCCAAGAAATAGCTGACAAAGATGGCAGATATATTATTATATCGGGTTTCCTACAAAACATAAAGTGCACTTTGGTGAATGTATATGCTCCTAACACAGGGCAGGCAGAATTTCTATCTAGATTAATGTGATTTTAGCTCAATTCTCTGCGGATCCAATCTTTATGGGTGGAGACTTTAACCTGGAGCCTGTACTACGAAGCAAGATTTGGCGTTAGCGAGGTAACTTCAGGTTCAACCCCGGGTTTTCTGTACTACGAAGGTGGATCACTTGTTATCGGGGTAGATCGCCATGGTAACATATGCTGAACGGTAGGGGTGTAACGGTACACGTATTTGTACCGTACCGTGACGGTACAGGCACGTATTTGGTGTTACAGAGGTGGACCGCGGTCCGCAAATGTGGCGTACATAGCGTTAATATGGCGAATGTAAAGGTTTGTTTTGAGGCGCGGACTTAAAACTTGAAGTCGGAGTTATAGTATTGCATGGATGGTGCACATGACTTAGAAACTAGCTAACCAAGTAGCTAGCTAGCCGAGTGTAAGTGGCGGCGCTTGCATTGAAACACACTGTCAGATCAAGCTAGCTCTACCGTTAGCACATGAAAACCTAACCTAAGCAAGTGTTTTTTTTACCTGAGTTTTTACCTGAGTTTATGTCATAGTGTACTTACGTTAGACGAAAAGTCTTTGATTAGTGGCCTGTCAGTCAATTAATGGTCCTTGTTGAAGTAGACTGCATTAGTTATTTAGTGCTTGTTCACTGAAAATGTATACAGTGATTCATCCACTTTATTTAAATACGATGTAGGCGCGTTATCATTCACGTCAGAAACGTGAATAGTAAAAACGCTCGTACTGGAGAGGGGAGGAGTACCATCGTCAGTAGCTATGATAGTGACATTATACTCGGAGTGGATTTCCCTGTCGAGCATGTCTCCAAGCACGAGGGAGTAATATTTCCAGTCAATGGAACGTCACCTCTGACGTACCGTACTGTACCGTACCGTGACTTCAAAACCGAGGTACGTACCGAACCGTGACTTTTGTGTACCGTTACACCCCTACTGAACGGCTAACCTGGGGGCTGTTGCACGAAACCAGGATAAGCGATTAAGCCGGGATATTCAAGTTATCCTGGATGACTTTAGCTTTGACTTGGTTGCACGAAAGCAGCTTGAATTAAGCCCAGCCAAGTAACCATGGAGATTTATTCTTTGCAGCTAGCCTGCTCCAGAGCAGGCTAACAGTCAGGCTAAGCTTAATTCTGGAGTCTCGTGTCAAATCAGCGGACGCTCTGATCCGAAATAAACGTATTTAGCAGTTATTTCGTTGTCTACGGAATGTGTTCTGATTTATTTTTATTAACATGCATTACTTGTCACTATTGCTGTCACGAGTTAGATTTTAAACCCTACTATTGCAGTTGTTTAGATGGTTAGAAATGGTTGAATAAAGTCAGTGATGAGGGCAATATATAAAGTATCTGTGTTTCTTCTTGCACCATGGCATTCCCATTTCTAAACGACATGTTGGACGAAGAAGCACTGATACTAAGACGTGCTTTTAGACATGAAAGGGTGTTTCGGGACAAATCTGACCTGTTAGCTTTTTCGGACGAGTAGGCTACTTGCAGTGACGTGCGGTCAGGGGAGGCAGTGTCATCATATGTAATAAAACGAATAACATAAAATAATAATATGTGTCCACTGATCTGTGATATAAATATAATTATTGGATGATTCCAAGGGGTTTTATAGCCACTATCGCTGAATTTAAGTATTTTCCTGTTCAAATACGGGGAAAGAAGCGAATATAGCTGTGCCTCCTCTCGGATTGCGCAATCCCACACAAACTGGGCTGAGCTGCTATTTTTTTTGCACACATTTTTATTATATGTCCTCACATTTCATAGTCTTGGTCATGTATTTTACGTATTTGTAGGCTATAACATATTAGTCTTGCTGATCGTACATATTATTAATTGTTGCTCAGCGGGTGAAGAATGCTGCACGCATGTGCTGCATCAGTGAATTTGTGATCGATACCTTGGTCTATTTAAGAAATCCGTGAAGCTGCACTTATCCCAACTATGTACACCTGAATTGACATAGCTTTACCTTCTCATCCTGGCTCGGCAAACGTGCAACCGATTAAGCCGCGATGAGCTGATCACACTAAGTCAAGCGGCGCCTTTTCAGTTATCCTGGATATCTTTATTCTACTTTAGTGCAACAGCCCCCTGGTCGGGAGCAGGTTATAGTTGGAGATCAGAGATCAACCGGTATAAAAGCCCCGCCCACTAACTCATTCTTGAGAGGATAATGGCGTTACCGTTCATAGAAGATGTGGAGCTTGGTGCGCGGATATTGAGAGGTGCGCTCAGAACAGCCAGAACATCAGAATCAGAAAGGGTTTTAATCGCCATGAAAGTTTGCACAGACAAGCAATTTGCTTTGGCAGGAAGGTGCGTCGTTAAACATATAGGAATCCTAAAAAAATAATATGAGATCTAACTATAGGAAAAGTACATAGACTAGCAATGCTTAGAATGTGCATATGCAATGCATAGCGTTGCGTAATTTCGCTACGGGTACTTTTATGTAGTGTCATGTTGATATGTTATTCCTATTCAATGGGGTGTCTCCCCTTAAAACCCCTTCTGCTGTCCTTGGGTTGCTTTGACCCACTTTCTAATTATTTACATATCAAAATGTTGGGTTTCTTTCAACCAAAACATTTCAAACCAAAAAGAACAATGTGTATACGTAGCCTACAATGATCATTTCACTACCCACAAAAGACACAACAAAAAAGGTATAAAAACACCAAAACGTAGAAAAAAGTTTAACAAATACATCCTCATGTGTTCTCCCTTTCCTAGGAACACAGAAATATAATGTCAGTGTAACTAAGTTTAGTGTCATTCAGTCATGTACTATATCTTCTCATATTCCAGTTTTCTATCTCCAACCTTGTTTTTTTAATTAAAAGCCTCTTATACTCTATATCAAGCTCCAGGGTTCTTTTATACAGGGCCCTCACATTGTCTGCTCCAACCTGAAACAAATAAAGAACATTGTCCCTTTGTAAGGCACACTTGGAGAAAGTTGAAGGTGTCCATTTGACTACTGTGTTTCAAGGTTCATTGCTTATACCTTGTGTCTTTGTCTTGGCCTTGAGGTGGAGGCCCTATGCTCAGGGGGAGGAACAAGTTCCTCTTCCTGCTGAGTTTAACACCATAGCAATTGAATCAATTGATTTATATTTGAAATGAGCACTTCAAGGACTTATGTCTCATGTTATGTTCAGACCACCACCATTAGTAAGTCATTACAGACACTTCAATCACAGCCACACGTTCACACACTCTCACCATCTATGTTGCAAGTGGTAAAACAAAATCAAAAGTGTACCCCCAAAATGCTCTCTGAGCAGGCAGGCACAGTTTCCTGATCATCTAGGACCTCCACTCCTCCCAGAAAGTAAATGGCATATTTGATCAATATTCAACAACCACATATGGCATACGTACTGGCGTATGACTATTAGTTTCATGGTTACCTCTGTATGGCACAGTGGGACGACAGTGGATGGTGGCAGCAACACCACTATATTTCCTGTCACTGCAGAGGACAGTAATACATTCCACTTAGTATTGCTAGTTTATTTACCCTTAGTATAGATGGTCCACATATTTACATTTAAGGTTCCTATGTGTTTATTGTATGCACCTTCCTGCCAAAGCAAATTCCTTGTCTGTGCAAACTTTCATGAATAAATCCCTTTCTGATTCTACATTTCACTTCTACAATATTTATAAATAATTGTTGAATGCACATGGTCACATAGATCACTTGAAACATACATATGCCTGGGTTTCCGAGCTGCTGCCACCAGTGTCTGAAGAAATGCCCCCTTCCACTCATTCCATCATGGGGCGACCCTGATAGCTTGAGAGGGCCAGCTCCTCAGCAAGAGTGAAGTCCTGTGGAGGAGTTCATTGTTCTATGGGCCCTTTGTAGCTATACCAATATCCTACAAAAGGTACTGGCAATTAAGCCAGTAAGTATTGCCTACTGCTACTTACTTATGTTTTTATTTTTTTATTTGCTCTCACGATCGTTTGCCACTTCCAGGGTTGCAACTAAAATAATACAGCAACAAAAGTTTAACGTTATGGAATGCACACGTGTAATTATGGTCACATCTTGTGCCTGGGACAGTGATATCAATAAATCATGTAGGCTAGTTTACGCATTTACAGCGTCTGCTATTTTCTACCAGTTTAGCAGCAGCAAATTCGTTGATTTTTGCCTGTATCATATGTCTGTATTCCTGATATGTTCGTGTAACAATATTTCACGCAGGAGGAGTAGACAAAGTTTGTAAATGTATTGTCCGGAATGTCCGCTCCTCTTCCGTGACATATGCGGCTCTTGTTTTGTCCGTGTTTGCGATTGGATATACGGTGCAAACACCGCCCCTTTATGTGAACGCGCACATCTCTAGATTAGAAAGATCTGGCTTGAGTTAAAGAGTTGATAACCGCCGTCGTGATACCGTTTATCGTGATTGCGATTGTCTCGCTTTGTGTAGCCGGGTAACTGAGAGTAATCCAGAGCATGTTGATCTTGATTCGTAGTACAGGCCCTCTGGTTAGCGAACCTGCTGTAGATAGGTCTAGCCGCCCACTCCCATCTGATAGGTCACTCTCTGTAGCATTTAAAGATTTAAAAGAATCTCTGGCAATGTCTGACATATGGCGTGTAGTGAACCCGGGTTTGCGGGAATATACATTCTATTCTCATGCTCATAACTCATACTCAAGGATTGATTATTTACTTTTGTCCCAAAACATAGTTGAGAATGTGATTGACAGCAAAATACACAATATTATTATTTCAGACCACGCCCCTTTGTCAGTCCTCCTCTCTCTCTCTCAGAACAACCATAAAAATAAACAGTGGAGATTTAACAACTCTTTACTCAAGGATGAAGAGTTTGTGTCCATATTAAAAGAGAAAACAAAAGAGTTTATTAAGATCAATCTAACTTCAGTGCCCTCAATACAAATAGTATGGGAAGCATTTAAGGTTACCTGTAGAGGATGGATTATTAGCTATGCTACAGCCAAAAAGAAAAGAATGGTGATGAAGAAAAAGAGTTTGACTTCAGAGCTTAAGACATTAGAATCACAGCATATGCGGGATCCTATGAATATAAGATAAAAAAATGAAATGCTGATCTGTAAAGCAGAACTACAATCAATTATACATGAAGAGACGGCATTTGCACTGTTTAGACTTTCGTCGTAAATATTTTGAAAGTGGTGACAAAGCAGGCAAAATGCTAGCCTTAAGGTTAAAACAACTGCAAAATCGGCAGTCAATTTCACATATATGTAAAAGCACTGATGAAGTAATTTACGAGCAAACACAAATTAATAAAGCTTTCAGAGAATATTATTCAAAACTGTATCAGTCAGAAGGTCCAATAAACGAGAACGAGATGGAATCTTTTTTTCAGGACATCTCCTTACCAACCTTAAAAGAGGAGGAGAGAGAAAGTTTAGAGGCACCTATCACAGAAAGGGAAATACTCTCAGCTTTGAAAGCTTTCCCAACTGGGAAAGCACCAGGCAACGATGGCTTTACCATAGAACTTTATAAATGCCTCCAAAATAATTTATCTCCACTTCTTACTTTACTATTTAATGATATATTAACTAATCACTCCATGCCACTGACTATGCGCCAAGCCACTATCTCGCTGTTGCCTAAACCTGGTAAGGATCATTCACAAATGACAAATTTTCGCCCTATAAGTATGTTAAATAACGATTATAAGCTGTTTGCTAAAATTCTTGCTATGCGCATGGAGACCGCCATTTCCTCATTGATCCATCTTGATCAAGTAGGATTTATTAAAGGTCGATTTGCTTCCAATAACATGAGAAGACTGTTCCAGGTAATGGCGACAGCCAGCACTCTACAGCATCCAGCGATAGCCATATCGCTGGATGCTGAGAAAGCCTTTGACAGGGTAGAGTGGCATTATTTGTTTCATGTTATGTCAAAATTTGGTTTTGGACCAGTTATTATTAACTGGGTGAAGGCCCTCTATAACAACCCTAGTGCTTCAATTAGAACTAATGGAATTGTATCCGAACCTTTCCAACTTCTGAGATCTACCCGACAGGGTTGTCCTGCCTCACCATCACTCTTCATTTTGGCCTTAGAACCTCTAGTATGTGCTATCCGAGCAGAGAGGAAAATCACTGGTATCCAGATTGGGGGTCATGATTTTAAAGCTAATCTATTTGCGGATGATTTGTTATTAACATTATCACAACCACATAAATCAATCCCGCAAGTGATGAATTAATTGAGGTATTTGGCAAGTTTTCAGGGTACAAGGTGAATTTTAATAAGAGTGAAGCCATCCCATTAAATACTATGACCTTTCCTTCACATCTGGGTTCTGCCCCCATCCAATGGAAGCCACAAGGTATGAGATATCTAGGAATCAACATTAAGACTCCCATTGAGGATATTTTTGATTTAAATGGCCCTTTCCATCTTAAAACAATTAAGGAGGACATTAAGAGATGGACAGTTTTACCTATTTCATTATGGGGCAGAGCAGAAGTGCTTAAAATGAATATTTTACCTAGATTATTATTTCTTATATCAGCAATTCCTCTTAAATTCACGCTTTACTGGTTCAAAGAAATTAATAAATTATTCACAGATTTCTTGTGGAGTAATAAAAAACCAAGAATCAGTTACAAAAGATTAACCAGACCGAGGAAAAGAGGTGGATTGGGAGTCCCAGATGTTTATTCTTATTACCTTGCCTACAATGCTAGGTTTCCTTTGTTGTGGGCCTATACAGGACAGAGTGAGTTAGGGAGTTGGAAATGGGTAGACGAAAACATTTTAGCCAACCAAGACAAATCCCTCTCCCTAACCGCGTTATGGTATTACCCTAAAACCAACTTGAAAATAGGCAATCCTCTAATAATATTTTCCTGTGAGGTTGTGAAAATTATCCAGAAACGTCTCCCCTTCAATGGAGCATACTTACCATCTTGCCCTATATGGAGTAACCCTGTATTAAAAGCTGGTGGTAAAAAACATTAACAAACAAATCGTGGCAACAAAGAGGTATAAACCAAGTGGGTCAGATAGTGAAGGATGGATATATGGTACCCTTTATTGTCTTAAAAACACAATATGATTTAAAAGATGTCGACTTCTTTGCGTATTTACAATTAAAATCTATTTTGGGGTTACTTATATCAAAACAACCCACAGTAGAGATCCAGGATAAAGAGTTGGATATAAAACTGAGGGAGATTGCATCAGGAAAGAGAACAGTGTCAAGGTTGTATGAGTTGTTGACCACTGCATCCGTGGATAACCTATCCTTTATCCAACACAAATGGGAGCAGGACTTGGGCATATCCTTGAGTAATGCACAGTGGGACACTGTAACAAAAAACACTACAACCCTATCCAAATGTGTAAGATATAAAATTCTTCAATTAAAAATGTTATTCCCCGTAGTCCCTCTCTCATTTGTGTTGGCATGGTTGTGTTGAGGCAGGAACATTGATACATCAATTGTGGCAATGCCCCGCAGTACAGAGTTTTTGGAAAGGTATTATTTATAATTTGTCTTCTTTCTTGAATGTGAGAATACCACTCTGCCCATTAACTTGCCTTCTAGGCAGTAGAGTCGAAAACATTGAATCAACAGTCACCCAACGCATCATAGCCTTGGCTTTCCTGTCAGCGAAGCGAATTATTTAGATAAATTGGAAGATACGTAAACCCAATTGCTTTAGCATTGAAAATTGGCTGACAGACTTTTTAGACCTCCTTTCAATGGAGCGAGCAGCATCAGCTCTCAATGACCATGACTGTGGTAAAGAAGGTCCCTGGACCTTTATAAGCATGAACTTAAGAAACTGGACATTTAAATCAATGTATTTAAAAGTATGGATCTGCACCCCCCCCTGTGTTGTATTTTGTATTGTCCTGTGAGTTTTTTGTCTTGTGGTGTATATTTTGTCTGTGATTGTTTTGTTTAAGAAAATAATAAAAAATATTAATAATAAATAAATAAAAAACACCTGCTCACACGAGACCCTGCTCTTTAATCTCTACACATTTAGCCAGGTAATCCCTGAGGGAGGAGGAGGAGGACCCTAGTAGGCCTATGTAGCCGCAAATGTAACGATTAGGAAGAGTTACGTTCCAAAAGCATAACTGACTTGGCAACATTAGTTACGACGTTCTGTCTCTATCTGTCTTTTCTGCTAGCGCCCTCTAGTGTATGCTTGTGGAACTGTCTTGTAGTCCTCGTGAATGTAGACCGTAGAAACAAGAACTTAAGGTTTCATAGTTCGTTTCAGATTTCTTCTTTAGGCTGATTGTGTTTGGAGGGTAATGACCATGTCCTCCAGGTTGTATAACTGGTAGTTTACAACTAATAGGGACATTTTTCTATCAAAACGTAACGGTTACTAGACAGATACAGCATTGAATTCTGGGAAATTAAAACACGGATGTATCAACATGCTTTTACACACCAAGCACTATTTTCTTTACCCCTCCGTTCTCCTGTATTGAAGTTGTTTTTGAAGGGTTCTTTTATATATAGGCGCTCTCCTCCGGTGTCGCTGCTATAACCGTCACCGTGTAGTGCATGCTCCGTGATGACCCCCTCACGTTGACCGTGTACAACTCATACTTACCTGGCAGGGGAGACACCATGATCATGAAGGTGGTTCACCCAGGGCGAGGCTCGGCCATTGCACTTCGGCTGTGCTGACCCCTGCGAATTTCTCAAATGTGGAAATCTCGACTGCATAATTTGTGGTAGTGGGGGACTGCGTTCGCGCTCTCCCCTGATTTCTGTGTCAAAGACAATATCCTCTCCTAACCACTGTGGGGCAGTGTTGAGTGGTCTGGCTCGTGTAACATCGTCAGCCTCGAGACCGGTTTCCTACACGACTAGAGCTGTCGGGGGAACTTGACCTGAAAGTTGATCACTTTGCTCTTCCCAGTGAAAACGATCCACTACGCCATCCTTGATGCTTTCATATACTGTGTACCTATACTGTGTGTTTACGTGATGTTTATTTGTTAGCCTCATTTTTACGGCTTTGTTTACACACACTGTGTAGAAACAGCGAGACATTCATGCATGTATAACTATATACACACAGCCTCACACAGTCTCACACAGTCTCTCACCAGATCTCACACAGTCTGTCATCACCACGTCTCCACGACAGTCTCACACAGTGCTCACACAGAACCCTATTCCTTATTAAAATCTTAGCTCTAGCTCAAAACAGAGTATTGGGACACAATATTTAGACTTTAATTCCATATTAGTTTTCGTGATTCCAAGCATGTACCATGAGTCACTGCTTGAGTAAATCTTCCCTGCCCACAATTTTGAGGGGTCTGTCTCCTGGCCATGCCCAGGTGAACACACCTCCCCCCCGACAAGTTTCCTAATTTACATACGAAATTGCCAAGTGCGTCGGTCGACCTCAATAGTTCAACTTCATCCAGTTGAATGGAGTTTCCACTAGGATGGTTTTCGTGTGATTTTAACGGAATTAGGCCTATAATGCGGCGAAGGATATCATTGACCAACGTTTGAAGTGTCGGTTGCAACTTGCAAGCTTTTAATGGCTTCTGGCTGTAACAGTCTACATTAGACTATAGCTTACATCGCTCCAATTCTCATGGACTGGTACAGGCTAGTAGGCCTACTGGATATGTAGCAACTGGATATGGATAGTAGCCTAATGAACTCTGAAGTTTGTATAGTCTTGACTAAGAAACACATCTAGACCATTTGTTTCACTCTCAAATATCAACGCAGTGTGGAGTCACTGTGGCCTTGTTGTGATAACATAAATAGTTCTTACACATTTTAAGACTCCAGTTACAAATTAGTTATCGTGATTCCATGCAGCTACCTGAGTCACTGCTTGAGTAAATCTCCCCTGCCCACAATATTGAGGGTTCTGTGTTCAGACCATGCCCACGTGAACACACCTCCCCGCGAAAAGTTTCCTCATTTACATACGAAATTGCCAATTGTGTCAGTCTTCACATCGACCTCAGAGTTCAACATCATCCTCACAGCGAGCGAGTGAGGTTCGTGTGATAAGCGGCAATACCTTTTTTACGGAATTATGTTTCGATGGATATCATTGACAAAAGTTGTCGGTTTCATCTGCAAGCTTCCATTGGATTCTGACTGAAAACTTAGCGTCGTTGTCAAGCTCGGATAATTAATCGAAACTTTTAAGAAACACTTTGGTGAGTAGCCTAGCCTATTTTTTTATGCTGTGTAAAAATATGCCTTATGTTTGCTTGACGATGTGCTGGCTAGGTCTATTAGCTACTTAGTCTAGCAAAAAAGAGGGGCTTGACTAAGTTTGGCCAGTTTTAAAATAGTTCGTTGGTGGCGAGAGGTCAAATATTGTAGCTTGAATAACGGCAACAACAAGAAATGGCGTAGATGTGACGTGAACACGGTGAGAGGAAGATTTTAGTTTCTACCAAGGTCTGAATACTGTTGCCTACTGCATACATGTGCGAGTTTAGCGCGTAATGTCAAAGTTTATGTCGTGCATGCAATGCCAACTGCTGCAAGCGCGTAGGCCTAGCAAGGCAATCTCACCAATAAATGGAGATCGGTTTTACCACTACGTGGCGACATTGTTCCATATGTATAGCCTAGCTCTTTAGGCGATGTCTTAGTTTGTTTATGTTAGCTGTGTAGTCTTTTAAAACTTGTGAGTTTGTTATTCCGCAATGTGAAGGAACTCAACACGACCATATTTGATCTTTAATTTGGACCCATGTTCTGTTCCAACTTGTTTTAATATAGGAAACTGTTTCCGTTCATTTTCCATTGGAGAAATAATTATCACGTGACCGGCACGTGCTTTATTCTTAGTTTGTAGCGTTCGAAATGGTTAGTTTGAAACTTTTGCTGATCTCGCGAGTTGCGGCGATCGTGTTAAATGCATGTCATGCCTTCTACTATGAATTAATATTTTGATCAAATATTACTACAACTCTGAGCGGGTTTGACATGTCCGAGAAAGACACCCTCCAATTTCTTATGATTCAGTATCGCTTCTCGGCCTTTTGGCTAAGATCAAGTGTAGTATCTGTTCTTATCAGTTTAATATCTGATACGTCCCCTACCCGGGGACCATATATTAAATTGATTTTTGGAACTGGGAGATGGAATAGGGGCTTGCTCCGTCCACTCCACGCATCGACCTGGTATTGCAGTACCTCCAGGAACGGTGCACTCCCCTCCCGGGGAAACGACGGTGTTAAATGGAAAACGGTCGCTTCCTGTAGCTATGACTACGAAACCATAGTTACGGACAGCAGGGTTGTTTTAGTTTAGAGTAAATATGTGAACAACTCCCATGTATTGTTTTTCTTTAACGTTGATCAGTTTGTGTACACCATTTTAGGAGATGGAATAGTTTGTCGCAATCCCAGAGAAAAAACGTTCTCAGTGATCAACCAGGAACGTGAATAGTATCAAGTCAAATACTCTGGCCCTAGTAGGCCTATTTAGTCGCAAATGTAACGATTAGGAAGAGTTACGTTCCAAAAGCATAACTGACTTGGCAACATTAGTTACGACGTTCTGTCTCTATCTGTCTGTTCTGCTAGCGCCATCTAGTGTACGCTTGTGGAACTGTCTTGTTGTCCTCGTGAATAGCGCCCTCTAGTGTATGCTTGTGGAACTTTCTTGTAGTCCTCGTGAATGTAGACCGTAGAAACAAGAATTTAAGGTTTCATAGTTCGTTTCAGATTTCTTCTTTAGGCTGATTGTGTTTGGAGGGTAATGACCATGTCCTCCAGGTTGTATAACTGGTAGTTTACAACTAATAGGGACATTTTTCTATCAAAACGTAACGGTTACTAGACAGATACAGCATTGAATTCTGGGAAATTAAAACACGGATGTATCAATGTGTGTTTACACACCAAGCACTATTTTCTTTACCCCTCCGTTCTCCTGTATTGAAGTTGTTTTTGAAGGGTTCTTTTATATATAGGCGCTCTCCTCCGGTGTCGTTGCTATAACCGTCACCGTGTAGTGCATGCTCCGTGATGACCCCCTCACGTTGACCGTGTACAACTCATACTTACCTGGCAGGGGAGACACCATGATCATGAAGGTGGTTCACCCAGGGCGAGGCTCAGCCATTGCACTTCGGCTGTGCTGACCCCTGCGAATTTCTCAAATGTGGAAATCTCGACTGCATAATTTGTGGTAGTGGGGGACTGCGTTCGCGCTCTCCCCTGATTTCTGTGTCAAAGACAATATCCTCTCCTAACCACTGTGGGGCAGTGTTGAGTGGTCTGGCTCGTGTAACATCGTCAGCCTCGAGACCGGTTTCCTACACGACTAGAGCTGTCGGGGAACTTGACCTGAAAGTTGATCACTTTGCTCTTCCCAGTAAAACGATCCACTACGCCATCCTTGATACTTTCATATACCGTGTACCTATACTGTGATACACAAACTATGTAGAAACAGCGAGACATTCATACATTCATACATGTATAACTATATACACACAGTCTCACACAGTAAATTACCATGATCTTAATAAGCCAGTCTGTCATCACCACGCTGCCAGAGACAGTCACACCCAGGGCTCGAAATTGGCACCCGCCGAGCGCCAATGGCGTGTAGATTTTTGGGCTGGCGATTAAATTGTGTCCGATGCCCCGCCACTTGGCGGGTGAAATTGCGGAGTACAGCTCCCGACTACCGCGCCCGTCATGGTTAATAAAAGCATGCAACACCAACACGAACAGTTGTGCGCGCATAGGTGGCAGAAAACTGGGAAGATAGCCTTTATAACCGCTAGAGAATGACACGGATAATACAAATAGTTAGATTTAAACAGACAAAAAAGGTCGAGGATGACAGCATTTAAGAGAGAAAACTTCCCCATCGATCTGTCACATCAGAATTTTGATTTGGGTCACGAAAGTCTTGAAAGTGTCTGAGTGAGTGCGTCGCCAGATAGACCGCACAGTCTAGGCGGCAGGTTTGTTAGACATAACTTTTTTTTAAATTAAATATATTTGTATTAGCTATGTGGGATACTGTCCTCCTCTCCTACTCTTTCTTCAATGCCTAACGAATCTATCTCTTGACCCTGTATTTATGCTTGAGCAGCACTGGTTGAAGCCTGAAAATATTGTAAACAATTTCTGCATATGTGCAGGTATAGCAACGCTAGTGCTAAATAACTATTTAGCTGGTCGGCTCCACGGCCGGGTAAGTAGGGCTCGTGAGACACCAAAAGAACGATGGGGAAGCTTGTCTAGCAGATTAAGACATGTTCGTACCTATCTTAAAGTAACCTCAACTTTCCTAGACTTAGCTACGATGCTAATGCTGAAGGGTCGCTGATATCGCATAGCGTCGTTGCTAAAGTGTGATGACGTTGTGACTGTGTATGTGAGAGACACGTGAATGACAGAGTCGGAGGAAAAGCAGGGAAAGGAAATGCAGCTGAACGAATACGCTGCGTGTTTTAAATAGCGTTTGAAAAAAAATCAGGATAAAGTGTCTAAATTAGTCTGTGTGGGAAACACTGGATGTGAAGACCAAACCTCATGGACAAGGACAACCCATCTCACATTGAGCAAGAGTAGGCCTAGTAGTAGGCCCCTGGAACCCCCTGAATTAATACATTGTTTCAAAAAGTAAAATTGGTTTATTTTGTCCATTGAGTGATTTACAATGATATTTAAATCATAGGTAAAGGTTGTTTATGTCAAACAATGTTAGAGTATGTCTGAAATGGCAGGTTTAATTTTGGCTGGTAAAAAATATTATTGGCTGGTAACTTTTTTCATCTACCAGCCATTTTGGCTGGTAAGCCAAAAAGTTAATTTCGAGCCCTGGTCACACCTGCTCACACGAGACCCTGCTCTTTAATCTCTACACATTTAGCCAGGTAATCCCTGAGGGAGGAGGAGGAGGCCCTAGTAGGCCTATTTAGTCGCAAATGTAACGATTAGGAAGAGTTACGTTCCAAAAGCATAACTGACTTGGCAACATTAGTTACGACGTTCTGTCTCTATCTGTCTTTTCTGCTAGCGCCCTCTAGTGTATGCTTGTGGAACTGTCTTGTTGTCCTCGTGAATAGCGCCCTCTAGTGTATGCTTGTGGAACTTTCTTGTAGTCCTCGTGAATGTAGACCGTAGAAACAAGAATTTAAGGTTTCATAGTTCGTTTCAGATTTCTTCTTTAGGCTGATTGTGTTTGGAGGGTAATGACCATGTCCTCCAGGTTGTATAACTGGTAGTTTACAACTAATATGGACCTTTTTTAATCAAAACGTAACGGTTACTAGACAGATACAGCATTGAATTCTGGGAAATTAAAACACTGATGTATCAACATGCTTTTACACACCAAGCACTATTTTCTTTACCCCTCCGTTCTCCTGTATTGAAGTTGTTTTTGAAGGGTTCTTTTATATATGGGCGCTCTCCTCCGGTGTCGCTGCTATAACCGTCACCGTGTAGTGCATGCTCCGTGATGACCCCCTCACGTTGACCGTGTACAACTCATACTTACCTGGCAGGGGAGACACCATGATCATGAAGGTGGTTCACCCAGGGCGAGGCTCGGCCATTGCACTTCGGCTGTGCTGACCCCTGCGAATTTCTCAAATGTGGAAATCTCGACTGCATAATTTGTGGTAGTGGGGGACTGCGTTCGCGCTCTCCCCTGATTTCTGTGTCAAAGACAATATCCTCTCCTAACCACTGTGGGGCAGTGTTGAGTGGTCTGGCTCGTGTAACATCGTCAGCCTCGAGACCGGTTTCCTACTCGACTAGAGCTGTCGGGGAACTTGACCTGAAAGTTGATCACTTTGCTCTTCCCAGTAAAACGATCCACTACGCTATCCTTGATACTTTCATATACCGTGTACCTATACTGTGATACACAAACTATGTAGAAACAGCGAGACATTCATACATGTATAACTATATACACACAGCCTTACACAGTAAATTACCATGATCTTAATAAGCCAGTCTGTCATCACTACGCTGCCAGAGACAGTCACACCTGCTCACACGTGGATATCAAGAAGCAGCGTGCCAACTTTAGCTGACATCAAGAAGAAGCTGCAAGGCACAGGCCTACGATATGGCATGTTGTATCCTGCAAGACTGATAGTCACCATCGAAGGGAATAAACACATCTACAATAACCCAACAGACGCAGCCAACGATCTGAGGAGCAGGCTTCCTACTATATTTGGCTAACGTTCGCGGAGAGACGAGGTATGATTAAAGCAGCAAAGTATAGCTTTACCTGTGAAAACCACTTTCAGCAGTCAGCCTGTAAATACAAGTCTCTCTCTATCTCCTCTAAAGCAAATGAATATTTAATGTATAGTTTCATGCTGTGACGAGGGCGTTCCGGTTTGACCGTGAGCATGCTTCATGAGAATTCCCGTGCGTAATGATGCCGGAGACGCACCGTTCTTGTATTTTTATTTGGAGCTAGTTTTCATAATTATTATTTTGTGTAGGGTGAAGGTCTGATCACTGCAGCAAGGTCAGCTGTGCCTTTTATATTAGTTCACGGACAGGGAATGGACGTAGATTCGTCCCCCTTTTTGTTATGTGTATATTTGCCTTTTGGCAATCTTGATGTTGTTTTTTGTGTGTTATGTGCCTATCCCCCCTCTATGTGTGTGCAGAACATTTATAATTCCAGGGCATATTTTTGTATTTTAAGTTCTTACTATTTTCTTTCTCCTGTCAGCAAATGCATGGGTACTGTAACTCAATGTGGAAAAGGTTACTATGACTACTATTAAACTAGTGAGCTGGAATGTAAAAGGGATTTCTAATAAAACAAAGCGATATAAAATAATAACTCATTTGAAATCCCTGGAAAGTGATGTGGCAATGTTACAGGAGACACATTTGAAGAATGCAGAAGCTGTTAAGTTAAAACAGAGATGGGTTGGACAGGTATTTAAGACAGAGATGGGTTGGACAGGTATTTTCAGCTGTTAAGTTAAGACAGAGATGGGTTGGAGGTATTTTCAGCTCCAGGTACAGGGGCCTCCAGAGGTGTCAGCACTTTAATAGCAAAACGTTTATCTTTTAAGTTAACCCAAGAAATAGCTGACAAAGATGGCAGATATATTATTATATCGGGTTTCCTACAAAACATAAAGTGCACTTTGGTGAATGTATATGCTCCTAACACAGGGCAGGCAGAATTTCTATCTAGATTAAATGTGATTTTAGCTCAATTCTCTGCGGATCCAATCTTTATGGGTGGAGACTTTAACCTGGAGCCTGTACTACGAAGCAAGATTTGGCGTTAGCGAGGTAACTTCAGGTTCAACCCCGGGTTTTCTGTACTACGAAGGTGGATCACTTGTTATCGGGGTAGATCGCCATGGTAACATATGCTGAACGGTAGGGGTGTAACGGTACACGTATTTGTACCGTACCGTGACGGTACAGGCACGTATTTGGTGTTACAGAGGTGGACCGCGGTCCGCAAATGTGGCGTACATAGCGTTAATATGGCGAATGTAAAGGTTTGTTTTGAGGCGCGGAACTTAAAACTTGAAGTCGGAGTTATAGTATTGCATGGAATGG
Source organism: Mallotus villosus (assembly GCA_903064625.1). NCBI lineage: Eukaryota > Metazoa > Chordata > Actinopteri > Osmeriformes > Salangidae > Mallotus > Mallotus villosus. The sequence goes on from CAEFZP010000621.1 coordinate 56,581, forward strand.
TGCACATGACTTAGAAACTAGCTAACCAAGTAGCTAGCTAGCCGAGTGTAAGTGGCGGCGCTTGCATTGAAACACACTGTCAGATCAAGCTAGCTCTACCGTTAGCACATGAAAACCTAACCTAAGCAAGTGTTTTTTTTACCTGAGTTTTTACCTGAGTTTATGTCATAGTGTACTTACGTTAGACGAAAAGTCTTTGATTAGTGGCCTGTCAGTCAATTAATGGTCCTTGTTGAAGTAGACTGCATTAGTTATTTAGTGCTTGTTCACTGAAAATGTATACAGTGATTCATCCACTTTATTTAAATACGATGTAGGCGCGTTATCATTCACGTCAGAAACGTGAATAGTAAAAACGCTCGTACTGGAGAGGGGAGGAGTACCATCGTCAGTAGCTATGATAGTGACATTATACTCGGAGTGGATTTCCCTGTCGAGCATGTCTCCAAGCACGAGGGAGTAATATTTCCAGTCAATGGAACGTCACCTCTGACCGTACCGTACTGTACCGTACCGTGACTTCAAAACCGAGGTACGTACCGAACCGTGACTTTTGTGTACCGTTACACCCCTACTGAACGGCTAACCTGGGGGCTGTTGCACGAAACCAGGATAAGCGATTAAGCCGGGATATTCAAGTTATCCTGGATGACTTTAGCTTTGACTTGGTTGCACGAAAGCAGCTTGAATTAAGCCCAGCCAAGTAACCATGGAGATTTATTCTTTGCAGCTAGCCTGCTCCAGAGCAGGCTAACAGTCAGGCTAAGCTTAATTCTGGAGTCTCGTGTCAAATCAGCGGACGCTCTGATCCGAAATAAACGTATTTAGCAGTTATTTCGTTGTCTACGGAATGTGTTCTGATTTATTTTTATTAACATGCATTACTTGTCACTATTGCTGTCACGAGTTCGATTTTAAACCCTACTATTGCAGTTGTTTAGATGGTTAGAAATGGTTGAATAAAGTCAGTGATGAGGGCAATATATAAAGTATCTGTGTTTCTTCTTGCACCATGGCATTCCCATTTCTAAACGACATGTTGGACGAAGAAGCACTGATACTAAGACGTGCTTTTAGACATGAAAGGGTGTTTCGGGACAAATCTGACCTGTTAGCTTTTTCGGACGAGTAGGCTACTTGCAGTGACGTGCGGTCAGGGGAGGCAGTGTCATCATATGTAATAAAACGAATAACATAAAATAATAATATGTGTCCACTGATCTGTGATATAAATATAATTATTGGATGATTCCAAGGGGTTTTATAGCCACTATCGCTGAATTTAAGTATTTTCCTGTTCAAATACGGGGAAAGAAGCGAATATAGCTGTGCCTCCTCTCGGATTGCGCAATCCCACACAAACTGGGCTGAGCTGCTATTTTTTTTGCACACATTTTTATTATATGTCCTCACATTTCATAGTCTTGGTCATGTATTTTACGTATTTGTAGGCTATAACATATTAGTCTTGCTGATCGTACATATTATTAATTGTTGCTCAGCGGGTGAAGAATGCTGCACGCATGTGCTGCATCAGTGAATTTGTGATCGATACCTTGGTCTATGTAAGAAATCCATGAAGCTGCACTTATCCCAACTATGTACACCTGAATTGACATAGCTTTACCTTCTCATCCTGGCTCGGCAAACGTGCAACCGATTAAGCCGCGATGAGCTGATCACACTAAGTCAAGCGGCGCCTTTTCAGTTATCCTGGATATCTTTATTCTACTTTAGTGCAACAGCCCCCTGGTCGGGAGCAGGTTATAGTTGGAGATCAGAGATCAACCGGTATAAAAGCCCCGCCCACTAACTCATTCTTGAGAGGATAATGGCGTTACCGTTCATAGAAGATGTGGAGCTTGGTGCGCGGATATTGAGAGGTGCGCTCAGAACAGCCAGAACATCAGAATCAGAAAGGGTTTTAATCGCCATGAAAGTTTGCACAGACAAGCAATTTGCTTTGGCAGGAAGGTGCGTCGTTAAACATATAGGAATCCTAAAAAAATAATATGAGATCTAACTATAGGAAAAGTACATAGACTAGCAATGCTTAGAATGTGCATATGCAATGCATAGCGTTGCGTAATTTTGCTACGGGTACTTTTATGTAGTGTCATGTTGATATGTTATTCCTATTCAATGGGGTGTCTCCCCTTAAAACCCCTTCTGCTGTCCTTGGGTTGCTTTGACCCACTTTCTAATTATTTACATATCAAAATGTTGGGTTTCTTTCAACCAAAAAATTTCAAACCAAAAAGAACAATGTGTATACGTAGCCTACAATGATCATTTCACTACCCACAAAAGACACAACAAAAAAGCCACAAAAAGGTATAAAAACACCAAAACGTAGAAAAAAGTTTAACAAATACATCCTCATGTGTTCTCCCTTTCCTAGGAACACAGAAATATAATGTCAGTGTAACTAAGTTTAGTGTCATTCAGTCATGTACTATATCTTCTCATATTCCAGTTTTCTATCTCCAACCTTGTTTTTTTAATTAAAAGCCTCTTATACTCTATATCAAGCTCCAGGGTTCTTTTATACAGGGCCCTCACATTGTCTGCTCCAACCTGAAACAAATAAAGAACATTGTACCTTTGTAAGGCACACTTGGAGAAAGTTGAAGGTGTCCATTTGACTACTGTGTTTCAAGGTTCATTGCTTATACCTTGTGTCTTTGTCTTGGCCTTGAAGTGGAGGCCCTATGCTCAGGGGGAGGAACAAGTTCCTCTTCCTGCTGAGTTTAACACCATAGCAATTGAATCAATTGATTTATATTTGAAATGAGCACTTCAAGGACTTATGTCTCATGTTATGTTCAGACCACCACCATTAGTAAGTCATTACAGACACTTCAATCACAGCCACACGTTCACACACTCTCACCATCTGTGTTGCAAGTGGTAAAACAAAATCAAAAGTGTACCCCCAAAATGCTCTCTGAGCAGGCAGGCACAGTTTCCTGATCATCTAGGACCTCCACTCCTCCCAGAAAGTAAATGGCATATTTGATCAATATTCAACAACCACATATGGCATACGTACTGGCGTATGACTATTAGTTTCATGGTTACCTCTGTATGGCACAGTGGGACGACAGTGGATGGTGGCAGCAACACCACTATATTTCCTGTCACTGCAGAGGACAGTAATACATTCCACTTAGTATTGCTAGTTTATTTACCCTTAGTATAGATGGTCCACATATTTACATTTAAGGTTCCTATGTGTTTATTGTATGCACCTTCCTGCCAAAGCAAATTCCTTGTCTGTGCAAACTTTCATGAATAAATCCCTTTCTGATTCTACATTTCACTTCTACAATATTTATAAATAATTGTTGAATGCACATGGTCACATAGATCACTTGAAACATACATATGCCTGGGTTTCCGAGCTGCTGCCACCAGTGTCTGAAGAAATGCCCCCTTCCACTCATTCCATCATGGGGCGACCCTGATAGCTTGAGAGGGCCAGCTCCTCAGCAAGAGTGAAGTCCTGTGGAGGAGTTCATTGTTCTATGGGCCCTTTGTAGCTATACCAATATCCTACAAAAGGTACTGGCAATTAAGCCAGTAAGTATTGCCTACTGCTACTTACTTATGTTTTTATTTTTTTATTTGCTCTCACGATCGTTTGCCACTTCCAGGGTTGCAACTAAAATAATACAGCAACAAAAGTTTAACGTTATGGAATGCACACGTGTAATTATGGTCACATCTTGTGCCTGGGACAGTGATATCAATAAATCATGTAGGCTAGTTTACGCATTTACAGCGTCTGCTATTTTCTACCAGTTTAGCAGCAGCAAATTCGTTGATTTTTGCCTGTATCATATGTCTGTATTCCTGATATGTTCGTGTAACAATATTTCACGCAGGAGGAGTAGACAAAGTTTGTAAATTTATTGTCCGGAATGTCCGCTCCTCTTCCGTGACATATGCGGCTCTTGTTTTGTCCGTGTTTGCGATTGGATATACGGTGCAAACACCGCCCCTTTATGTGAACGCGCACATCTCTAGATTAGAAAGATCTGGCTTGAGTTAAAGAGTTGATAACCGCCGTTGTGATACTGTATCAGTCAGAAGGTCCAATAAACGAGAACGAGATGGAATCTTTTTTTCAGGACATCTCCTTACCAACCTTAAAAGAGGAGGAGAGAGAAAGTTTAGAGGCACCTATCACAGAAAGGGAAATACTCTCAGCTTTGAAAGCTTTCCCAACTGGGAAAGCACCAGGCAACGATGGCTTTACCATAGAACTTTATAAATGCCTCCAAAATAATTTATCTCCACTTCTTACTTTACTATTTAATGATATATTAACTAATCACTCCATGCCACTGACTATGCGCCAAGCCACTATCTCGCTGTTGCCTAAACCTGGTAAGGATCATTCACAAATGACAAATTTTCGCCCTATAAGTATGTTAAATAACGATTATAAGCTGTTTGCTAAAATTCTTGCTATGCGCATGGAGACCGCCATTTCCTCATTGATCCATCTTGATCAAGTAGGATTTATTAAAGGTCGATTTGCTTCCAATAACATGAGAAGACTGTTCCAGGTAATGGCGACAGCCAGCACTCTACAGCATCCAGCGATAGCCATATCGCTGGATGCTGAGAAAGCCTTTGACAGGGTAGAGTGGCATTATTTGTTTCATGTTATGTCAAAATTTGGTTTTGGACCAGTCATTATTAACTGGGTGAAGGCCCTCTATAACAACCCTAGTGCTTCAATTAGAACTAATGGAATTGTATCCGAACCTTTCCAACTTCTGAGATCTACCCGACAGGGTTGTCCTGCCTCACCATCACTCTTCATTTTGGCCTTAGAACCTCTAGTATGTGCTATCCGAGCAGAGAGGAAAAGACTGGTATCCAGATTGGGGGTCATGATTTTAAAGCTAATCTATTTGCGGATGATTTGTTATTAACATTATCACAACCACATAAATCAATCCCGCAAGTGATGAAATTAATTGAGGTATTTGGCAAGTTTTCAGGGTACAAGGTGAATTTTAATAAGAGTGAAGCCATCCCATTAAATACTATGACCTTTCCTTCACATCTGGGTTCTGCCCCCATCCAATGGAAGCCACAAGGTATGAGATATCTAGGAATCAACATTAAGACTCCCATTGAGGATATTTTTTATTTAAATGGCCCTTTCCATCTTAAAACAATTAAGGAGGACATTAAGAGATGGACAGTTTTACCTATTTCATTATGGGGCAGAGCAGAAGTGCTTAAAATGAATATTTTACCTAGATTATTATTTCTTATATCAGCAATTCCTCTTAAATTCACGCTTTACTGGTTCAAAGAAATTAATAAATTATTCACAGATTTCTTGTGGAGTAATAAAAAACCAAGAATCAGTTACAAAAGATTAACCAGACCGAGGAAAAGAGGTGGATTGGGAGTCCCAGATGTTTATTCTTATTACCTTGCCTACAATGCTAGGTTTCCTTTGTTGTGGGCCTATACAGGACAGAGTGAGTTAGGGAGTTGGAAATGGGTAGACGAAAACATTTTAGCCAACCAAGACAAATCCCTCTCCCTAACCGCGTTTATGGTATTACCCTAAAACCAACTTGAAAATAGGCAATCCTCTAATAAAATTTTCCTGTGAGGTTGTGAAAATTATCCAGAAACGTCTCCCCTTCAATGGAGCATACTTACCATCTTGCCCTATATGGAGTAACCCTGTATTAAAAGCTGGTGGTAAAACATTAACAAACAAATCGTGGCAACAAAGAGGTATAAACCAAGTGGGTCAGATAGTGAAGGATGGATATATGGTACCCTTTATTGTCTTAAAAACACAATATGATTTAAAAGATGTCGACTTCTTTGCGTATTTACAATTAAAATCTATTTTGGGGTTACTTATATCAAAACAACCCACAGTAGAGATCCAGGATAAAGAGTTGGATATAAAACTGAGAGAGATTGCATCAGGAAAGAGAACAGTGTCAAGGTTGTATGAGTTGTTGACCACTGCATCCGTTGATAACCTATCCTCTATCCAACACAAATGGGAGCAGGACTTGGGCATATCCTTGAGTAATGCACAGTGGGACACTGTAACAAAAAACACTACAACCCTATCCAAATGTGTAAGATATAAAATTCTTCAATTAAAAATTTTGCACAGGGCTTATATAACACCAAGCAGATTAAAGAAAATGGACAATTCCCTCTCTCATTTGTGTTGGCATGGTTGTGTTGAGGCAGGAACATTGATACATCAATTGTGGCAATGCCCCGCAGTACAGAGTTTTTGGAAAGGTATTATTTATAATTTGTCTTCTTTCTTGAATGTGAGAATACCACTCTGCCCATTAACTTGCCTTCTAGGCAGTAGAGTCGAAAACATTGAATCAACAGTCACCCAACGCATCATAGCCTTGGCTTTCCTGTCAGCGAAGCGAATTATTTTAGATAAATTGGAAGATACGTAAACCCAATTGCTTTAGCATTGAAAATTGGCTGACAGACTTTTTAGACCTCCTTTCAATGGAGCGAGCAGCATCAGCTCTCAATGACCATGACTGTGGTAAAGAAGGTCCCTGGACCTTTATAAGCATGAACTTAAGAAACTGGACATTTAAATGAATGTATTTAAAAGTATGGATCTGCACCCCTGTGTTGTATTTTGTATTGTCCTGTGAGTTTTTTGTCTTGTGGTGTATATTTTGTCTGTGATTGTTTTGTTTAAGAAAATAATACAAAATATTAATAATAATTTTAAAAAAACACCTGCTCACACGAGACCCTGCTCTTTAATCTCTACACATTTAGCCAGGTAATCCCTGAGGGAGGAGGAGGAGGCCCTAGTAGGCCTATTTAGTCGCAAATGTAACGATTAGGAAGAGTTACGTTCCAAAAGCATAACTGACTTGGCAACATTAGTTACGACGTTCTGTCTCCATCTGTCTTTTCTGCTAGCGCCCTCTAGTGTATGCTTGTGGAACTGTCTTGTAGTCCTCGTGAATGTAGACCGTAGAAACAAGAACTTAAGGTTTCATAGTTCGTTTCAGATTTCTTCTTTAGGCTGATTGTGTTTGGAGGGTAATGACCATGTCCTCCAGGTTGTATAACTGGTAGTTTACAACTAATAGGGACATTTTTCTATCAAAACGTAACGGTTACTAGACAGATACAGCATTGAATTCTGGGAAATCAAAACACGGATGTATCAATGTGTGTCTACACACCAAGCACTATTTTCTTTACCCCTCCGTTCTCCTGTATTGAAGTTGTTTTTGAAGGGTTCTTTTATATATAGGCGCTCTCCTCCGGTGTCGTTGCTATAACCGTCACCGTGTAGTGCATGCTCCGTGATGACCCCCTCACGTTGACCGTGTACAACTCATACTTACCTGGCAGGGGAGACACCATGATCATGAAGGTGGTTCACCCAGGGCGAGGCTCAGCCATTGCACTTCGGCTGTGCTGACCCCTGCGAATTTCTCAAATGTGGAAATCTCGACTGCATAATTTGTGGTAGTGGGGGACTGCGTTCGCGCTCTCCCCTGATTTCTGTGTCAAAGACAATATCCTCTCCTAACCACTGTGGGGCAGTGTTGAGTGGTCTGGCTCGTGTAACATCGTCAGCCTTGAGACCGCTACTCGACTAGAGCTGTCGGGGACCTTGACCTGAAAGTTGATCACTTTGCTCTTCCCAGTAAAACGATCCACTACACCATCCTTGATGCTTTCATATACTGTGTACCTATACTGTGTGTGTTTACGTGAATGTTTATTTAGTTAGCCTCATTTTTAAGGCTTTGTTTACACACACTGTGTAGAAACAGCGAGACATTCATGCATGTATAACTATATACACACAGCCTTACACAGTCTCACACAGTCTCACACAGTCTCTCACAGTCTCTCACAGTGATCTTAATAAGCCAGTCTGTCATCACCACGCTGCGAGAGACAGTCACACCTGCTCACACGAGACCCTGCTCTTTAATCTCCACACATTTAGCCAGGTAATCCCTGAGGGAGGAGGAGGAGGGATGATGCGCGTCAGGAGCAGAGGAGGAGGAGGAGACGGGACACTCTTCCTTCAGTCGGTCGAGCGCTGTCGAGAGGAGAACTTGTAAGGTAAGACACGTACCTGGGTTGTTTTGACGAGTCAATGTGGAGAGAGAGAGAGAGAGAGAGAGACACAGAGAGAGACACAGAGAGAGAGAGAGAGAGAGACACAGAGAGAGAGAGCCACAGTGAGAGAGAGAGAGAGAGAGAGAGAGAGGGTGGGTGACGGGGGGGGGTATCTATGTAATGGCCGCATGGTATACCCACTGTCACCAAGTACTGAAAGTTCAGCCACAGTAAAATAGTAAGCCACAGTAAAATATCAGAAGATCTCAGACGGTGCATGTGGTTATGCGAGGCTCCTAACACCAGGCCTGTTTCCACAGCATGTCCAAAACTGCCTCCACCTCCTCTGCTGCCTCCGCTGCCTCCACAGACGGGTGAGTCCTCCTCCTCCACCTCCTCCTCCTCCACCTCTTCACTACAGCCAGTGTGTCCAGTACCATGGGGGATGGAGCATCACATTTGACAGGGATTTATAGTTGTTTATTAAAGAAGGAGCTCACTGGAGCAGTAACTGCTGTAATGCTGCCTCTGTGTAGGGTAGTGGTGTGTCCTAGTGTGGAGATATGACCCAACGTGTAGTTTAACACGTTCTGATAAGGCCTTGAGAACGTCTTGTTTACGTCTGTGGTCCAGTGGAGCTTGTGAGAAACACGTTGTCATGAGAACAGCAGCCGTGACCTCACTGTGTGTTCCCCCCCTCGCAGAAAGACCCGGAAGGGCTCGTCGTCCAGCTCCGAAGCGCCCAAGAAGGTGAAGGCCAAGAAGACGAGCGAGACCCAGATGAACAAGGTGTACACCAGCCTGCTCAGCACCGTGTTCGGAGCGGTACGATTCTCTCAAGCTTTCTCTCTCTGTCTCTCTGTGTCTCTCTCTTTCTGTGTCCCTGGAGACTAAACACGTGCCATGTGCATGCCCTGCTCCTTCGTGCCCATCGTCACGGCGACGCTGCCCTCCCACCCCTCTGACCTGAAACCTTCCTCTCTGAGCATCTTGCACTGCAGACGGCAGGCATGTGTTTTCAGTACGGACGAGAACGTCCGATAAATGAATCAAATCTAACGTAAGACTCTGCTGAGACCGTTGGAGCTACGCCAGAGACGTCAGACGTCCCCTTACGGAAGGTAGCTTAGCTGCAGAGCTAGAGGGAGAGAGAGAGAGGGAGGGAGAGGGAGAGAGAGGGAGAGAGGGAGAGAGGGAGGGAGAGCTAGAGGGAGAGCTAGAGGAGAGGTGAGAGAGGGAGCTAGAGGGAGATGGAGAGAGAGAGAGGAGAGAGAGCTATAGGGAGAGTGGAGAGAGGGTAGATAGAGATAGCTAGATAGAGTTTGAGATAGTAGCTGGTATCTCTCGAGATAGATGGATAGCTATAGAGAGATATAGTGAGATCTAGACTAGATGAGATCTATCTTATAGCTCTCTTTCTAGCTCTAGATGTCTTTATCGATAGCTATATCTGCTCTCTCTCTCTCTTTGATCTCTCGTCTTCTCGCTCTCTCTTTCTCTCTCTATCTCTCTCTCTCTTGCTCTCTCTACTCTCTCTCTCTCTCTCTCTCGTCTCGTCTCTTCTCTCTCTCTATCTCTCTCGCTCTCTTGTCTCGCTCTCGAGAGAGACGCTTTCTCTAAGTCTATCTGCAGGTAGTTCCAGTAATCCTGTTCAGCGGGCTGTATTCTTAGCTTCTGACCTGCTGATCTGTGCCAAACCTCCTTAGGCTAAATCACCCAGATATGAGATGGTTAGAAGCTACTTGAAAGAGAAGGTGTGTTTCATTTAGCCATGGCAAGAGGTTATTTATGAATTGATCGATTTTTCCAAGGGTAAGAAATGTGGTGGTGTGGTAACTGGTATTGTGTGTCGATTTGATTAGCAAGTTTTGGCAAGTGAATCTGTCTTTGTGGGCGTGTCTTTGTGGGCGTGTCTTAGTGGGCGTGTCTTAGTGGGCGTGTCTTAGTGGGCGTGTCTTAGTGGGCGTGTCTTAGTGGGTGTGTCTTAGTGGGTGTGTCTTAGTGGGCGTGTCTTAGTAGGCGTGTCTTTGTGGGTGTGTCTTAGTGTGTATGTCTTAGTGGGGCGTGTCTTAGTGACACTGGTTGGTTGTCAGACAGGACGTCAGGTTCCTAATCCCATGTGATCAGGAAGTGTCCCTGCTCACCAGGGGGGCGACGCCCGCTCACCTGTCCTCTTGTTGTGTCCTGGTGACGCCTGCTCACCTGTCCTCTTGTTGTGTCTGGCGACGCCCACTCACCTGTCCTCTTGTTGTGTCTGGCGACGCCCACTCACCTGTCCTCTTGTTGTGTCTGGCGACGCCCGCTCACCTGTCCTCTTGTTGTGTCTGGTGACACCTGCTCACCTGTCCTCTTGTTGTGTCTGGTGACACCTGCTCACCTGTCCTCTTGTTGTGTCTGGTGACGCCCACTCACCTGTCCTCTTGTTGTGTCTGGCGACGCCCGCTCACCTGTCCTCTTGTTGTGTCTGGCGACGCCCGCTCACCTGTCCTCTTGTTGTGTCTGGCGACGCCCGCTCACCTGTCCTCTTGTTGTGTCTGGTGACACCCTGCTCACCTGTCCTCTTGTTGTGTCTGGTGACGCCTGCTCACCTGTCCTCTTGTTGTGTCTGGTGACGCCTGCTCACCTGTCCTCTTGTTGTGTCTGGCGACGCCCGCTCACCTGTCCTCTTGTTGTGTCTGGCGACGCCCGCTCACCTGTCCTCTTGTTGTGTCTGGCGACGCCTGCTCACCTGTCCTCTTGTTGTGTCTGGCGACGCCCGCTCACCTGTCCTCTTGTTGTGTCTGGTGACGCCTGCTCACCTGTCCTCTTGTTGTGTCTGGTGACGCCCGCTCACCTGTCCTCTTGTTGTCTGGCGACGCCCGCTCACCTGTCCTCTTGTTGTGTCTGGTGACGCCCACTCACCTGTCCTCTTGTTGTGTCTGGTGACGCCCACTCACCTGTCCTCTTGTTGTGTCTGGCGACGCCCACTCACCTGTCCTCTTGTTGTGTCTGGCGACGCCCACTCACCTGTCCTCTCACCTGTCCTCTTGTTGTGTCTGGTGACACCTGCTCACCTGTCCTCTTGTTTGTGTCTGGTGACACCTGCTCACCTGTCCTCTCACCTGTCCTCTTGTTTTGTCTGCAGGAGAGGGAGCTGGCGCAGGCAGAGATAGATGGTGAGTAGCTGCGACCCCTAACACCCTGACCTGGGATTCAGACCGTAACATGTATCTAGCTCGCCCCCACCCCTCTGACCCCGGGTCTCGATCTGACCCCTGAACTTTGACCTTGTACCCCAGAATGCAGGAGGCCTTCAGCTGTTTGAGCAGGGGGACGGATACCTGAACTACAAGGACGTGGCCGAGTGCATGAGGACCATGGGGTACATGCCCACGGAGATGGAGCTGCTGGAGATCGTGCAGCAGATCAAGATGAGGAGTGAGTGAGGATGACATGATGGGGAGGAGGAGGAGGTGGTGAGAGGAGGAGGAGGGGAGGGAGGAGGAGGAGGTGGTGAGAGGACGAGGTGGTGAGGGGAGGGTGGTGAGGGGAGGGTGGTGGGGGAGGTGTGAGGTGTGTGTGGCTGCGTGCAGCGGCGTCTGTTGCGGTGGTGCAGCTTCGGCTCGGCGGGAGCGGCGTCGGTTCCTGAGCGTGGACGTTCTGCTGTCGTTCTGGGTTAGTTTTGTTGATGCTGATGATGATGATGATGATGACGAGAGGGAGGGGAGTTCTGTGATATGTACCGATTTAGGAGGAAATGATCATGGCAGTAAAGTTGGGTGCTACTGGAATGTGAGTGCAGATCGTGCCCAGGCCAGTCAGTATCTTGACATCTGATTGGCCCTTAATCCACGTCCTTCCCGTATCCTGACGTCTGATTGGTTGTGTGTTCTGCAGTGGGGCGGTCTGATGGACTTCGATGACTTCTGTGAGCTGATGGGTCCCAGGATGATGTCAGAGACGGCAGACATGTTGGGACTCAAGGAGCTGAAATCTGCCTTCCACAGGTGACGCTTTGCTGTTGATTATTTCGATTGGACCTTTTATTTAAACAGGAAGTAGGAGGAGTCTGATTTACTATGGTGGCCAGGAGAGACTGATTCGGGAGAGTTAAAATGTTCATGGCTGTATATTCTTCTCACCTCCCCTCCTCTCACCACCACCCTCTCCTCACCTCCCCATCCCTCCTCACCACCTCCTCTCCCTCCTCCCCTCACCACCCTCCTCCTCATCACACCGCATCCTCCCCTCCCCCTCCCCACCTCCTCCCTCCCCTCCCTCACCCCACCTCCTCCTCCTCCCCTTCTCTCCCCACCCTCCTCTCCTCACCCTCTCCTCCTCCCCTCCCCCACCACTCCTCTCATCCTCCCCTCACCACCCTCTCTCTTCACCACCCCTCCTCACCACCGCTCCTCCTCTCCCACCCGTCCTCCTCACCCACCTCCTCCTCCCCTCCACCCCTCCCCTCCTCCTCCACCCTTCAGTTTGACACTGATGGAGATGGTAAGATCACCATGGAAGAGATGAAGGAGGCGGTGAAGTCTCTGCTGGGGGAGAAGCTGAAGAAGGGGGAGCTGGAGGAGATCCTGACGGAGATGGACATCAACGGGGACGGAGATGTGGACTTTGACGGTGAGAGAGGACTTTGTCAAAAGTTTCCAGATAACGTGAAATATATCGTGTATATCATACACTTGTGTGGGGGGATACAAATATTTTTGTAACGTTTTGAAAGGTAGAAAAAAAATTGTGGGGGGAAAAAAGTTTGGGAAGGTAGAACAAATATTTTTTGAAAAAAGTTTCAAAAGTTTGAACAAATACTTTTGGATAAAACGGTTGAACAAATATTTAGCTAAAAACTTTTGATAGGCTGAACAAATAATTTTTGGGGAAAAAAAGGTTGAATACATATTTTGTGTTCCAGAGTTCGTCATGATGCTCTCCATCCGGTAGCTGCTTCCTGCCGTCGTCGCGACAACGCCACACGGTCACCACGGTCACCACGGCCCCCCCACTGTGACATCATCAGGATGTGTGCGATGCTGTTCCTCAGGGACATGTAGGACGTGTTGGGACATGTTGCTGGACTGGAGTACCAACCTTTTGTTAGTTAGCGGGATTCTGCTAGGTTAGTATCGAATCATCTGCTTTAGATACTTGATGACTTGTAGAAGAGTTGGTTTTGTGATGTTCTGCAAATAAGAGTTGTGATATGGAAATGAGAGAATGTTTTGATATTTTAATAAAGAAACCTTATTGACCTTATTTAGTTCCTTTTGCTGTTTGTGGGGAACGAACGACGACAAACCACGTTCTCCTTGTAGCTTTATTTCAAAAACCTTTTTCTTCATGATTCTATTAACCTCCAATATTCATATTGACCAAAATGAAAGGGCTAATTGTGGCTCCAGACGTCCACATAACACAGTCCTGGGTCGAGAGTTTCTCCCAGCATCAAAGCGACGCCCCTCTCACCATAAAGCACTATCTCACTCTAAAGTTTGCCAAACGCTTTCATGAAAACAAATTAGGTTGGAGTGTAATATTCATTCAACACTAACAGTAAGCATATATTAGCATCAAACTATGTTATTCACAAAATCCAGCCACTTTTCATGCAGGTCGTCTGCTGTCGTCTTCATGTCTTGACACAAAACAAATGAGAAAAAATAAATAAGAATCGAAACCAGAAGTAACGAGTGGATAAGACGACATGTCTCCTCTCACATCCAAGAAAAGGAATGTTTGAACTTTAGTAAACTTTAAGACGGCCAAATTTCTGAGGCCTCTTTCAAGGCCCCTTAAACCACATTATCAGACCACTTGTGTTAATATTGTGCATAATTCAAGATTACATCACACTTTTGTAACCAGAGGTTAACGGTAGATGTATTCGACAGCTTTATCAACAGAAAGCTGTGTAGTCCGCTCCAGGGACCAATCACAGCCCTCGATGGCTCCAGGGTCCAATCACAGCCCTCGATGGATTCAACAGCCTTTCGATCTAGTAGAACTCACGTGCGCAAAGCTTCAAACTTACCTGCACAGGTGTAATGCATAGCTTTAATCACATGACCATGCGGAAGCGTGTGTGCGGCAGGTAAGTTCACATCTTCACTCAAGCACAACACAACGCGTCAACACAAGTCATCGTCCCCTGTCCATCCTTCCCCCCCTCCCCCGATCACCCCCGGCAACGCCTTCTGACTCCCTCCACGCATCCCGTAGCCCCCGGCGACGCCCGTCCCCTCCTAGGGCTCGGTGGCGAACTCGGCCATGATGTCGTGCACCCAGACGTCACGCTCCTCCTGCGAGGTGTCGACCAGGAACACGCTCAACTTCCTGTCCCACGGATGCTCCGCCTCCTGCACCTCCTCCAGCTGGGCCACCAGAGGCTTCTGCTCCACGTGGTTCCTGAACACGATGGAGGCCGCCTCCGACCACTGCCTCTGCTTCACCCCTGGGGGAGGAGGGAGAGGGGGGGAGAGTGGGGGGGAGAGTGGAGGAGGAGGAGGAGGGAGAAGAAAGGAGGGAGGAGGGTGGAGGAGGAAGGAGGGGGGAGGAGAGGATGAGGAAGGGTGTGGAGGAGGAGTGAGGGCGAAGAAAGGAGGGAGGGGGGGGAGGAGGAAGGAGATCAGAGAGTGAGAGACAGTAGCCATCTTTACCTAGCAACTAGGAGGAAATATTTGTAGAAAAATTATTGCGACCTCTCTCCCCCCTCCTCTCCCCTCCCTCTCCTCTCCCCCCCTCCTGGGGGATGACGATGCGTCGCCGCGGTTACCTGCGAGCTGAGCGGTGATGCCCTGGAAGGGCAGTTGCCTGAACTCCTTTATGAGGGGGCGGAGCTTGGCGACGGCCACCAGCTCGTGCTTGCCGTAGTCCAGCTCGTATACAGACACCAGCCCGTTGGTCAGCACGCCCTTCACCAGCACACGGTGCCAGCTGGAGGACACAGGGAGGGGGGAGGGTCAGGTGGCTGAGCGGTTAGGGAATCAGGATAGTGATCAGAAGGTTGCCGGTTCGATTCCAGCCCGGGAAATGACGTTGTGTCCTTGGGCAAGGCATTTCACCCTACTTGCCTCGGGGGGAATGTCCCTGTACTTTACTGTAAGTCGCTCTGGATAAGAGCGTCTGCTAAATGACAATCTAAATGTTATCTGGAGGTCAGAAGTTATATCTGTCTTCCCCCTCTCTCACACACACACACACTGCCCCTGCACCCTCTCTCTCACACACACACTGCCCCTCTGCCCCTCTCTCTCTCACCACACCTGCCCCTTCCCCCCTCCAACTCACTTGTTCTCCACCTTGGCTGCGTACACCTGGGTTCTCTTCTCCGCTCTGACGGGCTTCTCCTCCACCTTGTTGTAGTACAGAATCATCTCCCCCATCAGGATGACCAGCTTGTACATGTCCCTCCAGGGCTGCAGCACGAAGTGGCCCGGGTGGCAGGCCACCGACACGTAGATGTCCAGGTTCTGGCCCACCTGGGGGAGCTCCAGCAGGGGAGGGAGTCGAGGAGGGGAGCGTGCCTGGGGAGGAGTGCCTCTGCTGGGCTGGGCCCCGAGCCGGAGTGGGCCCTGCGGAGCTTGGTGGAGGTGGAGGATGGGGCGGCGCCGCTGCCGTTGGTGGTGGTCCTGGGGCGTGGAGTTAGTGGGTGGGGGGAGGGGGGCGGCGGGGGAGGGTGGCGAGGGGGCGTGGCTGGAGAGGAAGACGTCTCGGTGGTGCTTGAAGAGGTCGGAGGTGGCCAGCTTGTGGTTGAGGCTGCGCGAGGGGTCGTGGAAGTTCTTGTCGGGGAACAGGTGGACGTGGGCGCAGCGCTTGCTGTCGTCCATCTTGGCGATCTGGAGAGGAGAGAGAGGGAGGGGGAGGAGAGGGGGAGGAGACCGGGGAGATGACACTTCAGTCTGAACTGACATTTAACAGCTGTCTTTGCAGTTGTAATTGCTCTCCCCCCCTCCTCCTCTCCCCTCCCTCCCCCTCCCTCTCCCCTCCCCCTCCCTCCCCCTCCCTCCCCCTCTCCTCCCTTCCCCTCCTCACCTTCATGCTGCAGTCAGTAGAGTTGAGCACGGCGTCTCGTAGCCACTGAACAGCTTCAGGGGTCCAGGATCCCACCGAGACCACCAGGTCAGACAGACAGCACTTCACAGCCTGCACACACACACACACACACCACCAGGTCAGACAGACAGCACTTCACAGCCTACACACACACACACACACCACCAGGTCAGACAGACAGCACTTCACAGCCTGCACACACACACACCCACCAGGTCAGACAGACAGCACTTCACAGCCTGCACACACACACACACACCACCAGGTCAGACAGACAGCACTTCACAGCCTGCACACACACACACACACACACCACCAGGTCAGACAGACAGCACTTCACAGCCTGCACACACCACACACACACACCACCACCAGGTCAGACAGACAGCACTTCACAGCCTGCACACACACCCACACACCACCAGGTCAGACAGACAGCACTTCACAGCCTGCACACACACACACCACACCACCACCAGGTCATACAGACAGCACTTCACAGCCTGCACACACACACACCACACACCACCAGGTCAGACAGACAGCACTTCACAGCCTGCACACACACACACACACACACACACCACCAGGTCAGACAGACAGCACTTCACAGCCTGCACACACACACACACACACACACACACACCACCAGGTCACACACGACAGCACTTCTCAGCCTGCACACACACACACCACACCCACATCAGACAGACAGCACTTCACAGCCTGCACACACACCACACACCACCAGGTCAGTACAGACAGCACTTCACAGCCTGCACACACACACACACACATTGCTGAACGTCAGAACACACACACTGCTGCACGTTAGATCACACACATATACACACACACAACACACCACACACAAGAACGCTGGCTCCTCCTGACCTGTGGGGGATGGTGACGAGGTCCTTCAGGAAGGGAGGAGGGATCTCTCTCAGCTCAAACACCTCCACAGACGCCCTGAACCCCCAGGTCCACAAACAGGATGTCCAGCACACGGCTACCATGCAGGTTAGTGATCTGGAGCGGGGGAGGATGGGAAGGGGAGAGGGGAGAGGAGAGGTAGGAAGGAAGGTGAGAGAGGGAAGGGGTGATGAGGATCTTAGGGTAGTGCGGGAGCGTATGTGAGTGTCTGATCTCGCTCTTCGTGCGTTGCGTTTCTCTCTTTGCGTTTTCTTCTTCTGTTTTCTTTTTTCTCTTTTTCTTTTCTCGTCTCTTCTCTCTTTTTCTCTCTTCTTCTTTTCTCTTCTCTTCTCGTCTCTCTTCTCTTTTGTCTCTTCTTCCTTTCGCTCTTCTCTCTTCTCCTTCTTCTCATCTCTTTCTCTTTTCTCTTCTCTCCTCTTTCCTTCTCTTCTCCTCCTTTTTCTTCTGCTCCTTTTCTCTTCCCTTCCTTTTCTCTCTTTGTTTTTCTCTTTTTCTTCCTTGCTTTCTTCTCTTCTTCTCGCTCTTCCCTTTTCTCTCTTCTTACTTTTCGTCTGTCTCTTCGTCTTCGCACTCCCCCTTTCGCCACATTCCTGTGCCATATCTTGGGTTTCCTAGATTTTCCTCAGTACTCTCCATCATAAGGCAGACAGCAGGTACATGAGGTGGCCAGGTCATGTAAGGTGGGGTAAGGATGTACTCGATGACTCACCTCCACACGAGACCACTTCCCCTTGTACCTGGCCAGACAGGCCTTCCCACAGAAGGGCCTCGCCACCAGGAAACTCTGAGGTCACCTGGCGCACACAGATGATGTCATAGCGTGAGACGAACACACGTAGAAAACAATTCCAAGGTGATGAGGACTAAGGGGACATTATCGCTACTGTAGATCTGATAACCGCTACTAAACTGTCGAGGATAGCCTGTGATAAAAAGCATATCAGACAGATTAAATGAGTAGTTGATTAATGAATGAGTGTGTTCGGTTGAGTGTTTTCTGGTGCGTGAATTCTAAGTAGCTTTTTGTTGTGTCACTGGGTCAGTTTCCAATGTCCTATTAGCAGATTAGAGTAGCCTGCCTCTTAAACCCAGATTACCAACGACTTTTAATCTCAATCTGGCCACAACCGTAACGAACCACCTTCATACTGCAGGAATTAGGAGACGTGTCTCACACACAGAGACACAAACATACACACACGTATAGTACACACAACACACACGTGTGACACACACACACACACAGACCTGGGACAGGAAGTAGGCTTCCGCCCTGTCCAGATGTCCGTCAGTTTTAGCCAGTCCCCGGGAACGCAGCTGGCAGTAGATGGTTCCATCTGAACACACACTGCTCACCGTCACATTCATGTAGGTACTGTTGACCTGGGGGCAACACCACACACAGTCACATACACACACACACACACACAGTACTCTCAGTATCATGCTGTAGCATACTCTATGCGTAGTTTTTGTGTGTGGTGTAGGTGTGTTGTGTGAGTGTGTTGTCTGAACCTGCAGGGGCTGGCCAGGCGTGATGTATGTGTGTATGGGTGTGTGTGTATGGGTGTGTGTGTGAGTGTGTGGTAGTGGTGTGGTGTGTGGTGTGTAGTGTGTGTGTAGTGTGTGGATGTTGTGTGTGATGTGTCGTGGTGTGTGTCTGTGGTGTGTGTGTGTGCTGTGTGGTGCTGGTGTGTGTAGTTGGTGCTGTGTGTGTGTGGCACCAGTGACCGATGTGACCTATTCTGTGTGTTCAGAGTATGTGATAATGTAGGCGCATTATTACTAGTATAGAGTGTGTACTGTGCATTGTGCTGATCTAAAATGGGTGTGTGTGTCTGTTTGTGTGGTGTTTGCTATGATTTGTGTGCGTGTGTTTCGGTGTGCGTGTTTGTGTGCTGGCTGCTGTGTGGTGTGGTGTGTGTGTGTGTGGTGTGCGTGATGTGGGTGTAGTGTGTGTGGTGTCGTGGATGTGTGTGTGCGTGTGCGTGTGGTGTTCGTTCTTCGTGATGCTCGTGCGTTGTTCTGGTGGGTCGTGTGTCCTAATGCTGGTGTGTGCGCTGCGTGTACACTTGATGTGTGTGCGTGTGTGCGTTGTGATTCTGTGTGCTTTGCGGTGTTGTGTGTGTGTGAGTCTGTTTGTGGTGTTACTGCCTTGTCTTGTGTGTGTGTGTGGTGTGCGTGTGCTGTGTGTACGGTGTGTGCGTGTGTGTGGAGTGTCGTGTGGTGACTGTGCCGTTGGTCTGCTGTGAGTGATGTGGTGCATTGTGTGTGTGTAGTGCTGCGTGGTCGCTGTGATGTGTGGTGTGTGCGTGCTGAGGTCGTGTGTGTGCGTGTGTTTCTCGTGTGCGTCGTGCGTGCGTGTGTGTGCGAGTGTGCTGTGCTTGATGTGTGTGGTCGCTGTGGCTTGTGATGTGTCGTGTGTGTGTGTGTGGTGTGGTCGTCGTGCCGTGTGTGTGTGTCGGTGTGTGTGGTGTGTGATGTGGTGTGCGTGTGTGTGTCGGTGTGCGTGTTGTCGGTCGTGTTGCGTGTGCGTGCGTGTAGTGATGCGTGATGTGTGTGTGTGGGTGTGTGTGGTGCGGATGATAGTGTGATTTGTGTGGTGTGTGTGTCGTTGTTTGTGTGTGTGTGTTGGTTTGTGTGTGGTGTCGTGTGTGTGTTGTGTGTGTGTGGTGTGTGTGTGTGTTGTGCTGTGGTGTGTGTGTGGTGGTTGTGTGTTGTGCGTGTCGTGGTGTGTGTGTGCTGGTGTGTGTGTGTGTGTGTGTGGTGTGTGTGTGTTGTGTTTGATGTGCTGGGTGGTGTGTGCTCGGGTGTTGTGTGTGTGTGTGTGTGTGGTGTGTGTGTGTGGTGTGGTGTGTGTGTTGGTGTGGTGTGCGTGTGGTGTGTGTGTGTGTGGTGGTGTGTGTGTGCTGTTTGTGTGTGTGTGGCGTGTGTTGTGGTGTGTGTGTGGTTGTGTGTGTGTGTGGGTGTGTGTCGTGGTTGTGTTGTGTGCTGTGTGTGTGTGTGTGGTGTGACTGTGTGTCGTGGGGTGTGTGTGTGTGCTTTGTGTGTGTGTGTGTGTGTGTGTGTGTTTCTGTGTCTGGTGATTGTGTGTGTGGTGTCGCGTTGTGGTGGTTTGCTGTGTTGTGTGTGTGTGTTGTGTTGTCTGCCCTGCAAGGGCTGGTCAGGCTCCTGTCCTGTTCACTTTCATGCAGGTGGCGTTGATGTTGACATCATCATCCTGAGACGTGTCGTACAGGACGACCAATGGGGTCTGCTCCCTCTCCAGGATCTCAGCCAATAGGATCCCTCCCGCTGGCCATGGTGTCCAACTTCTTCAGAACGGCGGGTTCCTGACAGAACGGCTCTAGGCCTACACACACACACACCACACACACCGCACATGCACACCGCCCACACACACACACACCCACACACCCACACAGCAGATACTGAATTAATAATAAGTCCTCTAGAGACGGTTGGTGCATTTGCTTGATCCTGGCTGAGGGATTGCCTTCAAACACACACGCACACACACGCACACACACACACACACACACGCACACACACACACACACTTGATGAAGGTGCAGACAACATGAGGCCTCTTCACCTGCCAGTTTCACACCTGGTCGCTTGGAGGGGCAGATGGATAAACCTGTCATGCAGCTCCAACACTTTGGCTTTGCTGATGACCTCCGAGAAGCCATGATCCACATAGTACACCTGTGTGGTTACACACACACACACACACACACACACACACACAGACACACACACGCACACACGCACACACACACAGACACACACACGCACACACACCACACACACACCCACACACACACACACACAGACACATACACACACACACACCACACACACACACACGCATGAACGCACTCACTCACACACACCCAACACCCACACACACCCACACAACACACACACCACACACCACCTCACGCACACACCCCCACACACACACACACCACACACACACACACACACACCCACACACACCGACCCACACACACACACACAGAAGCAACAGGGGTTGGTGGAGAGAAACACATCTCTTGTCCTTTTATCACTTCCTCTGGTCACGTGACATCTGGAAAGCATACAAGCTTTGTAACATAACACAATCACTCCCATCTAAACTAAAACAAACACAGAACGCATCTAAAGCATAAACACATGTGATGATCTTCCTACTGAACGACCTGTGACCCTTGACCTTACCTTGACCTTGTCGGCCATGACCTCCGTGACCTGCGCTCGGAGATCTCGTCCTCCTCCTCGGCTCTGACGGCCGCCAGCTGGCCCGAGGACGGGGAGGTCAAAGGTCGGCGCTGGTTGTGTCCTGGCGATAGAACTCTTCTCATCTCGTCCTCCAGGGTCTCCTGGGCCTGGGAGTATCCCTCACCGATGTAGCTGAACACACACACACATTACACACACACACACCACACACACACATTACACACACACACACACACACACACACACATTACACACACACACACCACACACAATACACACACACACACCACACACACAATACACACACACACACATACACACACACACACCCACACACACTACACACACAACACAATACACACACCACAATACACACACAATACACACACACACACAATACACATTTCATTATTCTAACTTCTGTTACAGTATAATGCATGTTTTCATGGCCCTTGTTTCGTCTGTGTGTGATTAATCCTCATACTGGGTATTGTTCTCTAACAGTACACCAAAGCAAATTCCTTAAAGGTGATAAAAACAAGTTTTCTGATCATCAAGCGTAGTCATGGTTACCGGAGGATGACTGCGTTGGTGCTTCCGGCCTCCACCACCAGCACAGACGGATACTCCTCCCTGGGGATGAGAAGAGGAGGAGCCGCCCGGTGACTCCTCCCCACCTCCTCCCTCCTCTCCTCCTCCCTCCCTCCCTCCTCCTCCTCCTCCTCCTCCTGCTCCTCCTCCTTCCGCTGCCCTCCCCGGGCTCTACGATACAGGATGGCCCTGCTGGGGTTGTCGGCATGGGTAGTCCACGGAGCAGAAGGGGGAGAGCAGAGCCAGGTTCTGGAGGACGTTGTCGGGCAGGGTGGTCTTGTAGGTGTCCTGGAAGAGCTGGGGAGGGCGTGGGCCCACAGGCCGTTACTGTACTTCACCAGGAGCTCCCCGAGCTTCTGCTCCAGGTCTGGGGAGAGGGAGGCGCGGGGGGGCCGGGGGAGCAGGAGGGCGGGGTCAGGGGAGGGGGGCTGCCGGCCGTGTGTCGCCGAGGGGCGGGGAGTGTTTTGTCTTTGGGGGGGGAGAACCGGGGGGAGGAGGTGGGGGGGGAGGGTCGAGGGGGAGGTGGGGGAGAGACCGGCGGGAGGTGAGGGGGGAGAGACTGCGGGAGGAGAGGGGGGGAGAGGAGGTGGGGGGAGGGTCTTTGGCGGGGTAGAGGAGGAGCTCTGAGGAGTTGCTGCTACAAGGTTTCTCCACCTGTAAACAAACAAAGGGGCTTTTCAGATTCACACATGGCTTTAGCTCAGCGGTGTGGCTCAGTGGTTAGAGCATTTCAGCTGCAGTTTCCATAACAACAGTTAACAAACTATCTTTTGAATGCTAGTGATGCTAGGTCAGGGATGTAGCGTTTAACTGCAGATCAAGGAGTTACGTTCGAACCTCCCCCCCCTGCCACGCTTCGCTTCGAACACAAGGGTCTGCGTATCACATGACTGCGTATCACATGACTGCGTGTTGTGTAGGATGTGAGCGTGTGCAGGACGTACTGTGCAGATGTTAGGGTCCACTTCTCCAGGTCGGCCAGGGCCTCCCGGGGAAGGTCCTCTTTGTACAGCTCTTTGTACATCTGGGGCAACTTCGATACCCGAAGCCATTGCTGTACTTTGGTCAACACTTCCTGGATTCGCCCCTGGACCTCCTGGGAGTTGTAGGCGCCGGGAGGGTGAGACTTGCCCTTCCCCGAACCTGGGCTCTCGGAGAGGTTGGAAGGGCTGAGGGAGGAGGGAGGGTTGAGAGGAGGTGGGATGAGTGCGGGATGGAGTATGGGGTGAGGGTGTTTTGAGGGACGTATTGAAGTGAGGGCTGGATGAGGGAGCAATAGTGAACGTTCATTTGCTGTGGTTGGAACTGGACCTGCAGGCTGTTATGATGAACGAGTCATGGGGTTGTTTTCAGAGAGTGGCTAGACCTGCTCTGAGAAGCCTGGAGGTCTCAGACTGTGTGGTGTGGGTGTGTTGTGTGTTGTGTGTGTGAGTGTGAGTGGTGTTGTGTGTGTGTGTGAGTGTGTGATGTGTGTGCGTGTGAGTGTTGTGGTGTGTGTGTGCGTGTGAGTGTGTGTGTGAGGTTTGATTGTGAGTGTGAGTGTGAGTGTGAGTTGTGCGTGTTGCGTTTGCGTGTGCGATTGTCAGTGTGTGTGTGCGTGTGCGTGTGCGTGTGTGTGTGTGTGTGTGCGTGTGCGTGTGCGTGTGCGTGTGGTGTGCGTGTGCGTGTCTGTGTGTGTGGTGCGTGTGTTTGTGAGTGTGTGAGTTGTGAGTGTGAGGTGTGTGTGTGTGTGTGTGTGTGAGTGTCACTACTTCACGGCTGCCCTGTGAGGATGTTCCTGGAGAGGTAGCGTGGACTTCCTTGTGGAACCTCGACGGCATGGTCTCCTTTTGTCTGACCTGGAAGCACAACAGGAACCAGGAAGCAGAACAGAACCAGGAAGTCAAAGTTCTGACTTTGGCTTAACTTCCACTTGCTTTGGCCAACTTTAAACCCACTCCTACCTCAGCGAACATACACACACCCCCCAGACAGACCACAGACAGCACTAATGGATCCCTTTAGATGGGCGGATTCACTGTGCCGACTAATCTGATAGAGAATAGAGGGATTCGAGAGCGCCCACCACAACCAGCTCACATCCAGTGCCAAACCGCTCCTCCAGGTCCCCTTTGTGTGGTCCTGGCCCCTGTCATGTATACACAAACAGTGCATAGAAATGCAGAGGATAGATGAGAGATGAGAGTAGTGTGGGTTTTAGACCTATATACGAGAGAGGGGCCTGTGTGTGGGGTAGAATTGGTTAGATGAGAGTGTGAGCGAGCGAGCGAGGAGTGAGGTCAGATGTCATACAGTAGCGAGAGATCGCATGGGCGCGCTGGGCCTCGATCCAATACGTGTTTGCTGCGAGAGAGATAGAGATAGAGAGAGAGAGAGAGATGTAGATAGAGAGAGAGAGAGAGAGAGTAGAGACAGACAGAGAGAGAGAGAGAGAGACAGAGAGAGCAACAGAGAGAGAGAAAGAGAAAAAAAAAAAAGAGAAGAGAGATATAGATAGAGAGAGTATATAGATATCGATATCATCGTTTATAGTCCTTATAATGTATAATTTACAAATTACAACTAACTATATAAACACACATTTTTTACAAAACTACACAGAACACAAACCTTTGTTCTAGTTAACGCAATCAAGATATATGGGGGAGTAGAGAAGTGATAGAGATATAGTGTAGGGGGATGGAATTATATATAGGGAGATAGAGGATAGAGGTCCCTCATTTTGCACCCTTACCTTTCCCGTCTTTTCACATTCATTTCACCAGCCAGAATGTGGAGAGCGAGGTTATATATATAGAGAGATCGAGATAGCGAGAGGATCAGAGAGAGAGGAGCGATAGCAGACGATATAGAGATTATATTCGCCCGATCAGCTCGTCTCGAGACTGATCTCTTTCACTAGAGCTCGCTAGGAGAGCGCTATGATATCTAGATCGCTCATCTCTATTATCTCTATCATCCTTCTCGCGCCCCTCTCTCTATCCTCTATCGCTCTCGCTTGTGTTTTGTTTTCTTCTTATCTCTCTCGCGCTCTATCTATATTAAGAATCCTAAATACTTCTTAACCCCTCTTAATTTTAACAAAGTTGTCCAGCAATTCTTTTTCTCTTCTTTGGTTGTTTCTTTTCCCAGGGAGGCTCTTGAGGAATCTTTCCCCCTCAACCACAGGCACAGATGCCTAATAATGATTTCTTTCAGAGAATGGATGCTTGGTGATGTGGCTACTTGTTCACACACACACAGCTTAGCAAACACA
>CAEFZP010000622.1:0-51625 GCA_903064625.1 Mallotus villosus
TGCACTTCAGCCAGGAGGTTGATGGTGGAAGAATGACAGAGTCTATCTATCATGAATGGAGAGAGGAAATTAGAGTAGGAAAACTGAACAGGCTGTCCCTTTAGAGTATGGTCCTTTTGAACATACAAAGTTCACTCTGCCTCAAACCCTCACAGACTTTTCTCTACCTTCTCCACCCCGCCCTGAAAGCAGACGATTTCTCCTCCTTTGAGAAAAAGGTTGCTGACATTAGCAGCCGGTTCCCTGAACCCACCTTACTCACCCTCTATGACTGACCCTACTAAATGTCTTAACTCTTCTTGATTGCTGACATTAGAGTTAAACCAAAGGTTCCCATAATCCATAGTCTCATTATAAATATATTATTATGTTTCCAATATATATGTGTAACTGTTTAATAGTTTACATGACTGTACTATGAAAGTATTTGTCTTTCAAATTAAAATAAAAATATATACAAATCATAGATGACCTTGACCCTTGATTTTCACTGAGGTAATGCATCGTACAATATATTTAGATTCATTATAATGTGCTCAATTATCTGTCTGCTTGCTTGCATCGCATCAGTCCAAAAATGCATCACAAAGAGGAAAAAAACATTGCACTGGACTATAAATCGCATTTATTTCGAAATGTATTTCACAAAATCCAAGAACAGACATTTAATCTGGAAAGGCAAGTTATTCAACTACACAAATGCACACAGACCAACAGGCTGAATAGGTGTCCTGTATGTTAACATAACACATTAACAGTTATTCAGCTACACAATAGCATAAAGAACATACCTGGGAGGGATCTAATCAAACCTTGTTTTCAAATGTCAGGTAAACCATTCCTACAGTTTAAATGACCCTCCACTAACAGCCTGGGTTTGCGTTGGAGAAGGAGGGATTGGTGCGATTTGGCCAGAGTCCAAAAAAGTTATCCACAGAATCCATACTGTAATTTTCTAATGTTTTGAATAAACGTTCATTTATAATTGTTTACATTTGTCACATATTACAAACTTGTTAACTCACAGTTGTTTAATTGTAGTGTCATGCAATAGAAAGGCAGACAGGACTTCAAATCAAAATGTGCCATGTGGTTTGACCAGAAGGCAGGAAGAGTGACTGCATCAAACATTAGAGCTGCCTGCCACACGAGTCTTGAGGAACCAGCTGTCTCCCTGCTGAAGAAGCTGTGCTACCCTGTGGTCTACAAGGCCCCAAACAACAGTGGCGGTCCCAGCACATTTGGCGCCCCGGGCAAGGTTCCCCCCGGGACGAAGTTTACCCCTGCCGCCACCGAAACCCCCACCAACCAAGTAAAGGGCACGACAGTGGGTGTGCCCCGCACTACCTTTTTTAGGCCAGCAGAGGGCGCCAAACACAAAAATAAGAACCTTAGAACCTAGAACCGCTACTGCCAACCAACAAAACACCACTCTCAGGTATTTACATCCACTTTACATTGGATGAGCGCAACCTTTGGTTTTCCTCCCTGAGCTCATTACATTCCTTTTGTAATCTTTCAATCGTTTCCTTACATAGTCTGTTGTCACACTGTTGTTCTTCCTCATCAAGTGGCGCCAGCTCAGCATCAGGCTCCGAGGACAGTTGTAGGAGGACATCCACTGCATCTGGCTTCTTCTTCTCCTCCACCCTCGTGTTCTTCATTTTGTTGTGCTGCTCACACCTCTCCATGTCGTTCTCTCTTTTCCTCTTCTTGATGGCTGGTGTGTGTCTAAAGATGGATGGTACCCAGTCAGGGGACAACGGGTCATCAGATTTGGCACCTATAAAAAGAGAGTTCATGTCCAACAAGTTAGAAAAAAGAGTCAATTAAATATGTGTTATCATTACTGTAGACTAGGTAACCTCTCTCTCCCTTAAACAACTGCTAACTATTCAAACGGAAAGTCAACTTTTCCTTTCATTTTTACTTATTAGAACCTCAATTCCAAAAAGTTGAGATGCTGTGAAAAAAGTAAATAAAAACACGGACCAAATGAGTAAGAAAAAAAAAGTTTATCAGTCTTAACACAAACCTCACACATTGTCTTTGATTTACATTCAGTTGATTATCGGTGTAAAGGGATTTCCAAATAATTTCATTCCAGATGCATTTTGAGTTTAGTTGGATCCACTGATTCCAACAACCACAACAACCCAACTATTTAGCCAACTAGCCAACTTTAACTCACTACGACCACTGCAATTGGTCGCCTCGATACACAACAAACTATGTATCATCCTTAATGTGTCGCTCACCATCTCCAGCCTCTTGTGTCTCATCCTTAATGTGTCGCTCACCATCTCCAGCCTCTTGTGTCTCATCCTTAATGTGTCGCTCACCATCTCCAGCCTCTGTGTCTCATCCTTAATGTGTCGCTCACCATCTCCAGCCTCTTGTGTCTCATCCTTAATGTGTCGCTCACCATCTCCAGCCTCTTGTGTCTCATCCTTAATGTGTCGCTCACCATCTCCAGCCTCTTGTGTCTCATCCTAATGTGTCGCTCACCATCTCCAGCCTCTTGTGTCTCATCCTTAATGTGTCGCTCACCATCTCCAGCCTCTTGTGTCTCATCCTTAATGTGTCGCTCACCATCTCCAGCCTCTTGTGTCTCATCCTTAATGTGTCGCTCACCATCTCCAGCCTCTCGTGTCTCATCCTGAATGTGTCGCTCACCATCTCCAGCCTCTTGTGTCTCATCCTTAATGTGTCGCTCACCATCTCCAGCCTCTCGTGTCTCATCCTAATGTGTCGCTCACCATCTCCAGCCTCTCGTGTCTCATCCTGAATGTGTCGCTCACCGCCTCCTTCAGCCTTGTGTGCCTCATCCACAGTGTGTCGCTTACCGCCTCCTCCAGCCTTGTGTGCCTCATCCACAGTGTGTCGCTTACCGCCTCCTTCAGCCTTGTGTGCCTCATCCACAGTGTGCTGCTCATCAGCTTCAGCTGGCTGCAGTGTGTTTATTCTTTGCTCCCTCTTCCTTCGCCTTGCAGAGCGTGCAGTGTTGGTGTGAGTGATTTCTGTGTGACCCAGGTGGAGGGAAGGTGCCCAGTCTGGGTCAGTCTCCATCATCTCATATGCAGGTTGACCTGCAATTAAATGAAAAAGGTGTCAGCTTCATAATTCATGGGACCAGAAGTGTTACTATAAGTCAGAAATTATACTAAAGTAAGAGTACATATGTTACAGCCCTGTATATGACGATTGCATGACATTGATGAGTTTTCGCCCATAATACTTAAGAGTATCAAGTCTTTGAGGCTTGATACTTGACTTAATCGCTGTTACAAGATGCATTGTTTTGATGTATCTGTGCCACACATAATTTGTCCAAAATGACACGTGGATGTAACGTTAGATACTTCACATTTGTCAACATCACTTCAATATCTTACCTTTATGAAAATGTCGAGAGCAAACATACATAAAACGAGATATGTTTGCAAAGGTGATGTTGTTACGCCGCACCGCTGCAACCCAGGCCTCTGTAGCTGAACTGTACAGCACAGAGATCTTGAAAAATCATTCCCTGAGATGTACCTACCACTGTGTCAGATAGAGGTGACATATTGAGTGGCACCCTAACAACAACCTCATCATCCTCATCCTCCTCCTCCTCCTCTTCCTCCTCATCTCTGTCACCTTCCAAAAGTTTTTGTGATAACTCCATTTAAAGATATGCCCAAATAACATTCTAAGCAACTATACTATAGCTGGAAACCAAAAAACTCCAACCACTAATGACTAAAATAATCTGATTTGTTGTACATGTACAGTAGGCCTATATGTATTGTCTTTCAATACTTACTGTTTGACAAGTCCTCAAGGGTGCAGATGTATAATGTGATCCTTTGATACTGTTTTCCAATGGCCTCTTTGTATTTTTCGATTGTAAAGACAGTCTCAGTCCCAGGGATAAATTTGATCGGCGAGCCATCAGGATACAGCAAGACATATTCCCCATCTTTTATGTCTTTGTTGAAATCTTTTATCTTTCTCCAGGCAGCTGCCAAAAGTTGCTCAGATGACCACTGAGGTTCAACTTGAACAGGAAGAGATTTCCCTCTCATGGGCTTGAGGCCATGCTTCGTCTTGACCATCATCCCAACAGAAATCTAGATGACAAATCAGAAGTTAAGACTATTGCGTCAGACAATGCAATTTAGCAGTATCAAACATCAATATTTACTTACCGTGACTGTTTTCATTGTTTTCTTTTTTTGGGGGTTCGAAAATGTTTTCCTCTCAGTTGCTTTTTCTGCCCTGTATTTCATAAACTGATGCATAGCTGACTTATTGGAACATGCATCAGTCCCTAGAGACAGAGAGAGAGAGGGAGGGAGAGGGAGAGAGAGAGAGAGACACACACTGATTAAAAAAATATCACGCTAATATCACCTTCGGGCTCAATTTGAGATGAGTAACGTTTTTCACCTGCAGTCCTCGATACTGAAGAAGCCGCTGGTATAAAGCCGATGTCCTTCCCACAGGAACAGCAGAATTTTGTTGAGTTATCCAACCAGACCCCACAGAAAGGACAATACATGTTTTTCTGAAAAATACGTTTAAATACCATGTTACATTGTCTTCTGCTGTCCGTTATTTCATAATAGAATCGGTATACAACTTAAAATATTATTCATGCTGTCTTACTGCATCTATGGAATTAGTTTTCGTCCTTGAACTTTACTTAGTGACAGTTCTGAGTAACTATAGTAAACATATTTCTGATAGTAGGCTAACTATAGCCAGTTAAAAGCGTGTTTCACACAATCTATTTCACAATTAATTAACTGTGTGTATTTATTTCATCCGGTTATTAGAATTGGCAGGCTAATAGCAAGCAAAAGGCTAACGAAAGTTTGACAGCAGATCACTTCAATAGGCTAATATCTGAATCATGCGATCACAATGTTAAAATAAATCAAAAACACTTACTTTTTATGTCATGATTTTCCAACACCACTGAAATCCGAAATCGCTAGCAAGCCTGTCTGGACGTGTGCATCACTTTTAAGTGTCCTCTGGAAACACTTCCGTCGTGTTGTGGCCTACTTCCGTTGTGTTGTGGCCTTTGCAGCGTTTTTGTAATTTGCTAGTGTTTTGTCTTCTTGCATGCGTTTTCTAAATGCTGCGCATGTGTTGTCAAATTGATGAAGATGTTTTCTTAATTTGCTAGTGTTTTGTCTTCTTGCTAGTGTTTTGTCTTCTTGCATGCGTTTTCTAAATGCTGCGCATGTGTTGTCAAATTGATGAAGATGTTTTCTTAATTTGCTAGTGTTTTGTCTTCTTGCTAGTGTTTTGTCTTCTTGCATGTGTTTTCTAAATGCTGCGCATGTGTTGTCAAATTGATGAAGATGTTTTCTTAATTTGCTAGTGTTTTGTCTTCTTGCATGTGTTTTCTGATGTTGTTGTGCTGTGGCCTCTCAGGGCCACCGTATTACAGTGGCCCTCAAGTCATAGAGGTAATATTAAGTAGAGAGAGCCAACATCGTCTTCCAAGATGGCGTCCCCATTCATTTCTATGAAAAGTGCTCAGTGGCGCAGTGAAGCAAGCTAGAGCGCGAAACGGACAGCGCCATCTTTCTACTTCCGTGTCTTCCGGTCTAAACTAGGAAAAAAGTGAGCCCATAGCTTTTAACGGGCTCACTTTTTTCCTAGCTCCAAGCTGGCTCCGAGACTCGTGCACGCTTGCAAATAGCTGTACACGTCATACTTTGCGACAACCAGTCGCGAGCTTGTGAGCTGGAGCTAAGGCATTGCAGAAAACTGTCAGAATGTGGTACAAGTCCGATCAAGAAGCAGATACATGTGAACTTACGAAAACCAATACTGTAATATTATACGTGCAATGCCTATACGTTGTTCTTTTTGCTCCGTGTTTTTAGTTTGACTGCTAAGTATTGTGTTGGATTAAAGAAACTGCAAGCTTGAATATTTGGCTCCGTCGTTGTTCTAGCTCGGCAAAGCAAGCTAAATTAAGCCTACAGGCTATAGCCTACCTATTTTACTATTATAATGATGATGAGTGTTGCTTACTATTACTAGCTTATTGTTAATGCCATCGTTGTAGTGTTATCTGACATAAAGTTCTAACAATATAACGACCATAACATTATCGTTATCAGACATGATTTATTCATCTTCGTCTTTGCTCCAGAATAACATGTTATCTACAATGACGCCGTAACATGCCACGATATTATAACTAATTATATTAGGCTATAATTAGCCTACTTTGTCATGCAATGAGAATAATCGCGTTCATTAGCCTACAAAATGGTTAAATATGCTTTAAAATAACGGAAATAAACTCTACAAACAACCGTCATGTATATGTGCAAGCATTTGTAAAACGTGCTACAATTAAGGCAGGCAATTTTAGATTACCAAGTCCTTTCTCCTTGTTCTCATTCAGCTCAGGTAAATCAGCACTTTCTGATGTTCCCTTGTGTGCTCGTCCCCTGTTAGTATCCGCGAACACGTTTCGAGGCAACTTTTCTTGACGTAAGCAAATAAATGGGGTGCTAGTTTACCTATTTCGGATTGGTTTCAAACATAGCAAAAATCTGGAAAAATTATTCTATGAAAAAGCTAGTAGTATGAGCCAGGTTCGAGTATCGAACAAAAATTATTGGGGGAGATAGTTTTGTAAATGTTGACTGGAGTTAATAGATTAAAAACGACCGGAAGACACGGAAGTCAAGTCGAAGATGCAATACCACCTACATCCACCGGGGCCGTTGCTTCAACCCAAGGGGCGAGGGGTGGGGGCTTGCCTCAAGTGCAAAACCCCCCCCTAATATGAGTGCATCACCCAAATGAAAACACTCCCCACAAATACGAGTCAACTCCCCCCAAATAGGATGACTAGCTCACCTCCCCCAATACAAAGACACGCTCCTCCAAATGGAAAACGACATTACATTAACTCAAAACCACATTACATTAACTCAAATCGGAAATGGTTGGTACAACATTTTCGTCGCTGAATGGATGCAGTAACTAACAGGGAATAAGAAATTGATGGACAGAAGTACGAAATGCAATAGTCTGACAGAGTAACGTCCACCAGGACAGTTGTTTAGCTATCGAAGCAGGTAGCAAGTAGGCCTACTAATGCAAAAGTATAAATTGCTTGTTAAGGGGCACTGTTTCGACAGCGCCATTGGGCTGCGCTTCAGTTCCGCCATATAGTGGTTTAAAGTGTGAATTACAGGTGCAGTTCTCACAGTAAACCACTAGAAAGCGATGGTAAAGCGCAGCCCTATGGAACAGGGTTTTAAACGTTGAGTTACAGTCATGTAATGTTGTTTTTTATTTGGGGGAGTGTGTCCTTGTATTGGGGGGAGGTGAGCAAGTCATCCTATTTGGGGGGAGTTGACTCGTATTTGGTGGGAGTGCTTTCATTTGGGGGATGCACTCATATTAGGGGGGGTGTTTTGCACTTCAGGGCCACCGTATTATTGCCTAGGTGTTTAAATTCTAACTGGCGTGACAGTCTCTGTATTTTCCCCCCAAGTAAACACATTTATATATACACATGACTATATATACACATGACTATATAGACGTGTATAAATAATTATAAACGATGAATTATACATAAATATAATTCACCACAGGCAAAATCTTAGACAGCTGTTCCCGGCTTTTTGGGGTCCTACAGACGAGAAGCATCAGCGGCTAGCAGTGGGCAGTCAGTAGCAACTAACATCATGCCGACTGTCAGTGTGAAAAGAGATCTTCTCTTTGAGGCTTTGGGCAGAACTTACAGTAAGTAGACATGTTCGTGCCTATTGTAATGGCAACTCAGTCTGTCTTACGGATCTCTTGGTCTGTTAGAGTGTTGAAGATAGTTAGCGACATGTGCTATCTTAGCTAGCTGGCTAGCTATAGTATCAGTATAAACTGCTACTCGCTAGCTAGCTCACTGCATCCTGAATGCAGTTTTCTCTGTTTAGTTCATTTTAATGACATTTTCTTATTGCTAGTATTGATGTGATTATAGGTTCTATCATTTGGCTGTACATTGAATGAAAAGTTGCTCTGACAGCTCTCTGTGAAACTAGCCTGTAGTCAAATTTCAGGGCTATTGCATCATTCCCTTGCAGCAGCAATGCTGTAGCTAGCTAGCCTGTAATGCTAGATCAACATGATTGATGAAACCTGTCAATCACTTCAACCAGGAATTATTTTAGGAACGAGTCCCTTAAGGTTGACCCTAGAATGTATAGTATACATAACTAGTAGAAGCCTATTGGTTGATGATCCAATACTATGTATCCAATAGAAATCAATGTAATAAATAAGATGAATAGTAACATTTACATTACATTACATTTATTCATTTAGCAGACGCTTTTATCCAAAGCGACTTCCAAGAGAGAGCTTTACAAAGTGCATAGGTCACTGATAATAACAACAAGATAGCCCCAAAACACTGCGGGTAGCCCATCATGAAGCATATATTGTGAACAACCAAAATAAGTGCCATGGGGAAGAACCACAAGAGCATGTAGTTAAACAAGTTACAATTAAACAACATGAATCGCTATAAGTGCAAGTGTACCTGTGGAAAAGTAACAGAATACATTCTCTTTCCTTCTTTTTGTAGCTGACGAACAGTTTGATGAGCTATGTTTCGAGTTTGGTCTGGAGCTCGATGAAATTGTAAGTGTAAATGAATAAAGCTAGACCTCACAGTCCAATTATCACGGTTACTTAATGCACACTGTGCACATTGGATGATACAGTGTAGCTGGTGAGTTGCCTCAATCCATTCTCATCTTCCAGACCTCGGAGAAGGACATCATCAGCCGTGAGCAGGGGGACGCCAAGGCGGAGGGCGCGTCGGATGTCATCCTGTACAAGATAGACGTCCCGGCTAACCGCTATGACCTGCTGTGTTTGGAAGGGCTCGTCAGAGGCCTGCAGGTCTTCATGAAAAGGTGCGTCCAGAAGACCAGAAGAAACGTCCAACAGATTAGCGTTTCCCCTTGTTGTTTTTGTGTTAGCCTAAAATGCTAACTCATATTATTGTGTTAGAGTTGGTCACTTCCTCATTGATGTATGTGTGTGTGTGTGTGTTTGCCGGCTGGCCCGCCCTCCAGGATCGAAGCCCCTCGCTACAGACGCGTGAGTCCAGCCAGCGGTGAGCCCCAGAGGCTGCTCATCACCGAGGAGGTGGGTGGAGTCAGGGACACTGCTCAGGAGTGACACATCAGTCCAAAATAAACAGATTTAAAGGTGTATTCCACTGAGGTTAACATACATGTATTAGTAGTTGTGGTAATAATAGTAGGCTCCACTATTATTAGACAACAGCTACCGTTATTAGACTCTACCTAAGCATCCATATATATTTCACATTGGTTTTTGTGTCGCCTTCAAAATGGTCAAAATGTTTCTTTAAAGCATGACAAGGGTAGATGAGTATTGATAAGGTCTGAATGAGATGTTTCCCTCTCTGTTGGCTGTCCAGACTGCGGCGGTGCGCCCCCACGCCGTGGCCGCTGTGCTGCGCAACATCACCTTCACCAAGGAGCGCTACGACAGCTTCATCGAGCTGCAGGAGAAGCTGCACCAGAACGTCTGCAGGTCAGCCTTACGCACACGCACACACACACACACACACACACACACCACAGCCAGAAGACGTTTGTTAGGGACGACTAAGGGGAGTAGAGATGAGGTCCACTGTCAATATATGTTCTGAGCTTGCACTGGATAATGACCCCTGATAGTTAACCCACCAGCCCCCCCACCTTCAGGCTCACAGCAACTGACCTGCAACCCAAAGTGACAAGCTTCCAAAACTCAATCCACAAAACACTACAGGCCACCTGGACTTTGATTACGGCATAGAAGAAGCTTTCTTCTAAGGAGTCATAGTGTATGGATGTTGTGATGATTCGAGGTTCAACATAATCTGTTCCCCGGTCTACATGTTAACAGTTATTAAGCTGTTTTCTTTTGGGGGTGGGGGCAGAAAAAGGACACTGGTGGCCATTGGAACTCACGATCTTGACACCCTCTCCGGTCCCTTCACCTACACTGCCAAACCTCCTGGGGACATCCGCTTCAAACCCCTCAACCAGGCCAAGGAATACACCGCCACCGAACTCATGAGCCTTTACAAGGTGAGCAGCGATTGGGTGAGCGTCTGTAAGACGACTTGCAATTGGCCGGAGAGGCTCGTTGTTTTAAACTGTATATTTATTTTGCCTCTTGCAGGCGGACAGCCACATGAAACACTTCCTGCACATCATCGAAGACAAGCCTCTATACCCTGTCATCTATGACAGCAATGGCGTTGTCCTCTCTATGCCTCCCATTATCAACGGTTAGCACACATCCCACACGTACACACACAGGATGGACGCACGCTACCTGCTTGAGAAATGTATTAACAAAACCAATATGTTCTCTCTGTCTTTTAGGAGACCATTCCAAAATCTCTCTAAACACCAAGAATGTTTTCATCGAGTGCACAGCCACAGATCTCACCAAGGTGAAGTCGGGGAGGGGGCGATACAACGACCATATTTATCATTCTGCGTTTATTTTAAAGGGACTTTTCCTCATGTTTATTCACTTTTATTCACAGGCAAAAATTGTGTTGGACATGGTTGTGACAATGTTCTGTGAATATTGCGCCGAACCGTTCACGTGAGTCAACTTTCAAAATGCAGTTTGGCTCTAATTTCCCCGCACTGCATCTAAACAGCATTAAACTCCAATGGGTGACTTGAAGAAGAAGAAAACAAATCTTACTCTTGCATTCCTCGCTTGCTCCCCTTCTTTCTCCTCTTCTCTCTCTCTCACACATGCCCCTTCTGTCTCTCTGTCTCTCTGTCTCTCTCTCTCTCTCTCTCTCTCTCTCTCTCTCTCTCTGTCTCAGGGTGGAGGAGGCTGAGGTGGTCTATGCTGATGGCAGGACCTGCATGTACCCGGTAAGGTCCACAGGGACGCGTCCTTATTGACCACAGGTTTACACCGTGTGCTTTTTCGTCAAACTCATCACGTGTTGTTGGGCCTTCAGGAGCTGGCTTACAGGAAGGAAAGGATATCTGGAGATTTCATCAACCGCAAAGTGGGCATCAAGTGAGTGACAGCCACAAGTGGGCAGTTGAAACACCTTGTATAACGGTGACTCTCTCTCTCACTCACTCTCACTCACACTATCTCTCTCTCCCACCCCTCCAGTGAGACGACAGAGAGCATCGCCCAGCTGCTGACCCGGATGTGCCTGCTCTCGGAGGTCACGGGCGAGGGCGACATCGAGGTGGAGATCCCGCCCACCCGCTCCGACGTCATCCACTCGTGCGACATCATGGAGGACGCCGCCATGGCGTACGGCTTCAACAACATCGTCCGCACCACGCCACGCACCTACACCGTAGCCCATCAGGTGAGAGGGGGGGGGGAGCCTGCGTGCGCCTGTATGTGTGTGGATTTGGATTGTGTGTATTCATGTACATGGGTTTTCTCTGGTGTGTTTAGCTTCCAATCAACAAACTGACAGAGTTGCTGAGGCAGGACATGGCTAACGCTGGATTCACCGAAGCCCTCACCTTTGCCCTGGTAAAGACCCCTACCACACACACACACACACACCACACACACACACACACAACACACTCTCTACACAGTCAGTTCCTCTTTATGCCACTCTGAAACACGCTCATCGTTCCGTCTCCACTCGTTTGCAGTGTTCCCAAGAGGACATCTCAGACAAGTTGGGGAAGAAGATGAGTGAGATCAACGCAGCACGCATCGCCAACCCCAAGACGGCAGAGTTCCAGGTGAGACCCCCACAGCCTCTCAGCACGCCTGTCGTGTCCTACCCCGTGGGGTTGGGATGACGTTCCAAAGATGGTCAGAACATGTACTAAACACTCAATGTCACACAGTTACCCATTAACCATTCCAAATAAATGTAAGTAAGGAGCCTGAAATTCTACACATGTATATGTAAAGAAGCATATCATAATTGGCAGATCTGCTAAAAGCACTCGGTAAAACGAGCCGACCACTACACTGATGCTT
Source organism: Mallotus villosus (assembly GCA_903064625.1). NCBI lineage: Eukaryota > Metazoa > Chordata > Actinopteri > Osmeriformes > Salangidae > Mallotus > Mallotus villosus. The sequence continues at coordinate 12,052 of CAEFZP010000622.1, forward strand.
TTCAAAAACTCTCCATCTCACACAAGCGTATTAGTGCACAGTCACCTGTAGTTCCAGGTTTGCCCTGTAGTGTTGGCAGCTCACACATCTCAGGGGAGGGTACAACCTAACCCTCTCATCAGAGTACTTCGAACAGGAACTAGCCGTACGTCACATCTCTTCAAAAGCTTTCAATAAGACACAAAGGCATCAACGAGAAACGATTTATAACCCAAACTTTTTTTCGGGGGGGTGTTTATGTACACTTAAAAGGGAATTCTGGAATTCCCTGTCATTCAGGGTTGTGTCCCTAGGGGGCGCACGACAATGCCTTGAGTCAGATGCCAGGCCTGTCGTTAACTGCAGCTCTCTCTCTCTCCGTCCACCAGGTGGCGCGCACCACCCTCCTGTCAGGCCTGCTGAAGACGCTGGCTGCCAACAGGAAGATGCCTCTGCCCCTCAAGCTGTTTGAGATCTCTGACGTGGTGCTGAAAGACGAAACCAAAGGTGTGTGTGTGTGTGTGTGTGTGCGCCTCCTGTGTTCTTGCAACCCCTGCAACCCTCACAAGGCCTCTGAGTGTGTCCTGACCTCTCCTCCTCCTCCTCACGCTCGTCACCCAGACGTGGGCGCCAGGAACGACCGGCGCCTGTGTGCCGTCTACTACAACAAGAGCCCCGGGTTCGAGGTGATCCACGGGCTGCTGGACCGGGTCATGCAGCTGCTGGAGGTCCCGCCAGGCCAGGACCAGGGCTACCACATCCAGGCAGCGGACGGTGAGGACACCCACACACACACACACACACACACGCAGATTTCTAACAATAGCCTGCCTCGTGCTGTTAAATGAGCTTTTGCCTCGGGGCTGGTTTCACACGTAGCAGTTGAATGTTCCGGAGGTCTGTCTCGCGAAGAGCTTTTAGTGTTCAGGGGGCTCTGGAGGGGGCTCTGGAGGGGGCTCTGGAGGGGGCTCTGGAGGGGGCCTGGAGGGGGCCTGGAGGGGGCTCTGGAGGGGGCTCTGGAGGGGGCTCTGGAGGGGGCTCTGGAGGGGGCTCTGGAGGGGGCTCTGGAGGGGGCTCTGGAGGGGGCTCTGGAGGGGGCTCTGTGTTGGAACAGGTCCCTGCTCCCAGCCTACTGTCTCGATAAGGACACCGATAAGCCTCGACGTGTCCAGGCATACACTACACACCTATCCCTGCAGTTATCTTCCCAGACACAGATGTACAACTTTCCTTCGTCGACAGTAATGTTTTGTGAGCTTGTTTTAGAAGACATTGGGTTTTCACTTTTGAATAGAACTGCAAATATTTGGGGGGATGTGATATGTAAGAAACAAAATGTCCATGGAGTGGTGATGTGAAGAGCTTCAGACTCCCCCTTCTCTCGTCCCTCCCCGCCCCTCCCTTCTCCCCCCGCCCCTCCCCTCCCTTCTCCCCCGCCCCTCCCTTCTCCCCCGCCCCTCCCTTCTCCCCCGCCCCTCCCTTCTCCCCCACCCCTCCCTTCTCCCCCTTCGTCTCCTTCCCTCTCACCAAGGTCACACCACAGTCAGGCTGGAGCTCTGGTGTCCCCTCCTCAGACACGAGCTAATCAATGGGCTTGGGTATCACAGTGTGCAGGGTCTGCAGTGAGAGGCTGAAGGGGTGTGGGGGGGTGCAGGGTCTGCAGTGAGAGGCTGAAGGGGTGCAGGGTCTGCAGTGAGAGGCTGAAGGGGTGCGGGGAGTGTGCAGGGTCTGCAGTGAGAGGCTGAAGGGGTGCGGGAGTGTGCAGGGTCTGCAGTGAGAGGCTGAAGGGGTGGGGGGAGTCAGTGTGCAGGGTCTGCAGTGAGAGGCTGAAGGGCGTGCGGGGGAGTCAGTGTGCAGGGTCTGCAGTGAGAGGCTGAAGGGGTGCGGGGGAGTCAGTGTGCAGGGTCTGCAGTGAGAGGCTGAAGGGGTGCGGGGAGTACAGGGTCTGCAGTGAGAGGCTGCATGTGAGTCACGTCTTCTACTGCAGCAGAAAGGAAGCGGGCGCTCGCACGACGTCACACTTGGCCCGGTCCTTCTCGCACACTCACACACACACACACACCCGCACCCTTCTTTTCCAGAGCGCACTCACACCGGCACTCAGGCCATGAAGTGTGCGCACACACACACACACACACACACACACGCTCATTCCCAGAACACACTTATCACTCTCAAACACACTCAGGAGCCTTCACGCACCATTAACAGCATATGTCAGTGTCCTTGACCCTGACACAGGGTCACTGCTCCTAAGAGGTCACCTGTACATCCCTGTCCCAGCACTCCCTCTACACACACACACACACATCCCTCAGGACATGCACACCAGGAGGGTGAAATGGCGATGTTCCCCCTGCTCCTTTCCCACCCACCCTCACTGCGTCTGCCAGCCAGGCTAGAGTGAGCCTGGCTGGGCAGGGAGGGGGCAGGGTGGTGGGGGCGGGGTGGTGGGGGCGGGGCAGGGAGGGGGCAGGGTGGTGGGGGCGGGGCAGGAGCTCTGATGGAGAGTGGATGGGAGACCCGCAGAGGGAATAGCCAAGCTGTCACTGAGAGCCTCCCCGACACACACACACACCCACACCCCTTCTCTCTGTTTCTCAAGGGCAAACCCAGAGCTGAGAGCTGAGGGAAGAGGCTGAGGGGATTAGAGGGAGGAAGGAGCCTTTTAACAAACAGATGCCCAGGTTTCACTTAACAACTGTGTCAAATGGGAGCCCTTCCCCAGTGCTGTTACAGACCTGCTCATATTGACTCTGTTTACCTCTGGCTGTGGAGATGTGCACATCACATTAGGTATTATATACACACACACACAGATTACTTTTTGCTTAGTGGAAAATGCCTTCCCATGTGCGCGTGAGCAAACACACACGCAGTAGTCTGAGAATGTTGGAAGCATTTCATTTTTCATAGAGCGAAACATCTGAATGGTGGGCTTGAGTGGGAAGAGGAGATGCACTGGGAGTTATAGCACATCGATACACACTGTATCTGGAGTCATGGCAACCTCGAGTCTACAGTTTCCCGTCGGGAAACGGCGTCGGTACGGCTCGAAAGTCACCGCTATCTCCTCACGTCATTTGGTCTTATCGTTCACACTTGGCTCTTTCACTGGACCTGTATCCCAGACGGATCATGTCTGGCCACTCATCTAACGTGTCGTTCTTCATTGTTCGGGCCCTCTGCAGACTCCACCTTCTTTCCGGGGCGCTGCGCCGAGATCTTTGCGCGCGGGAAGAGCGTCGGACGCCTCGGGGTCCTGCACCCTGACGTCATCAATCGCTTCGAGCTCACCATGCCCTGCTCCGCCCTGGACATCGACATCGAGCCCTTCCTGTGACCTGCTCCTCCCCCGCCGCCCCCCCCTCCAACACACACACACACAAACCTGGTCTCAACTCATGCCCAGTCTGTGATGTCATAACCCAGTCTGGCCCAGTGCAGCGTCCACGCAAACCTGGGTTAAATCCTGAGTGGTCAATCTCAGTGAAGAGTATGCGTGACCAGTCGTGTGATTAAGCAGATCTCTGTCAGTTTCGGCCCTAAATTAAGTCCACAGCCGATGGTTATTTAAAAAAAACTAACATCAAGAATGTGTTGGTCGGTATATTGTAATATCAATAGACTATGTATGTAATGTATGGATATGTTTTTATCATTCACGAACTGTACCGCCATTAAACTGAATGACACATGGGCCTGCGGCTCGTCCTTTGCAGTGCGTCATTTGGGGCCGTCACTCAACTGGGTAAAGGTGGTATTAAGTCCAGTGTTCAGGGGTCCTACAACTGTGTACAACTTTGTGTGTTCGCTTCAGTTTGGGGGATTTCAATGTTTGATATCAAGTTAGGATGGCTCTGAAAAGACGTGACGTATTCACCCTTACATGTGGGGCCGAATTGCAGGAAGTAGTAAATATTCAGCAAAGGGGTTCGACTGGTGGATCTGCATTCCTCGAGGCAGACTACAGGAAGTGGAGACACTTCCAACTGAAGTCACGGAGCGGTGCTTTGGCAGGGTTACAGAAGAGGGTTGACTTTCTCTGTGACTGTATCATTAAGAGTTAAGAGCTGTTTTCTGTCAACAGATCGCGTGGTGTGGGTGAGGCTATCGGCATAAGGTTACAGGCAGAACTTTGACATGCTGTCGGTGTGCAGTGCTCTGTCATTCTTATGTAAAGAAGTGACAGTTTTGTAGCATGCATGCTGGCTGAAAGGTTTGGAGCTTGCAGATAAAAGCTTTTTTATTTGCTCTTTTCCTTCGACAGTGAAAAACGTTGTTTTAGTGAAAAACTTTATTTGTAAAAAAAATAGGTCAGTGTAAAACATTATTACAGGTATAATATAGTCCCCTAAAACTGTATATTCGTGTTACTCATAGTGATAAATATTAGGTACTTTTTTATAACAGACTACCTAGAAGCTGTTTTTTAAGGTCTCTAAACTAGCGTCATAGCAACCCTAGCAGTATAAAAACCCTATTGACCACAATGCTGTGCACCAGGCCGACCAAAGTGTAGGTGACAAATTTATACGGAACTTCGATTTCTTTTCTTCTTCTGGCTTCTCTGTCATGAAAAGGCACTCCGTACCATGAACACAGCACCCTCAAACTCACAGTTTTGGCTACTTGGCGTGTGATGACCAATGCAGCCACGCCCAGCGTGAAACGGGTGGTGCCCATCGCCAGGCCAGCTAGGGTAAGGGGGGGGCAGGGGTACGGGCAAAACCCCCTGGGGTTCAAAAGTCTCCCCCAGCTGCGCGTTGACCCAGTAACCCACGGAGCAGCCGGCGGCCGATCCAAAGATGGTGGTGGTGTCCCCCCGCGTGGTGCTGTAATGGTCCAGCTCGGGGTACGTGTAGCACAGGAAGAGGGGCAGTGCCAACGCTACGACGGGGGAGAACGGGCTGGTGAGCTGGAGTCTTTCGAAGGTTTCCCAATACGGATAGGTGATCAGCATCACCACCACAGCGATCAGGACACCACAGATCACATCCTAAATCCAGAAAGGGAGTCACACATTACCACCGGAATACCAGGACGTTGCTCTGAGTATAACTAGATACCATCCACAGACAACTAGACACTATCCAATATAAACTATCCACAGTTTGCATAACCAAACGAATGAAAGAAAGAATATTGAGCACTATGTTCTCAGGACACTTTAGCCCAGTTTTCCTTCAGCCCAGACGTCATCTCTCTGTGGAGTGGATGTCAAAATAGGTGGTAAGTTGCCCTGCTTTAGACTCCCAGACCGCCAGACATAGCATGAATAATAAATCCGTCATGGGCTTGAATGTTTCATCCAGTTGTCTGTGGAGGGCGGAGGAGAGAGAGGGGACTCACCAGAGCTGAGTGCATGCCGGTGTAGAGGCGGCTCAGACACACCAGTCCCAGACAGCACCACTGCCACCAGCAGACCCACCTCGAACTGGAACTGGGACACACCACACACACACACACACAAAGACATTTCCTAGGATATCCTCCATTTCATCCTAAAATCAAAACATCTCTCTTTTCCTTTTTTTGTTGACAATTCATTATCCCTACTTTTGTTTCTGGGATCAAGGCATCCATGAATCAAGCCCCTCAAGAGGAGGCCACTACGTCTTCCGTGTGCCACTCCTTTATTAGAGCGGTTTGATGCATGGACTGTCTCCAGGCCATCCCTCCTTTTTACTCATCTGTCCGTCCATCTCCCCTTCCCGTCCCCGATCCCTCCTTTTCTATCATCCACCTATTGGTGGTTTTGTCTTCCCTCCATTTCAATGACAGTGAGCGGAGAGTGTGTGTTGTTTATTCATTGACCCTCCCTCCCCCCGCCCCCCTCCCTCCCCCCCTCCATCCCTCCTTCTCTCTCTCTTTCCCTGTGTCTGTTCCTGTCTTTGCAGCTGGAAGCCTTTTCAGAGAGAGAGTTCATGAAGGGAGGCCCTCCAAATGGACACAAAGGATCCTGGGGTGGAGGGGTGGAGGGGTGCGCTGTGTGATTGACTGTCCTGACCTTTGACACCCCCGCTGCTTAAAAAACCTAAAAGTCGCCCCGAGGCCTTTTCAGACCACTGTTGAAGTTGACTACAGATCTATAGGTGTTTGTTTCCATTCACAGACTCATGTCACTGGAGTTTCTGTGGAGTGAATTCACTGTATTTGGGATGTGCCTTTTGTCTCCAAGTTGGAAAATATTCAAGTTGGGGTTGTGAGAAATGAGGTTGAACTGGAATGGAGTGAAAGACTAATTTAGGAGACAACTCTGTGATTAAGTCAAATGCAGTGTTTGTGTCACTTATTGAGTTTTCTGCTGTTGGCCCAGAGACAGAGAAAGGAGGGAGTGAGAGGGAGAGAGAGAGATGGGGAAGGAAAGCAAGAAAAAGACAAGGAAAGAGAGAAAAAGAGAGGGAGATACAGAGAGTAAAACCGAATGAGAGAGAGAGGGAAGGAGAGAGAAATTGAAATAGAGAGAGAGTGACAGTCATTTACTCAAGACAGTCTATCAGAGGAACAAACAGCAGCTGGGGGGGTGTGGCTAATGGTGACTGATGATGACTGGCGACTCCGCCCCTCCCAGTTCATTGTCCAACTGGTCGGCTAGGACTCAAGTAAGACAGCATTGACACACCCTCTTCCTCTATGAAGGGACAGCCATCCTTCTTGCTGTTCTAGAAGATTTAAGGGAACTGTCCTCTATGTAGTCTTAAAGTTAAAACCTCAACCTACCATTAAAACGTGTACATACATCCACTGCAAGACTGTGTTATCCTACTAAGCTAGAGCCCAGATAAATGAACAAAACAGAAACCTGCAGGCAAACCCTCCCAAGCTATGTCAACCCCACTGGCACCACAACAAGAGCCAACCAGCAACCCCGAAGCTGCGGCGGACATGTCACTGCTTCCTGGAGATCTCCAAACACCAGACCATGTGATGATGTTGGTTTGGAGTGCGTGCGTGTGCGTTCCCTCCTACCTGCACCCTGGACGGGGCACTGAGGAGCAGGGTGAAGAAGATGGAGGTGACCTACCTGCACCCTGGAGGGGGCACTGAGGAGCAGGGTGAAGAATATGGAGGTGGCGGCGATGGCGTGGGTGGAGGGCAGGCCGTACTCCACGTCCACGCGGCTCTCCAGCTTCACCACGGGGGGCGACCGGGGGCGGGGCAGCTTCAGCACGTCCTTCAGGACCTGGCCGATGTACATCACCAGCTGGGGGGGGGGATGGGGGTGGGGGAGGGATTAAACAGTGGTGAACTGACCGTGCACCCTGGCGCCACTTTGAATATTCAAATAAGCACTGTGCAGTTAGCAGTAGACTGGAGCCCGACACTCACACACATGATATTCAATGCCTGTATCTCTCCATCTTCTCGACCACGTGAGCAGAGGGGAAACGAAGAGAACGTCAAAATAAGAGTTCAAAGCCTGATTGTCTGCTATTCTCCTGCTCTCGGGCGCACCAAGTCTCCTCTAAATAAGTCATCATGGTCCACACCACAACAGTTCCCCCCGCGAGACTGGGGCTGCTAGAACAGGCTGCAGGAAGTTACACGGTAACACGAGCTACCAACCAGGCTGCCCTGCTGAATCTGTCTCCGATTGGAAGTCTGGAGCGAATCTGTGACACATACTGTCTTTCTCACAGCCACATACAGTACTCCATCACTCTTCCTCTGTTGCAGTCACAACCACACACACACATTACAGGCCTGGGCAGATATGGAATTTTTAGTGTGTGTGTGCAGAGACACTGTCTGGGTTCATTCTAATTGAGCCATCTCCATGGGGATCCACAGGGGCAGACGTCGCAGACAGTGATTTATTTAGAGCTTGGACCTGGATATTTTATGCGTTCTTAATGGCTGTCGTTGCAAGGGAGTAGTGGGGAGGTATTTTTCAACGGGGAGGCCGTGCTGTTAAAATAAAGATAGTAATGTAGAGGGAGAGAGAGAGAGAGAGAGAGAGAGAGAGAGAGGCTGAGAAAGAGAGTTATTCCTGTTGTCATGGACATAGTGTGGGATTGGGTAATGGGTGAGTGTTACCATGGCAAATGAGAGATAAAATTGTTCTCTGATTTGTATCCTCATAGTGAGCATAGCAACCAGAGATGATCAAATAGAATCAGAAAGAAAGCGATAAAAACAGTGAGATGTGTGTGTGTGTGTGTGTGTGTGCAATTCTAAGGGGAGATGAGGGAACGTTTTTAGGCGATATTGCTGGCTTAGCCCAGAATACAGTGAGCGGCGAGGGGAGAAACTTCCCATGAATGAGTGCATTGATCGAGCCCAGAGTGTGTTTGGACTTTGGTCTGTCAACAAATATAGTGAAGGGGGGAGGGTGTTTGTGTGTGTATCTCGTCATGTCTAATAAGTGTGTCATTCAGCTCGTAAGGCATTTTTGGTTTGTCAAATGTGATTCAAAATGTAGGTTAACTGTCTAATTAGGCGGTTAACTTAACAGCGTGTTTGCGTTATTAAGAAGAAAAACTGGCTAACTCAATTCTTACATTCGGTGAGTGCTCCAATGTAGATGCTGTTACTCATGTATTTAAGGACGTTATCAGCATTAAAGGGAAGTGTATGTGTTTGTTTGTTTGTGAGTCAGAGGGAGAGAAAGCTTCTGTGTTTGTGAGGGTCTCGTGTGTGTGTGTGTGTGTGTGTTGTGTGTGTGTGTGTGTGTGTGTGTGTGTGTGTAAAGGCATGGTGTGAACTCTAGATAACTTCATCTCCACAATAGGGAGCGGGGCTTTAGAAGTGCAATGCAATTTACCCCGGGGCCAGACAGGCCAAATGGGCCTATGGAGGGGACAACCTCAAAGCAATGAGGAGGTCAATAAACCAGGCTGGCGAGACTTGGAAGTGCAGAATGGACAACTGAGCTTGTAATGTCTAACTCAGAGTAATTACAGCCTGCCTCTGGCCACTGTGTGTGTGTGTGTGTGTGTGTGTGTGTGGAGGAGGGCCAGTGTTGAATCCTACAAGTGTCTGAAGACCCCCTGAGGGCCATAATAAGGGGTTCAGTCAGAGGACACATGCCAAGCACTGGAGGAGTGGACAGGCATGCAGGGCACACAAACACACTGACACTATGTGTGTGTGTGTGTGTGTGTGTGTGTGTGTGTGTGTGTGTGTTTGTAATTTCGTCAAAATGGACTGCCATTCACTGGACCTATGTAGAACCTGGATGTGCAAGCTTGTCAAGTCCTCTTTCCAATCATGAGACCGGACCCCTTGAAAACTAGAGTTTGTCATCATGAGTTCTCAGTGTTCAGGCTTGACCCCCCCCCTCGTGTTCCCCCCCCCCTATTCGGGGTCCGGTCAGCCTGGCTGGGCCTGGATCTCGTGGTCTGGGAGGGTTGTGTTAGAGACAGGTCACCCAGGGCAGAGGGGGTGGGGGAGGGGGGTGTGGGGGGGGTTCAGGGCAGGATGAAAGAATGTGTGGGTCTAACTAGGAGAGGGGGGTGGGGGGGGGCTTCATTGTCACACAGACAGTGACGTGACATGGAGGTTGTGTTCTACAGAGGTGGCTGTCTGTGACCTCCAGCACGCACACACTCACACACACACACGCGCGCTCAACAAAACACACATTCGTTTGAGCACGCACACACAGCGGCACACACTCAAACACACAAACCACATTCTGATACACACACTTCGGTGTTGCAGGTAAGGCAGTTTGATCATTGCCGCCGGAGAATGTGCTAATCCCCACTAAGGTAGTTTGGAAGGCCTCTTTAGCTAACAGGATGCACTGGGACTGGCTGAGCAGCATGTGACTTACGGCCCACATGTTGACGGGGCGTCGGCACAGGAAGGGGTCCAGGTTCCAGTGGAGGCAGGGCAAGAAGGTGATGTAGAAGATTTCATGTCCTAGACTCGCCGAAACCAGGAAAAGGATATGGAGCCACCAGTTCCGGACCTCGTATCCCTGCTGCAGCACCTGGGCCTGTGGTGTGTACAGTAACACAATGATGACCCATGGTACACAATGATGACCCATGGTATACAGTAACACATGATGACCCATGGTACACAACGATGACCCATGGTATACAATGATGACCCATGGTATACAGTAACACAATGATGACCCATGGTACACAACGATGACCCATGGTATACAATGATGACCCATGGTATACAGTAACACAATGATGACCCATGGTATACAGTAACACAATGATAACCCATGGTACACAACGATGACCCATGGTATACAATGATGACCCATGGTACACAACGATGACCCATGGTATACAATGATGACCCATGGTACACAACGATGACCCATGGTATACAATGATGACCCATGGTACACAACGATGACCCATGGTATACAATGATGACCCATGGTATACAGTAACACAATGATGACCCATGTTATACAGTAACACAATGATGAACCATGGTTAGGGTGACTAACAGTAACACAGTAAAACACCTTCTTTAGAGGCGGAATCGACTGTCTATGATGAATTATATTTAGCTTTTGTAGGCTATGGAGTGACAATTGTTCTATTGTGGCATTCCTAAGGTCTGCAGTGTTGCTTTGTCTAGGAATGAGTTTCAACTTTTAAAGATTCTGAGCTGCATTCTCAGAATCAAGCAAGCTCATTGAGTTGGCCTTTAATACAAGCTGCCTTTTTTGCTTTTGCCTGATGACAAATGTGAAACGACTACATGAATGTAAAAACTCTGCTAATCTACGGAGACACCTGATCTGCTTTCAGACATAACACCCAACAAGAAAAGCCAGTTGTTGCCTTCTTTGTCATATTATGTCACTCATTTCTATCAGAACGTCACTTACATTAGAGGTCAATTCTTTTTTCTCGAATTCGTCATTTGAATTGTTGTCCAATTTGGTTGTCCAACGCTTTCGGGCGTGTATCTCTCTATTATCCGTGTCTTGAAGTGGGTTATCCGTCTTTGGGTGAGCTTCGACGAGGAACAAACCGCATCTTCTCTGGAACTTTGCGACAAGTTCGGAATCATACAAGTATGCGACAATTTCACACATGGTAACTGAACTAAACTAGGTGTTTCAGAATAACTGGGTCTCGTTTATGACAGTTGTCTGCCCAGCGCCCTCCCAATGAAGTGAAACGCGCCGTACAGGTGAGGTCTGACAGGTGTGTGAGAGACGCACATGACTTCGTCGTAACGCCCGCCCTTTTATGAGACCTGGACATTCCTGTTAGGGTGTGTGCCTTTGTCAATAAGTAAGGGGTGCTGGTTTGTACTGTTTCCACACGTTAAATGCTAATCATGCCACAGATTCTACCTTGCCTACCTTTATAGAGGTAACGAGTTTTTCGTTTTCGGCTATAAGTTTGGGTTTTTAACATATAGCCTGCCTATAGGCTTTGTGGAAAGGTCAAAGTTGAATTGTTAAACTGTGACGTGCGATACTGACATTTTTCTTTTAAATACCTCATTTCGGCTAATTTAGGCCACATGCACCTAAAAGAATAGTCCTATAGCATAGACATATAGGCTATGTAGGCCTAGGCTATATGATATAAATTGAAAATAATAATTTGCTATGCAATATTGTTAATCACAGTTTTAAGTTCAATGTTGACCTTTCAAGTTTCAACAAAGCTTGTAATTCGACCTAACCCGCTTTGATTCAATCAGCGCATCATTTTGTGTATGTGACGTTAGTGTGATGGCGACAGTCATCTTAACTTCTCCCATTTCTCTGAACGGAAAACAATGTTTCTATCTACCGGGGTGAATTTTGGTCAATCGGTAAACAACGCGCGTGATCTATGTGCCGACCGCTGCCTCCTTGTCTTGGTGCGCCTCTTTGCTGGATGTGTACAGATCACTTCGCTGGATTAACCTCGCACTGAAGTCGCATTACATCACCGAATCCCACTCCCGAAGCGTAAAATGAAAACCGTTTAATATTTAAAGGGAGGATCCGAAAATTAAAGCCACGGGAGAGATGCCACAGCTGGATTTTTACAACGGGACGTCGTGAGGATTTTGGGAAAATATAGTCTAGCCTATCAACAAAGTAGACAATTCAACAGAGAGCTAACGCTTTTGTTAACGGGGGCGTGCATCGTCATCAGCATCAGTCTGTCCTCTCCTTTGTGTTTACGGAGAATGTGAATGGCGAAAGATGACATGGCAGAGGTAGACTTGGCATCAAACGGAGCGGAGCCCCCGGGCGTGGCGACAGCATTCCCCTACGAGGAGTATGAATGCAAAATTTGTTACAATTATTTCGACCTTGACCGTCGCGCTCCCAAGATATTGGAATGCTTGCACACATTTTGCGAGGAGTGCTTGAACACGCTCCACCTCCGTGAAGAGCGTCCATGGCGCGTAAGCTGTCCTATTTGCCGCCACAGGACGCCTGTACCCGACTATCGGATACAAAATCTGCCCAACAATACAAAAGTGACGGAAGATTTTCCGTTCTACATTGACTCAGACCCCTTGCCTCAAGATGCTTTGCCCCTGTATCCTCCACCATTGCACCCCGCGCTAGTCGCGCTCAGACGTGAGGAAACGGGGGCGTCAACGAGTCAAGCGACCCCGTCCACGACCGTGTCCACCGCCACAACGCTTTCGCAGGACTCCGTGCGCTACGACAGCTGTCAAAGTTGTAAACGAGTGGCCTTAACCACGGGTTGCGTGTGCGTGATATTCTCTTTTCTGTCCATGTTAGTTCTGCTGTTCATGGGTTTAATCTTTGTCTACAGCCACAGCAGCCCACCCCCGCAAGCAGGACCTATCTGCCTGTCGATAGCCAGCATTTTAGCCATGTTTTCGGTGGTCGTCACGTGGCTTATCTGCTGGTTAAAATACCGACCGGATCACGAGACAGGCCGATCCTCTGCCACCAGTAATTCGCGGAGAAACGCCTGAAGATGATAATGATGACAGTGATTATTGTGGTCAGTGGTGTGAGAGATTTATGTACATATATTCTTGTCAACTGACACCCCACTCCCTTTACTTTTTTTGTAATGAAAACATGGCCTTTTAGCAGTATCGCAAACACCTAAAGGGCCTTCATATGTTCACTGAACAATGGGCTTGCATACAGGCCACCACTTATAAAGTCATATTATGCACTGTATTGAGAGAAAGGATTTGATGAGTGTAAACCTGACATGATTGACCTCTCTGGATACGGAAATTGGTTTGTATTTGGTTTGCCTGGTTGTGGACTGAATGTGGAGTGCAGTGCCAGTACTCTGCCAAAGGATGCCCCTAGCCTATCTCACTATGCCTCTTACTGTATGTTAAGATTCATTATCTTCTTTATCCTGAGCACTACACAGCCTATTTCACCATGTCATGTCTATTTATAGTTGAAGGCTTTAGCAGAAATACAAGGGTTATAAGCCTTTAATAATAGTAATAATATATTCATTGTTCAGAAAGCTTTCCTATATAAGTATGGAAATGTAAATAATCTATCAACATATTTGTACATATCTCACATAATTGATTTGATAATTAAATAGAAGTCACTATTTAAATATGCATGTTTAGGTTAAACTGAGAATATAGGTCTAGAACAGGAGAAAAGAGAAAACTGCCTTTATTCATACATTCAAAACGCAAGTCATTGTCTTCACCCAAGTCCTGGGACAAATATTTACAAATGCCTGGGTGATTGCTTGATTTTGTTTACCCATGCAATGCAACAAAACCAATGGGAACAGTCTCAATCGAGGCAAATCAAACGCACACCCGAAAGACAAGTGAATCAACTCGATACACTCGTTTGTCCAGCCCCCCTCTACTAGCAGTGCTGTCTGATCAAAACCATCCCATAGTCCTTCCTCTCCTGCTCCCTGATCATATTTCGCTCTCCTTCCTGTCAACTGATATTCCTGGTTCTGACAGAAATAGGAAGGAGCCATCCATATTGGTTTCAGTGATGGTCCTCATCATGGGAAGATCATGATGCAACATGGAAAACTAGAAATTCTAGAAAAACGAAAATCCTGCCTTTGCGGATGTGTAACTAGGGGAAACAGGCTGGCCAAGAAGCGAATGTGCTCAGTGGTCTCCTTAGGTTCAGCAGTAACCTTATGCACTTCACAAGTTCAGTGTGTATCTCAAGATGTAACAGTCTGAAGACCACATACCAATGAAGAAAATAGATTCAGTTATCGGATAGATTTGATCAAACCATCAGACATATACATTACAGTATACAGTACAAGTATACTGCATTAGCTGTTGCTACACTGTGTTACCAAAAACAACCACAGTTTTACACTTACTAAAACTTAAACCGCAGGTAACAAAAATATCCGTAAGTTTTACTTAAAAATGTACATTGAACGATGAAGCTTTATCGCAGTTACTTATGTTTGTAAATTCCTTTTTGAATCGATTTTGCAGAAGGATATCGAGACTGTGGAGGGGAAATAGCACTCGGAAGTCATTTACAGACCACAATACATTTACATTTAGTCATTTAGCAGACGCTCTTATTCATAGCGACTTAAATGTCCCTGTACTCACTGTACAGGGACATTCCCCCGAGGCAAGTAGGGTGAAGTGCCTTGCCCAAGGACACAACGTCATTTTCACGGCCGGGTATCGAACTGGCAACCTTTGATTACTAGCCCGATTCCCTAACCACTCAGCCATCTGACCAATCATTTTGGCATAGCATACAACATTAAACAGGGCATAGATGGAGATAGGAGAGATCCAAGGTTTATCTCATTTGCACATTACCTGTAACTATGCCTCCCTTTAGGGACTGCAATCTAATCAACAAGTACGGATGGAACTGTGCTAAACAATCTTCCTCCTGCTTCAATCAGTCTGGTTTCTATCAACATTAGAAGATGCACTTTCACCCTTTATTTGAGGTAAAGCGTATCTGACTAGAATATTATTGTATTTATTTCAGAGGAAATAGAATTGTGAGGGTATTGATTTTTATGATGAAATCTTGATCTAAATGTATTTGCACAGAGACCCGTTCTGTATGTGGCGTTTTACATACATAACACATTTCAGTAATAAAGTAAATATTCAATGTGTTGCATGTGTATTGACTTTCTCATTCATAAATATGTATTTTTATTGACAAAACATTTTTCACAATAAAACAGTAGACTGTACTACATATGATAAATATGGGGTTTTAAGTAGGCTACATCATCATTTGACTCCACTAATCTAACACACTTTGACGGCACTAGCGTCAGACATGCCCTCTAGTGGTAGACACAAGATCCATCATCCAAAAAGTAGGAATATTTCATCTCGATTTATCTAAATGTCTGATCTCAAAGTGTATTATTTATTAGCCGAGTAAACGTTTGTAGGTCGCTGATTTTGGTTTGGTTGTTTTGTTTTAAGTAAATCAGCTGACTGACTATGCCAGAAAAACTTGTCTTTATGAACAGGTTAGAAGAACCGACCGGTTGCTTTTTTCTCAACAAATGTTGAGGGTTAGCAAAGATCCAAATATGAGCATCAAGGACCTGCATTTACCTGGACAGTATGGTCAGAACCATTACACATTTTCATTTTTAATCATACATCCCCCATATGACTCCTGTTACACATGCTCACTTACATGGCATCAGTATTGGTGGCTGAAGCGAGACAAATCTTCATAGCTCTTATCTCCAAAATCACTATAATCTATAAAGTATGCGCTAGTCCTGGGAAGCCGTTTTGAACTTCTCCCATTTTCTCTCCCTTAGCATTAAGTACAACACAGCAGATTCCATGTGTACACACTGGCACTCAGGGTAAAACCTCATATGAGTATTTTCACATTAACAGGTCCTGTATTGGGTTACTGGACACACACACACCCGCATATTCACCCACCCACACAGTCACACCCACCCACATATTCAAACACACACACACACAAGTACACCCACACACATTCTCTTACATCAATACCATTCCCCTGCCTAGTTCCTAATACTATAACCCCCTTTCTGAAAGAAAAACACATAGGGGGCCGGTTAATCTGTAACTGGCTGTAGGCGAACCATCACTGTCATTGGTGGGTGGTGGTGGGAAGGTGACACCTGAGTGCAGGCCTCATAGACTGGGTTCCTGGGGAGAGGAGGCGGGTAGGCCTTAGTGGAGGCTGGGAGGGGTAGAGGTGGCTGGGAGGCCTGGAGAGATGAGCCCTGGTCAGAGGAGGCTGGGAGCCTTGGGGATGTGGGCTGCCTGGGGAGATGAGGCTGTGAGGAGAAGAGGCTGGGAGGAGGAGGCTGGGAAGAGGAGGCTGGGAGGAGAAGAGGCTGGGAGGAGGACGCTGGGAAGAGGAGGCTGAAAAGAGAGGAGGCTGGGAGGAGGAGGCTGGGAAGAGGAGGCTGGAAAGAGAGGAGGCTGGGAGAAGGAGGCTGGGAGGAGAAGAGGCTGGGAGGAGGAGGCTGGAAGGAGAGGAGGCTAGGAGGAGGAGGCTGGGAAGAGGAGGCTGGGAGGAGAAGAGGCTGGGAGGAGGAGGCTGGGAAGAGGAGGCTGGAGGGAGAGGAGGCTAGGAGGAGGAGGCTGGGAGGAGAGGAGGCTGGGAGGAGAGGAGGCTGGGAGGAGAAGAGGCTGGGGAGGAAGCTGGGAGGAGAGGAGGCTGGGAGGAGAAGAGGCTGGGAGGAGGAAGCTGGGAGGAGAGGAGGCTGGGAGGAGAAGAGGCTGGGAGGAGGAGGCTGGGAGGAGAGGAGGCTGGGAGGAGAGGAGGCTAGGAGGAGAGGAGGTTGGAAAGAGATGAGGCTGGGAAGCCTGGGGAGATTAGGCTGGGAGGTGTATGAGGCCTGCCTTGGGAGATGAGGCCAGGGTATGAGGAGGCTAAGATGCCTAAGGAGATGAGGCTGGGAGGTCTCCCGTATATTTTAATATACCTACCAACTCATATAATCACCTGGAGGCCTTGTGGAACAGATGGGTGCCCCGTATTCACCTTACGCACACACATGGTTTCCTGTAGAAATATTTAGTCTCTATCTAGTTTTCGAGATATCTTATTTTCTTCCATATCAGATCATTATAATGAAGTAATAATGTGCATTTCTTTTATTACAATTTAAAAACACAAAGAGACAATTCCGTAATAGCTTATCTAATATAATATGGCATATAAGGCACACAAAAAGATTTAAAAAGAAGATACATTTGGCTGTAAATTAAGAAACGTTTTATTTAGCTGTGAATATTAATACATTAGCTCTAAATTAAAATCTAATTTCACAGATGTGTACATAGATGCGATGACGTTTTATCTGATGCAACTAATTTATTTCTCATCAAGAGAAATTTCTGACTTTGAATTTCATCCCCGGTAATGGATTAGATACGGGGATTCTGTGTCGCTTTTAAGGTCGCCGAGGTATGCATCTAGCTTCGTTCTGTTTTTCTTCGTTCTTTCTGTTTTCTTGGGGTGTAATATCCAATTTCAATAAGTTCATTGACCCTTTAAATCGCCACGTTCGTAAATATAAGATTGATGCAATTTTTTTTCTTGAATGACCGAAAGGAATGACTGAAGTGTGAATGAGTGAAGCAAAAAATGTGAAAAAGAAAGTTCTGCTATTATTTTTAACAAGTCAAGCCCGGTCTGAAGAATCGTATTCGTCTGAATCCCTGAATATTGGATACAACATTATAGAGCACAATAGGCTACATTTGACCATTAAACAACAATAAACAATAAAGCAGGTGATATCTTTATAAACAAATTATAGGCTATATACAAATAATCATAACCATCAACATAATTTGTGTCCATTTTATTATTAAAATGTAATGTTTCGTCGATTTCTATTAGTTCAAACAGAAGTTGTTAAAAGTACCCCCCTCAATAACGCCTATAAAGTTAAATTGCCTAATTTTATCATTTAAAATAGCTACTAGACTTATTTTGTGTTATATCTATATAGCAATAGTCCTATTAATTTACGTTTTATCGTGAGATTTATTTAAGATTAGTACTTTTGGGGAATAATATAATCCTTTCAATGGAGGAGAGTAATTGTCTATTTAGCGCGTGAAAGGACCCCCCGTTTCCCTTGCTTATTTTCTTCCCCACTAGCCTATTTTTCATTGTCCGCGCGCGTTCCGACAGAAAGACAACATTTGAAGTTTCTTTTCAAACTCACAAAAGAGGTAAATGTTAATTGACTCCAATTTAGCCAGTGGGATACCTCTTTTCCGCGTAAATAGAGGTGTATGAAGGTACTCACGTTCAGATTTCCCCGCTGCTCCCTTTCTTCAGAACTGAAGCTAAGGATGAAAAGAAGGCCTTTTTAGCATCAGGTGCTTACTTGAGGTAGGCGACATACATATGGCTGATAGGGAATGAGGCCAGTTGCTTAGCAATTGAAAATATATTACATATATTTTTACACATGACTTTTTAACTTCTGTATCCCAATCACTCTGCTCTTCGAGGATCAATATACTCCAACAGTGGATTTGAGGCCCCAAACATTAAATGTGTGAGACTTTAAATAATAATTATTAGCCAATATAAAAAATGCATGGGTGCTATAATTACAGTGCATTGCTTCAGTGACAGTTTAGCTCGTAAACGTGGGATTTTCTCCTCCGGCAAAAGTTCAGCTATTGCCAAGATGCGCGAGGTAATCCGGTTAGGATCACCTGGATGGGGTAACGGCTGCTCTGTAATTATGTTCGTCTGAAGTGCCTTGCGCACCATGAGTGATTCACCTCAAACGTAAAGCGATTTGAAATAACGAATTGATTACGACTTGGTATGCACAAGGTAGCCTACCGAGCAAATGTTGGCATTAATGAGAAAACCGTGGCCATATATTCTAGCTTTATGTCGTTTAGGCCTATGTTTATATACTAGGAAAACTTGTTTATAAAATAGCTAGGCCATGAAACTAAGTGATTTTTAACATCTCAACACATATGGGGCCAATATGACTTTTCACAAGATCTGTTAGTAGCTTATGCCTTGGCTTACTTTGTTGCCAAGGCCTTTAGTGAAACTTCAAAGCAAACGTGTCCAAGAGGCCAGTCGGTTGTTTTGGGTGGACAGTGGAGGGAAGAGAGCTTTTGTGCGAATTCAAAGGTGGGGACGGACCATAGCTCCTTTGATTGATTGTAAATAGCAAGGTTGCTTGACCTTCTTGGTCGGCACACACATACGCACACACGGTTAATGCCACTATCTAACCTGTGTGTGTCATCGAATGCAGGCAATAATTCTGAGAGAATTTCTACATTTGAACAAAACTGGCTAGTGGTAAATAAGTGCTATGTGTAGCCGGTGCAATAGACTCTTTACTACTCTCCTGGCGTCGTACCCTGCTGTGGCGCACGTCCCCCTGGACGGTTCAGGGGCTTGGTATAGTGCGCAATCTAAAGGGACAATAAATTCCTCAAGACACAACTTCTGTAACATTTGCTTTATGTTTGAGATCATAGAATGTGGACAAATGGTTGGATGCATGGGAAACAAAAATAGAACCAAAAAACGACATGTTCTAAAAAGTCCCATTTATGATACACTCTGTGAGATATCTGAATTATCTTTATTGTTGTATTTCACCAACAACATATGCGTACATTTACAACTAAACATCAGTCAAAGTAGTCATTCAAGATATCTACACTGTCCTGGAGCACGGTCCCTGGCGGTAACTTTCAGGGTAAAAGTTTTTTGCGTCAGCCAATCATTGAGCACTTGCGAGGACCGGGTGTACTTCCTCTAAACCAATCACACAAGGCGGAACACAGATGGGGAAAGAAGTGCAGCACAACTAATAAATGATGCTGTAGTTTTGACCATCTTCTCTCTTTGAACGTGTGTCAACAACAACAGCTGCAGGGACATCACGGCTAAGTTCTTACCTTCATGACTTCGCTGAACCGAACACAGCATGTTGGCTGAAGAAACAACGGCAGATTCATAATAAACTTTTCCCTTGAGCTTTTTCTTGGGGAGGCGGGAGTGCTTTCTCTCTCTCCCGGGACACCACAGTGCCTGGCTGCTGCAGTGGCTAATTTACTCGAATCAATCTTTCAGAAACTGGAATACAAAGCATTTATTGTCCAAATACCCGCAGTCCGTTGAGTTTAATCGCCGGTTGTTCATCTTCCTCCTCTCCGGCGGGAGGTTTTCAGAACGCGTAGGGTTGTGGAGGTATGACTGCGTTGGCGGGGGCTGTACCCATGATGATGCGCCCCACGCTGGCTCAGAACTACCCCCGAAGTGGTTTCCCAATGGAAGGTAAAATCCAAAGTTACAATTGAACTGTATGTGTGGCGATGTTAACTTCGATGTGCTTATTTCATGTCATTTGGTGCGAATACTGTGTCGCCTGATGGGCCGTTTCCTATCGACTTCCTTGAACTCTGTGAACTAACCTTTGTTTGCAGGGTTACATTATGTGAGTAGTACAGGGGATAGACATGAAAACATTTCAATTATCGAAGGCAATGGATGAATGCTAAATATACCGAATAATACTTAGTTGCTGTGTCTACTTTGTTTTGATGTAATTATCAGTCAAAGAAAAAAGTGTATTTGGTTAGGACAGGGCCTATGTTTAGTATTTTCATAGATGAGACAGGTCATTTATCGAAATGAACAAAAATCAACATCTGAAAGAGAATAACCTGACATTGTCATTTAAAATACTTGATGATTATTAGATTTTCGAACCTTTCAGCCTAAGCAACAGTTATTTTAACGCAACAATTGACCTCTTATTACATAATAAAATGCATACATGTGAATAAAAATGGTTCAAATAATAGTTAATAATATGTTAATAATTCCATATAATTGTAGTGATGTTATTGCTTTCCTATTAACATCCTTAACTAATGTGGTGGTGAACTTTTTGCTTTCTTTAACAGTCTCTACCCCTTTGGGTCAAGGCAGAGTGAACCAACTCGGGGGAGTATTCATCAATGGCAGACCACTGCCCAACCATATCCGACATAAGATTGTTGAAATGGCACACCATGGCATCAGACCATGTGTGATCTCTCGTCAGCTCCGGGTCTCTCATGGTTGTGTATCCAAAATACTGTGCCGGTACCAGGAAACCGGGTCTATCCGACCCGGAGCCATTGGAGGCAGCAAACCCAAGGTAAGGGAAAAGGAAAATGGGGGGAATTCTTACCGGCCTCTTTCTCTTTTACATAGGCTGAAGCCTCCTCAACAGGTTGGCTCCAAAATATTGAGTGAGGCCTGAAGCCTTCATACCACTATTAATGTATTCCACTTAACAGGCACTTTTATCTGAAGTGATGAGTCCTATAAGAGTCCTACTAATGACACATTGTGTTGTTTCTAAAGCAGGGGACAACGCCGGATGTGGAGAGGAGAATAGAGGAGTACAAGCGAGATAACCCGGGTATGTTTAGCTGGGAGATTCGAGATAAATTACTGAAGGATGGCATATGTGACCGGAACACCGTTCCTTCAGGTAAAAGGAAACAGAAATACACTTTGCTATACTTGTTTGCCATCAAATGGGTGCAGAGAGGCATAGAAAGATTATCAATCGTCATCACCACCATATCCTTCTCATCATCGCCATCACCACTTTGGCTTATTAGGGTAGCACATTACCAGAATCATATAATTGTTCTCATAATTTGCTTTCTTCACAGTATTTTGAAGTAAAACAAATGTAATCATATTATCAGATTTTATTTGGTAAACTTGACCCTAACACCTTATAGAAACAAATCTGCTCAGTATAGTCTAATTTAAGTATTAGTAAAAACGTTTTTTTGATTTGATAAACAATTTGTTGATAACAAAACGAATTAAATGGCTATTTAACTATTTAAATTAGAGTTACAACTTTGACAGCAGCTATACCAACTGCTAATTTCATATTTAACTTCTTTTATCATAGTCAGTTCAATAAGTCGCATCATGAGGAGTAAATTTGGAGGAAAGGGAGACGATGATGATGATGAAGACGAAATCGAGAAAAAGGAATTAGAGGACAACGAACGACGGGCCAAACACAGTATCGAAGGCATCTTGGGAGATCGCTGTAAGTTTTAATATTTTCAAATTCGCCGACGTGGTTTCATGTTGGGTATTATTCATTTGTGGTATCCTACTCCCTGCTCTGTTGACATTTTGTATAAAACTAGCGTTTGTTTTGCCTGAGATGACCTACAGTTAAGAACACAAACACACACACACATATTTAACCTATATTTTAAAGACCGAAACAGTTGTTGAACTTTTTATTTTATCTGAAATAAGTGACTGTTATGTAGTTCTTGGGAGGCAGTTGAATATGCACAGCACAAGGGGAAGTGTTTTCTCATTTGTCGGCATAGTCACAAAGTGCTTGCGTTTGTTTTCAATTCTTTATCGATCATATCTGTCCGGCTAATGGTTTTCCCATGAGGCCTTACCGTAAATCAAACAGCAGGTGATAGCTTTTGTGGGAAAGGAGGATCGTGCGCGCGCGCGCGTGTGTGTGAGAGAGAATGAGAGAGATGCGTTATGGCTTGGCACATAGGCTAATGATTACAACCTAACACTGAAAGTGAAATTAAATATTATATGACAACATAAAAACTCATCGTGTTGTAAAACATTTCTTTGTAAACATGAAAATGTTTGATAAAAAAATCCAGGAAGTTGTTTGGATATAGTCTACATTAATATGTTGTTCAATTGCTCCGTTACTTTTTTGGTCTATACTATGCTTAATTAATATAGGCTTCTTGATATATGTGCGACAATATTCATAATGCTTATCAACTTAATAATACTTCTTGTTGAGAAACTCTGCCTTCAAGGCTATATGTTTAATGTAACATGTTGTGAATATGGTTTTGGCTGTAGGCTATATCAAACAAAGAAATCTCATAACTTTCCCCCTCGTAGCCTAACTTATTGGTATTTTAAATAAACGAATTCCAATTTCGATCCCAATAGGGCTACGCCAGTTTGTTTTCCTTCCGTCCGTATACTGTAAATCTCAGGACAGTAAAACGAATTGGAGGAAAAAGACGGTGAGTTTGACGAGACAAAACGTGCCAAATGAGTTGATCAAACATTTGTATAACAGTTCCATCCTTCACAAAGCCAAGCCTTGCGCACACAATCGGACACTTGAGGATGAACTTGGGAGACAAAGGAGTGAGAGTCCATTGAGACTCACGCTTCGGTTACGCGCGGACAAAGGCCAAGCTTCGCAGCAGCTTGGCCGCAATAAAAGAAGGCAACCTGTTTATAATTCAGTCAGAAAGGGAGAGGGAGCTTTGCAACAAAAGCCCAAGAAAAGACATTATGAGCCAGCAATGAAGGATGAATTATTCAGCGTCCGCTATAGCTGCTATGCGCCTAGGCTTAGAGACTGTTCACCATGGAAAAATGGCCGTTTTCACCTACAAAATGTTTCTTTTGGAGTCTTTTTAGTCGTCTAAAGAAGCCGACCACTATTCAGGGTGACAATTGAAGCATCTGAAACCCCCTCATTTTCTCTTACACACACATACACACACATACACACACACACGCACACACACACACGCGCACACACACACGCACGCACACACGCACACACACATACACACCCTCACGCCCTCACTCACACACACACACACACACACACACACACACACACCACACACACACACACACACACACACACACACACACACACACACACAGGCAAATAATGCAAAAATAATGGTCGAAACCAAATGTTTACCTGTTGCTCTTAAGGTATTTCTCGTGTTCTAGCTATGTGGCACATAATCATATAGGACCATCGATTCGAAAGAAAAAGTATAAAAACCTACGTAGTTGATAATGTATAATAAGACATAATGATCAGGCTATAGGGTACTTCACATAGAAATATGAATGGTCCCAAAAACTATTTAAAATGGCTGTTTTGTTCATTTGGCAAATTGCATAAGCTAATGTATAGGCTACTGCATTTTAAGACCATTACCTACCATTTGCAAGTAGTTTAGAATAAATGCCAAAATGTGGTTACCACTGACCTATGTCTATGCATTCAGTTATGATGTTGACTTGAGGCTTTCATCGTTAATATTTGTTTTGACGACAACCTAAAATGGTTATGATTAATGTTTACCTCTAAAATCCGTAGCATTGTAGCTATCTCAGAAGGCCTCGACATGATCTATTATTACCCTCTTTGATGCAACCCGGTCTTGCCCTCTCGAACATTAATAATGTCTTCTAAATGATTCTGATATAGCGCTGTGTCACATTTAATGATCTAGAGAGAGTATTAAATAGTGCTTTGGTGAATGGGGACCAATGTTCTCCCCCGAGAGGCGCGCCTGGCCTCGAGCGCCAGTCACAATGGGCCTTGCCACTCGTCATGCGCATAGCTCCAAAACTCACCCATCGTGCTCACCCCCTCGCGCTCTCAAAATCTCTTCAAGCGGATTAAATCGAGCCCTTTATTTCAATTTACTTTCATCTGGAGGGTGAGCCCGCCCTCTCCCTCTGTTTCCTTCTCACCCGCTATGCCTGCGGCGCGCATTCGTTTAATATATCTGGTCCATCCACCAGCAAACAAAAGAAAGTCAGTCGGTTGTGGGAACGTTTCTAATTAAATTCCAGGTTAACCCAATAAAGAGGCTTCTACTTTATTTAGCCCATCTATAGATATCCAATAAATGTTCCACGTTGCTTCACTGTTACAAAAGTGGGTGAAATGGAAACAAACTTAAGTTTACTTCCAGTGTTTTTTTTGTTGTTACCCCGGACGCACTGGCATTTACTTTATTCACGATTATGCCTAAATGTGAATGGTCTATATACGCATATTCCCATCCACATTATGATATGAAATGTAATTTGTGTTTGCCTGTTGCATGACTGCAATGTCTCTCTGCCTATAGTAATATCCCACAAGTGCTGTTAAAACATAATACGTTTGGTCGTCGCTAATATCCAGTTTCAGTTAATGATGTGATGTCTCAACCCGAAGCTGTTGCTTTAGTTTACAGCCACGAATTAAAATGTGAAAGGGACTCTTTTTCAGTCAAGCAGGTCAAACATAGATTAAGTAGATGTTTGTTGAGAGCATTGTTGTGCGTAGGAGGAGCACTGGTTCATCCCCTAGATGTTAAGAATTCATTGTCGTTTCCCTCAGTGTCCCGATCAAAGGCTGCTCGTTTAGATTTATTTGTCTGGGAAAAGCAACTTGAGGTGCTCAAGGAAGGATATAGCCTACCCTTGGAACGTCATCTGAACGTGCGCCGTTCCAAATTCCAACCATACGTTGCTTTTGTTATTGGCGCTTGTGGGCTACAGTGCATATTTAGAATGATTCAATTTATTACTCGTTTTTAACATTTCGTATTCTGTGTATTTCGCAATCGTTTGAGAATACTTTTTTTTCCACTGATTTTTTGTTTTGGGTCGGTATCAATTGACCACAGCTCCTTTAATAACGCGTCCAAGTAAATAGTTGGCACTTTGCATATTTGGCAGGCAGCGTGCTGCACTTCCAAAATGAGTTAATGAACTCATATTAATCAACTAATTATATGCAATGTATGCAATGTTTCTAACCCCTTACCTATCTCCATAGCCTATTTCTAACCTTTACTTTGTTAATTAAAATTAACCAAATTATACAGAGAAATCATTCGGGTGACACACACACGCGCATACACACACATACACTCACAAACGGACACACAGACACATGTACGCACACACACATGTACGCACACACACATGTATGCACACACACACACACACACACCACACACACACACACACACACACACACCACACACACACACACACACACACACCACACACACACACACACACACACACACCACACACACACACACACACACACACACACACACCTCTGAAACACAAATAGTCAAAGGGATAACTTTATTTAGTGAAAGAGAATCCTGGAACGGGCTAATTGAATAAGCCTGGGATCTTTGAAAACCTGCCATGGTGAGTGCAGTCATCATGTCATAATTAGGTTTATTGAGGCGCATTCCTACAATCTGCTGCCATTCTCCAGGCCTCATTGTGTCAATGGCCCGGCCAATAGCCAGAGGACAAAAGGGAATCAAGAGCTGACAAAACATGAAAGGCCCAAAAGATTTAGCTGCCTTTGTCACAGAAACGGAGCAGGACTTTGTTTGTGTAAATAAAGTGAGGAACTCGGGGTCCCCCGCTACTCAGGCGCAGGTTGGGGTTCTATAGAATGTGATATGTGGGCACACACTGGAGTAATGCCAGGAGAGGGAGTGTGTGTGGTGTGGTGTGTGTGCGAGAGAGAGAGAGAGAGAGAGAGAGAGAGAGAGGAGAGAGATTAGTGACAGAAATGGATAGAGCAACAGAGATCCAGAGAGGGAGAGGTTGAGAAGGAGTAATGGAAGGAGGGAACATATGGACGCAAGGGAGGTGGGCTGGGAAGACGAGGTGGAGAGAAGAAGGGGCCGGGTTTGTGTGTTTAGTGTCATGAATGTTTACGGAGATAGGTCTCGGTTTCATCCGTTTGTTTGCGATGCTTAAAGACATCCCACAATATAGGGGGGGGTCTTGTCGGTACACGTCAGATCATGTGAAAGTTTACACGTTTAGAGAAAGTTATTATAAAGGGAAGCCATTTCCCTTTGAGTTCTAGAATGGGTTCCAGCCTGGAACTTCCAGGGGTCATTAGGTGTGATGGTGATGATGGAAGAGGATATGTAAGTCATGCGTAAAGATGTTTAGATGTGTCATCTAATGCAAGCATGTCCTTTTCAATTTTCGAGACTTTCACAGTTGGAAGTCTGCGAGCGAAAATGTGAAAATGATGATGCCAAATTGACGTGTTTGAGAGCGGCCATGCTCGAATTGTCAACCAGTGTATACAGCACATGCTACAATATCTACTTGCAAACGTAAAGGCTCTGAGACTTCTATTTAAAGGATACTTGTTAGTTTTGCTCAAGTTGGCAGCATGGAAATGTAATAGTCAAGTACTTGTTGTGATAAGACAAACTGGCTACTGGCCTGAACATCTTGATTTATGTCAGTTGGAGGGGTGGCTTTTCTTCTGCGGAATGTGTCACTCACTTTGTCCCTGGGCACAAGGGCATGGGGGGCACAGGGGGCACAAAGGAGAGCACCAAATCTCTCCCATTTACCCCGGGGGCAATCTCCCTCACTATCCCCCTCACTATCCCTCTCTCTGTCCCATTCTGTCTCTATCTCCAGCTCCGACTTGTCTCTACTCTCCCCTCTCTCGCAAAATCATTTTTTTTTGGTCGCAAGATGCCGTGCGCGACGACTATCCAAGCATAAGAAACATAGTTATCTGCAAATGAATGGGGGCTCTATGCTTCATTAAAGGGTCTTTTGCCGTCCGCACCCCTATTGTGACCCTCTGATATCAATTCAAAGGGCAATTAATGAATGCAGTCCCAACTTTGAAGTGAGGAGGATTGGGGGTGAGCGGAGGGGGAAAGAGAATTTGGGGTTTCCCCCTCCAGACCCCCCCCCCGACCCCTTTGCGTCACCCAGTGATGGACTTGCCACATTCAGCGAGAGCGAGAGCGCCCCACAGACGGGTCGAAGTGAGAGAAAGAGTGAAAAGGCCCCAGAGAAGGTCAAGGAGAATGGCCGCCTTAGAATAAGGCCCCTCTTTATCTGATAGAAGTATTCGCCAAGGCAGGCACAACGATTAACGGAGAGAGAGACAGAGAGAGAGAGAAAGAGGTTGTTTTTATGGGTGTGTGTGTGAGTGTATACACGAGTGTGTGTGTGTGTGTGTGTGAGTGTGTGAGTGTGTGTGTGTGACCAGAAAGGGATAAGGGGCGTCAGAGTTGAAGAGACGCTAGGCAAAGGCTACTGAATGTGCTGGCTGAACAACGGAAGGCAGACAGAGAGTTGTCAATCACTTGACTGATGGAGTCTGACACTTACATTGAGCCCCTGTGCACTAATTACCTCTCCAGCTTCCATGTCACACAGGGATAGCCCCTCAGGAGAGGAGGCTGGAGACTTCTAGGGAGAGAAATGTAGAAATAAACTCGAAATATACATGCATTGAGAGATCATTCAGAGATCATTCAGAGATTCAGAGTTGTTCCCGATTGATTCCTTCACAGTTCTGAAAGTTCAATCCAAAGTTACAATGTCCCGGTTTGTCTCGAAAGCGACATAGTCATGTTTAATAGATTTAGAGCTAAGTTGAAATAGAAGTTCCTTGTGGCGTCGTGTAGCAGGACTTTTCACAAGCACAACTTTTCGTGTTTTTTTTCCTGAAGCAGAATTTAAAGTTCAAAGCACCATGAACAGTTAAAACAAGCTGGCCAGATTGAGCAATGCTACTGCTGTGAGTCTGTGTCTCAGCAGCCAAAGCCTGTCTCCTGCCTCTGCCATGAGGCTTAGCCGGGGTCAGGGAGCAACGCGGGGTCACTGTGCCTCACTGCTACAGGAAACAGGGTTACAATCATATTTGGATGAAAATGACAGGTAACCACTTCCTGGTAGCTGTCTCGCATCATTCTCTTTCAGCCAAACCATTGGCCTTGCCATTCAAGCTTTTGCCCTGTCTCTTTCTTATGATGTTGTGATTCATGAGCTGTTTTCCATCTGGGGCAACATCATTCCTCACACATTCACACCCCCAGGATGACAGTGCAAAGAAGCGGAGCTTAAAAACACAGTCTCTCTCTCTCTCTCTCTCTCGCTCTCTCGCTCTCTCTCTCTCTCTCTCTCTCTCTCTCTCTCTCTCTCTCTCTCTCTCTCTCTCTCTCTCTCCCTCTCTCACAAACACACTCACTAAATTACAGGGCAGCTGTAGAGGTCGAGTCTCCTCTTTAGCAAGTCAAGTGAGCACCCCTCCTCCCCGGTCTTAGTTTTTTAACACAAGGCGCAGATGGGCCCATAAGCTGTCAGTTAACCATTATCCTGCAGGCATCTGCCTGGCTTCTATATACTGTTTAATGCAGTCGGGCAGTCACTTAGTCGTCTAGTTCCCTGAAAAGGACCAGCGTCGCTCCCTCCCCACCTCACATAAACGTGTCATTTGTCTCCTCTGTCCTTTGTTTTTTTTTGGGGGGGGGGTGGTGGGTGCGTATGTGTATGAAGCGATGTGTGTGTGTTTGTGTGAGGAGGGAGGGGGAGATCATGTCATTGGCTCAATTACCCTCCTTCTTCGCCCCCCCCCCACGAACCTCCTCCTTGTAAACAGCACACATATGGTCAGTCTCATACTCAAGCCCCACACACACACACACACACACACACCACCACCCTCAACACAAACACACACAAACTTGATCTCCAGAATCCCTACCCACTACAACCCATCTAGCCCTGCTTGGATGAACAGCCCCTGCCCCCTCCGACACATACATACAAACACACAAACACTCAGACACACACACACACACACACACAAACAGACACACAAACCCATATGCTGTACAGTTTCCAAGACCACAGTCTGCTAAACCCTCTTTTCTTTTCCCCTTCTTCCTCCTCCTCCTCATGATGGCATAGCGTGAGCCATTTTGGGGGTATTTCTTGGCTCTGTGAAGGTTGTGTTGGCGCAGGCGAACTCTGCGTGCCTCTCAGGGGCTGGGGTTTGGTTAAATTAAACAGGTTTCTTTCTCTCCCAGCTACTCCCCTCTCTGTGTGGCTTAAAGAAGCCAGCGCTGCCCTGCTCCCAGGCGGTCCACTTTCCAGGGCCTTAGACACTCAGATAGATCTACCCTTTTAAAGATTTCACTCAGTCTTGTTTTGTTCCACAGAGTGCTAAGCGTTTGCGCCAACAACCCCCACTAGAAAAAAAAACTTACGTTTCGCTAACAGCTGAGGTGAGATAAAAATTCATGGAAAAATGTAGTTTAGACGAATGTTTAGCTAAGGGCATGAATGAGACTATATTAAGATATGGTTTATATATACACGCAGAAAGAGATATGCAGGATTCGGGTGGGTAATTTGATTGAAAATGCTATTCGTCAGTGCCAACTATAGGCGAGGGCATCGTTGGATAGCGTAGCAGAGCAAGTTAAAGTAGCACTCAGTGACCACAAGTTTACAGTACAGAGGAGCTGTAACATATATGGCTTCTCTTTCCTCCGTCTCTCCTTCCACTCGACTATCTGAACTAAGCAGCGGTTTGACTTTTTTTAAATGTTATTTCCCACAAAACTATTCGTAACCCTGATTGGTGATGAATAGCGCGGTGCCATGCTTATTTTGGGAACTCTGCATACTTCAGTCTTCTGTGTATGTTGATTCGTGTGTAAGGATGTCCTCTTGAATTTGGACATTTGAAATAAAAAAATTTTGATTAGGATTTCTGGAAAGATGAATGTGTAGATGAGTGTGAGAGAGTGTGTCTGTATGCTCTTTCTGTCTTTGGTCTGATAAGCCTTATTCACCGATGGAGTACTATATGGTGTGTGTTGATAATGACTAATACAATGCCAGTCTGTACTATTACAGTTGACAGAAGCTTGGATGTATGTATTGTTAATCTGTGAAGATTTGTGTCAGTGTGTGTAAGTGTTAGAAGTGATCAAGACTCCATGGGAGGTTTACCCCAGGCTGGGAAACAGCAGATGTCTGTGTACTCTGTGTGTGTGTGTGTGTACTCTGTGTGTGTGTGTGTGTGTACTCTGTGTGTACTCTGTGTGTGTGTGTTACTGTGTGGTGGTGCAGCAGGGGTTTGCAGGTGGCAGGGGTGCTGTGATCTCTGGGGGTTACACCTTTGTCACTTCAACCCCCTGTGTTGGACTCCTGGGTCTCTGGCCCCAACTTCCATCTCTCTCTCTCTCTCTCTCTCTCTCTCTCTCTCTCTCTTTCTCTTTCTTTCTCTCTCTCTGTGTCTCTGTGTCTCTATGTGTCTCTCTCTCTCTCTCTCTCTCTCTCTCGCTCTCTCTCTCTCTTTCTCTTCCACTCTTTATTTTTCTCTCTTTCTGTGATCTCTCTCTCTCTCCATTGCCCTATTTTGGGCACGTCCACACACACGTATGCTAGCCTGCACACAAACACACCGACACACACACACCTTTAGGTGCCTCCATGCCGAGGCAGCTTGTGGGGGGTGGTAGTCCCCCAGCTGTGCCCCCCCCCCTCCCCGCCCCCGTCCTCCCCCCTACCGGAACGCCTGCCCACCCCCTCACCCCTCTCTGGCCCTCATTGTGCCCCCCGCTACCCCCGTTGCTCCCCCGTGGGGCAGGTGACAGGCCCCCTCCTCGCCCCTCTGTGAGGGCCATGGCAGCCATGACGGATTCCACAGATGGAGCGTGCAAATCGTCCAGCAAAGAGCCCGGCCTTAGAGCAACAAAGAGAGACGGAGAGAAGGAGAGAGAAATATAGTGGAGGGAGAAAGAGAGAGAGAGGGACATGCGGGGGGGGGGAAAGAGAGGGATTGGTGGAGGAGGGAGACAAAGGGGACTTTGAAAGAAAGAGAGATGGGTGAGAGGGTGAAAGAGAGAGGCAGAGAAGGATGGATGCGTAGGTGGTGTTTGGTTAAAGGGGAGGGCGCTGATGAACAGTGTTTTTGTTTCACAACATGGAGATGCCGTTTCTTCGGGGAATTCCAGTTTTGACGCGAGAAGAGTTTTAAAACAACGTTCCATCAAAGTCGTTTGAATTTTTACGCGTATCATTCTGTCCTCGTAAAAAACGGAATCACAAACAGTACATTTGTGACATTTACGAGGACGGGAGTTCAGATCCGAGGTACCAGGTACCAGGCTGGTTCTCGTCTGAGAAGGTTCCAGAGATTCCCAAAGCAGTGGGGACGTAACCTATAGGTAATTCCAAAGTGATTAAGGATTTTCCCTACCACTCGGCATTCTCAGAGTCCAAATCCCTGTGAAATGCTTTGAAACGTGCACGCTGGTCGCAGGCTCCAGGGAGAGGAGGGTTCCCACACGGCCCTCCACAGGCTCGACTAGAAAGCTTCTTCCCTTGTTATTCTGCGAAACCCTGTTTCGAATAATACCCCACCTCCTACCCACAGTTACACATCCCAAATTCCTCCTTTAAAACACCAGCTAAAACACCACTCAGTTATGTTCTCGTTAAAGTCTTGTTTCTTCTCACTGTGATGTGGTTCGAAGATAAAAATTAGTTGGTGATTCGACAGTTTGGCATACTTGGGTTTAGTGTTTAGTTGAAGATTTATTAGGGGGCATTGAATGGATGTAGTAAAACTTTAACATCCATTGGGGACTAACTGTTGTGGCTATTTAGACTTTTTTTTGCGGTCGGACTTTTGAAACAGTTCAAATAATTTGCGTGTGGCCTAGTAAAAATGTTTAAGCATTCGATAAAAGCCAAAAAAACGCCTTGAAGTGTAGCAAAAATCTTTCTAAATATGTTCTCTCTCCCCACCTCTCTATCATTGTTTCAAGTTTTTAACCAGTTTACTGTTAATGTGTCTGAAGTTCCTCCCAGCACTGTGGATGCTGAGACTGACCAGCCTGCCGAGGGGAGCGTATCAGTTTCACATGAGAAGCCCCGAGCTATTTGGGTTCCTTGTATTTTATTGTTGCTTCTAAGGGGGGAACTAATACAGTGTTGCACAAAAACTTCCCCTTCGCTCCAGGGAATTCATTAAGTGTAACACAAAAAAAGTCGGCGCAACGCCCTCAATGAACTTCTGAGGTAGCCAAAAGCCTCGGTACATAAACACAGCCTATAAGCTCAGAGTGCACAATAGTATTAAAGTGATCCAACCCAAACATGAAGAGTGGACCCGACAAAAGCTGTCAAGACTTGTAACTTTACAGCAACTCAATCACGCTAATGTGCTAACCCTGAAATATGTTTACCACATTGTGAGCCATTCAACCATTTTATTCAAATAAAATTGACGTTTTTCACTATGGCCTTTTATAGATCTAAACTGGTTTCCGAAACGGGATGTGTGTGTATGTGTGTGTGTGGGGGGGGGTTCTCAGTGTGTCTTATTAACAGCATGTGTATGTGTCGGTAAGTGTGTGTGTTTGTGCGAACAGCTAGCCTCAAAGGTCAAAGAAAAGCAAAATGAAAGCTTCTTTATTGGACACACACAAGCCTGAGGAGAGAAGCTCTGGTTTTGAGTGTGGCCTATAGGCTAACCACAGGGCTAACACAGAGACGGTGAATACCAAATCATATCATCGCCTTTTCTGGTGAATGACCTCTTACAAATGAGACCAGCATGCACCTGGCTAGTGGGGTGTGGCAATGGAGAGGACCGACATGACATGCCTATCCTATTGGAGTTTCAGAAAAGCCTGGAGATCCAATACTTGTTCCTCCTCTTTTCTCCCGCTAACCCCCTCGCCCCCCCCCAACACACACACACACACACACACACCCTGTCTCGGGCACTTCCAAATTAGGCCTTTGTGTCCGACTTAGTCCTCCCAATCGTACTGGCGCGCCTCGGGAAACCTTGTCCTGTGGGATTAGGTGGAAAAGCAGCGAATATTCCCCGTGAATGGAAGTCTGTTCGGGCACAAAACGGGAGAGGGGGGTTTGGGGAAAGAGGGGAGTTGGCTTTGCGTAGGTGGGGGGATGGTGGGGTGGGGAGGGGGGGGAAGCGGTGTAGTCCCATGCAGGGGTTTAAGCAAACAGCGGCCATGCGAAAACGAGTGTCACCCTCTTCCGTCGTCCTCGACCTCTACCTGGCCTTCACGTCGGCCGAGTGCCTTCCGTATCTCTGTTGGAAACGTGTCCAATCGAATGCCCTTGTGAGAGCGGTGCGTCGTGTGGACAGCCCCGTCCGACCCTCCGCTCCATCTCCCTCAACCCCCCTCTGCCAGCTGACGGCAGGACAGCAGGGTGGGATAGACGCAGCAGACACTTTCTGCGTGTCTCTCTACTGGCGCCGCTGCTCCCTTTGCGCACCTGTACGCGTGTCATCGCCAAATGACTAAGAGAACCTTCTCCTCCTCCTCCCTCCCCCCCCAGCGAGCCACTCAGACGAGGGCTCGGACGTGGAGTCGGAGCCGGACCTCCCCCTGAAGAGGAAGCAGCGGCGCAGTCGCACCACCTTCACGGCGGAGCAGCTGGAGGAGCTGGAGAGAGCGTTCGAGAGGACGCACTACCCCGACATCTACACCAGGGAGGAGCTGGCTCAGAGGGCCAAGCTCACCGAGGCCAGAGTACAGGTACGCGCACTCGCACGCGGAATCCCCTCGCTCGCACACTCTCACGTACACACACATACATGTACACACACAAGGACATAGTGTAACAGAATCTTTATGACCCATATTTCTTTCTGGGAAGATTGGAAGCCTCTTGGCTCTGCTGACAATGGGGATTTTTCAAATGGACGGGTTAGAGATTCGGGGCAGTGTTATGTGTGTGTATCAGTGTGTGTGAGTGTGTGTGTGTGTGTGTGTGATGGAGTGTTTGGGAACTGGCCGAGGAGCGTTAGACTTAGAGCAGTGTCCTGAAAACGCCAGCTCCTTTCGTAAGCACACACACGCTCTCTCTCACACACACTCTCTCTCACACAAACACACATGCTCTCTCACACACACACACACACACACACACACTCTCTCACCACACACACACACACACTCTCACACACACATACACTCTCACACACATGCATGCATTCTTGACCCCTCTCATCCTCTAGTCCCGGGGGCCCAATCTCCAGACCCAGCTCTGATCTACAGCCGGGCTGTTCTCCCCTCTGGTTTCCATGTGGAGTGTGTTCCTGGCCCAGCGTGAGGTCATTACACATGGAAACGGCTTTGCTACCACCTGCCAATCACAATCCACAAAGTACAGGCAGCCAACCACAAACTCCCTTGTCAGATACGTTTCCCCTCAAAATGCGTTGCCGTCTCGATATCTGTGTATCATTGCAGTATCTACATGTTGCTCTTGTCATTTGTACTCTCAAGGGTCGGAAGTGTAATTCAGTGTTTGTTTTGATGGAAGGATTTCCTTGTTTTATCATCTTTTCAGTGTGACTGTATTTGAATGTAACACGTACAGAATGCATTTTGAGTATAGATATTGTGCGGCATTCATGACTTGGTGTTCGTGTGTTTATGTGTGTGTGTAGATGTGTGTGAAGATGTGTGTGCAGATGTGTGTGCTTGTTATGGGGGTGTGATTTGTAGATGCACAGTTACAGATAAAGAGGGCCTTGTTGACTGAGGCAGTCACATGGGCTAGTCTGGAGGGAACCACATGACCCAAACACACACATCAACACACACACATCCACACACACACACATCGACACACACACATCCACACACACATAAAGGGATGACATCAGAGTGATGCTACCATGGCTTGGCAACAGTCGCGGACAACACACAGACACACATACCGACACACATACCGACACACACACCGACACACACACCGACACACACACAGACACACACACACAGATGCTAACATTGCTCTACTTTGTCCTCCAGGTCTGGTTCAGTAACAGGAGAGCGAGATGGAGGAAACAGGCGGGGGCCAATCAGCTCATGGCGTTCAATCACCTTATCCCAGGAGGGTTCCCACCCTCCGCCATGTCCAGCATTCCACCCTATCAGCTATCAGACTCCCCGTACCCGCCCACATCCCTATCACAAGGTGGGTCCTTTACTGTCAGTAACAGGCTACAACAGTTATGCTAAGTGAATTACCTACACCTCAATAACGCGCTTGCCAGCACGGTACAAGCCAGTCAAACACTGGGTCTGTTGTCGTGGAATTCACCGTCTGATTCGTTTGGCCACTTTGAAGCCAAATATCAGAAGGGAATTCCCCTTGATGCACTGCTTTCTAAACAGAGAACATCCCTTGTCTTGTGAGTGGTGAGCTCTAGCCGTGCTCCTTGTCTGTGGTTCTAACTCTCTCCGTGCCCCTGCAGTGGTGTCCGAGCAGCCCAGCACAGTGCACCGGCCCCAGCCCCTGCCCCCCTCGTCCGGACACCAGGGCTCTGGGGGCGGGGGCGGCCAGGAGGGGGGGTCGGCCTACTGCCTGGCCCCCGGACGGCACGGCTTCTCAGGATACTCTGACAGCTTCGCCCCTCCCGGGGGTCCGCACAACCCCATGAACCCCGCCCTCGGCAACGGCCTCTCTCCACAGGTAAACGTGTTACCATGCACGCACACGCACATACACACGTATGCACACACCTATACATATCCCCCCCCCCACCCCACACACACACACAGCACAATTTTTTTAAATCAAGAAAACTATATCAAACGGGCCGCATCCTCAGTTATTAACAAAAGATGCCCCACCCTTATTTGAAAACAAACCTACGCCCCTGCACACACACACACACGCGCACGTACACACACACACACACACACACACACACACACACACACACACACACACCATGCAGGGATCCCCACCCTATTTAAAACAAACCTACCCCCTCACACACACACACACACACACACACACACCACACACACACGCACACACACCATGCAGGATGAAAAGGTTGAAGAAGGACAGATGTAGTTCCAGATAATGGCTTGATTGGGAGAGGGGAAGGGGAAGGACAGGAATGATCTTGAAGAGACGGTGACACAAATGGAAACTGAAAGACAATTACAGTCAATTAGACAGGCATGAACAGCACCCATCCCTCTACCTACACATGAAGAGCTGTCCTAACAGGCAGAAAATGAGATTTCTGCTACCCTGAGTTAAACGGTCCAGAGCCATGATAAGGGTTCCGGGCACACACACACACGCGGACACACGCACACGCACAGAAGCACAGTTCCAGGGAGTAATTATTTCACGGAGAGTCATTTCAGGAATACGTGATGATGAGTAACTGACAGGCTTAATTACGTAGCATGGAATTATGAACTCCTGGAAATCATTCTTACTATTAGCAGATTGTTTATGTCAAGCAATTAGTGTGTATGATTAATGTGAGTCCACCTGGACTGCAACACGTGTCATTTTCAATCCAGCATATTTTATGGACACATAAAGTGAACAATAGAAATGTTTCCAAATCACCATAGATAAACAAAACAATAGTGTATGCGTGTCTGTACAAGGACGTGCCTTTGGGTTGATTTCCAAATCTACTGTATATTGATCATTACCTTTTACAATTTATTGACTCCCACAAGTTGAACACAGAAGCGACAGACAAAAGTCCAACTGACTTGCTTGCTCGCTTTTCCCTCGCTCTCTCTCTCTACTCTCTCTCTATGTCTCTTCTCTCTACACTCTCTCTATGTCTCTCTCTCTCTACATCTCTCTCTATGTCTCTCTCTCTCTCTCTCTACATCTCTCTCTATGTCTCTCTCTCTCTACATCTCTCTCTATGTCTCTCTCTCCTCTCCTCAGATACATAGGGTGTTTTGACCCTGGCATGTGTTTGTGTGAGTAGGGTCATCCACTTCCTCCCCTTTAGTCTGTGTGCAGCTGTCATTGGCACTCATGCACACACTCATGCACACACACCACACTCACATTCACACACAAACATACACACACACGCACCAAACTACTCTACACTGTCTAGCCACTGGGAGGCGTCTCGTGATTGCATTCTTAAACATGTTTGTCTCCACATTCCTCCCGGTTCAAGTGATGTCCTCATATATTAGTAAATAACGTCTATGAGGGACCAGGAATGCCCTGTCTCAGATCCCCCTCCCCCTCATTCCGACATTCCTCCTCCTGCTCATCTCCCTCTCGCTGGCTGCGCCTGGGCAGACGGTGCCATGCCGCTGGCGACGGCACCCTTCCCACATGAAACACACACAGCACGACCTGGCCGGAGAGCCTGTGTCACGCTAAGGAGACCAGGGAGGGAGGTAGGGGAGGTATAGGGGAGAGAACCAGAGGGAGGGAGGTAGGGGAGGTATAGGGGAGAGAACCAGAGGGAGGGAGGTAGGGGAGGTATAGGGAGAGAACCAGAGGGAGGGAGGTATGGGAGGTATAGGGGAGAGAACCAGAGGGAGGTAGGTAGGGGAGGTATGGGGAGAGAACCAGAGGAGGGAGGTAGGAGATGTATAGGGGAGAGAACCAGAGGGAGGGAGGTAGGAGAGGTATAAGGGAGATACCAGAGGAGAGAGTAAGAGTAGAGGGATAAACCAGAGGGAGGAGTAGGAGTATACCGATGAATAGACTGAGAGTAGGGTGACTAGAGAAGTAGAGAGAGAGAGATACGATATACTATGCGAGATCTCTCGCTACTATCTCTCTCTCTCTCGCTCTCTCTCTCGCTCTCTCTCTCCTCTCTCTCTATCTCTCTCTCTCTCTCTCTCTACTCCTCTCGCGCTCTCCCCTCTCCCTCCCATCTCCTCCTCTCTCTCTCTCTCTCCTCTCTCTCTCTCCTCTCTCTCTCTCTCTCTCTCTCCTCTCTCTCTCTCCTACCCCTCCATCTCCCTCCCTCCCTACGCTCTATGGTAGACCCCCACCACACCCTCCCATACATCTTCTATTTAAACATAACACAACCAAACTCAGGTAATTCTTTATAGAAAAATGTTACTGGGGGACAGGGGAACACAACTCCCCTCTCAAAATCAACATGGGCTCCTCTGTCCTCCTGCCTGGGAAATGACTTAAGCGGGACCATGTGTGTGTTTGGATGTAGAATAATATGTCACTTATAAGGCCAGCGGAGCCAAAGTGCAGCATACCTGCTTCTCATTAGAGCACCAGGGGAGCCCTGAGGTCTCTGCTTAGAGAGGATTTGATGCGTTCACAGTCACCACCAGGTTGGATGCGTTTGCGTTCATCAAAGATCCCAGCTCAGTGATGCCGATTCCTAGCAAAGATTCGATGTTTACTGAACATTCAGATGACACGTTTTAACGAGTCGGGCCCAAACGGGTCCCGTCGATGTGTGTCGGGGTGAGGTCGGGCTTTTGACAACCTGGTTGGGGGTAGGTGATGCCCCCTGGCACTTTTCCGTCCAAGCTCGCCAAGAAATATTCCCCCCAAATTGATTATCTGGCCGCTATCAACAACAGGTCAAAGCCTATCCTGTATCTCCCATCTGCAACTCTCACTGCTGTGGTCTGTGTTTCCCGGTGGGGTGTGTTATCTGTGTTGGTATATCTTTGCAGATAAGTCGTTATCCATCCAACCCATGCTTTTTTTTGACAGAGGTGGCAACGGGGGAATTTGAGAAACTAATTGGGAATTGGAGTGTTCGTCGGGGTTCGGGTTAGAGTCGGTCGTGGTTCTCTCAGACAAACTTGGCTACTATTCTATTTCTAAATTGCTTAATATTAAAGGGGGCTTATTCTCTTTAATATTAAATATTAATTCTTTAAAATTGCTTAATAATTGCTTAAAATAATTCTTAATATTAATTCTATTCTTAATTCTTCTTCCGCTCATCCCCTCCTTAATTCTCTTTAATTTAATTCTTCTTTATTTCATTCTTTAATTATTCCTTTTATATTTCTTCATATACAATAATTATTCTTCTTTCTTCTTTCAATTTTTCTATAAATTAATCTTCTTCCTTAATTCCACTTTATATTTTCCTTTGCTTCTATATTCTGCCCTGTTCTCCTACTCTCCACTAGCATTCTATTGTAATAATATATTCTTATAAAGAAATCTATTATTTTGCTGTACTAAACTCAGTCTTCATAATTCTATTCTATAAATTATTTCTTTCCTTAATTGCTT
>CAEFZP010000624.1:0-7500 GCA_903064625.1 Mallotus villosus
TCCACGGAGGGCTGATTAGCACATCTCTATGGTCTTATAGAACAATCAAATAAATCACGCTCAATGCTATCTCAATCTCTGTATGTTTGCTTGTATCTCACACCCTATCCATACATCAATCACTCATCACCTCCCTCCCTCCATACATAACTCCTCCCTCCTCATCCCTCGCCATCTCTCGGTTTCTTTATTTCCCCTCCCTCCCCCTTTTCTCTATGTGTGTGGAATAGGCAGGAGAGCCATGTGTCCTGTCCTCAACACCCTCTTAACACTAATCTATTAAATGCGGACTGTGTCTGTACCATCCCTCCCCAACCTCCTGTTTTGAAACACCGGAAACTGAACCATGTTATGGGTAAAAGAAAGGAAAGCGGGGTGGAAAGCGAGGAGGTGGACGGATAGAGAGTTGATGGTCACGCGACACGATGTTGGGATTGGGTAGACTCTTTTCTTTCGGTTCCGCATCTGATGCTGTCCATGCTTATTTGCTTATGTCCGCTGCTCTTTCGTCTGTTTTACCCTATGCTTCTCTAACGTTTTCCCTTCCCTTTTCCCTCTCTCGCTGCTTCGTCCCGTTTCGTGTGTAACCTCTTTCTCTCCCCCTCGTTTTTCTTCGTCTTCTCCCGTCAAGCTTGCTCCTCTCGGTTCGCTGTTTCCTGTTCGGGCTCGATGACTGGAATTCTTTCTCTTTTTAGATGATCTCAGCTCCGCTAAGTACGCTTCCAGAGTATATCTCCCGAGTCCCGGCGTATGCGTTACCTTTTTTCTACTTTACTGCCGTTCGATACGAGTCCTAGCGGTCCTCTTTGTCTGGTGAGTCTTCCAAGCTTTCTATCGTATTGTACCGCATGAGTATTTTCTCCTCGATCTTTGACCCCCTGATTTGGGGGATGGAGACTTCCCCATCGGTCGCGAACGTGTTTGTAGCTTCCTGAAAGCACTTGAGGTGCTGTGTGGGAGTTAGTACGTTGTTTCGGTACGAGGTCTGCGGCCACTTCGTTTCTGGTGTCAGGCTGTCTAGTCGTTGGCAGAGCGTGGTTTTGTTCTATCGATGTTCTCTTTCCGCAAACCGATATTTCCCTTTTCCTAATAATCTGATTTCCCGATTTTAGATCACACCCTATTTGATACGTTCCGGAGTACCTTCCTTCGTATCACTGTACACTCGTACTTGCGATCCTGATTAGCTTGTCCGGAGACCCCAGCTCGTGACGATTTCCTTACGGCACACGAGATTGCATCTGTGACCCGGCCGACTCGTCGAAGTTGATTTGGTAGCCATTCCCTCCGCTCTCTCGTACTCTTCTGTCGCTTGGGCACTGACAGGTGCGTGTGCTGCTGGTACCGCGGAGGGCGTCTGTTATTGTTGCGGGCTGTATCGAGTTCATTCATCTCCAGTATGTTTTCAATTCTTTTTTACGTCTCGCCTGATCAGTCGCCCACCTTGACCTTCTTTGCATTGTCGGTAAATGGCATGATCTTTCAGCCTTTCCTGTGAGGTCTGGCCCGACTAGGATCGTTTGATCTGGTTCTAGCAGGAGGCTAGTCCCCTTTTATTGGGAGGGGCCGTCGACTTCTCACCTTTTATTGATGACCTATTGCTTGCCACGCCCCTTTCGGTCTTTAGATGGTTCTGTTTTTGCCTTGGCGATTCACCGGATGTGGTGGGTTCCGTTCGATTCTGCTCCCATGGCGAGTGCATTTGGATGTTGTGTTGGTCGGATCTGTCTCGCTCTGGAAGCGTTTGGTATTGTCTGTGACGCTCTGTATCGTAGTTGTTATGTCATGCGGACCTTGAACCCTCTTTCGGTCCCTATTCGTGCCTTCTTTTGTTTTTGTGCCGGCGCGGGAATTTGACCGACTTCCTCCGTTCCGTGATTTCGCGAGTCGGCACTACGGATCCGGCCCTGTCGAGTGTTTGGTCTTCTCGTGGGGTTGGTGTCTTTCTCTTCGAACGTATTGCGATGACCTCGGGGGCTTGCTGCCGCTGATCCCTTCCATTTCCCTTTGCCGGTCGTTCCTGATGTTTATCCGGTTTGCGCTCGTTCCTGTCGACGATTGGGTGGATGGAGAGAACCTCTGTTGACATGAGGTAGAGAGTGCTTTTGCATGTTTGTTATAGTTGTTGCTGACAGTGTGGGAGCTTCCACTTTTTCGGGATCGGCGAGTTGGACTGTCCCCCGGTTTGGAGACTGGTAGGCCGTGCGACCAGCGTGCTTGTACGAAGGTGCAGTTTGGATTCTTTCTTCGGTCTACACTGAATTTCGGGACGTACCGCAGTGCCTTGTGTTGTTTGTGGCTATAGACCTTTGTTATCGCGTCTTTAGAGAAAGATCTGGGAAATATGTTTGTTCATTTCCCGCCCCCTATTTACTCTTCTTATTCAGGTCCGCGAGAGACCGACAGACAGACAGCTTCCCTCAGGCGTCTCTGAGTTTAGCATCGTTGAACCTCCCCCGGACTGAGTTCGGACCCCCTGTGTGGCGGCGGAGATGAGAAAGAGTGTCGCGCGGATTGAGCAGAGATTTGATGAGACGTGCGTGATATGCTGACGTCCTTTCAGATGAGATGTGACGATTGCAGAGAACGACCAGCCCGAGATGGCTCGGGCCCCCGACTGCTACATTTCCTGAGATTTTTTTTTCTGACCGATCTGTACTCTTGGGATTTATCCGTGCGAGGAGAGCTGAAGAAGCTGAGCTCTCGACGACCGCAAGAGACGCAGGCTGGTGTGGACCTGATGGGGCAGATGCTGGTGTTTTTGGCAGATGCTCGCAGATGGCCTGACATTGAGATCCTACCGGGATCAATCGCACCCTCTCCGCCTTGACGGCGAGAGAATCTCTTTCTCAGATGAGGATTTCTCTGATGAGCGATTCATTCGAGTGAGGTTGTATCTGATAGAGATGAGATTTGGTTGAGAGAGATGACTGAAGACTTTATCGCGAAGGTTGAGGACTGAACGCTTCGATGTATCCGCCGAGGGGTGAGTCTCTCCGGATGATGCTATTTGTTAGATGAGGAATGGTCCTGCTCGCGTTAAGAAGTCTTCGCGGCAGGGGCCAGTCGCAGGACGCCTTCTTGGAGAGGGAAGAGAGGACTTTCCCGAGGAGGCGAGACAGCGATCTGGCTTGTGGGACCCAGACCGTGATCACCCGAGGGTTGTTGTTGGAGGACGAGATCCGGACTACACTGGATTCGCACACTGTCCATTCCCGAGGGCACTCCTGTCGAACTTTCGAAGAGGGTCTTGGAGGAACCGATTGCCGTCGGATGACGGGTTGAGAGTTGATTGGTGCCTAGAGAGAGACCATTGCGATCTCGTTGTGTCCGGTGCAGGGGATCGATGCCTGAGACGTCGACTACGGTTGGAGAGACGGGATGAGGTCTGACGAGAGGACGTCAGAGAGAGTAGAGATTTGACTGGTTGATTGCCATCCGATAGAGGATGAGTATGTAGTTTGTCTTTGGGTGCCCCACTTGTCGGTGCTTGAGAGGGGACCGAGACTTTGAGAAGCCTGACTTAGTGCTCGAGGAGAAGAGGAGCGTAGAGAGAGAGACACAGGATAGACAGATGATCTGAGCTTGAGAGAGAGAAGAGAGAGGTAGAGACGACGTCGAGACGAGAGAGGGGAGAGACAGAAAGGGACTGAGGTTGGACCTCTGATGAGATGAGAAGACTTAGACGGATGCGAGAGGATAGGAGGATCTAAGATTGAGAGGCTGCGACGGAGTAGCCTCTTGACGAGAGAACGAGAGCGAGAGGACCCGAGGGAGCCTTGGGGCGATGCATGGAGAGAAGAGAGAGAGCTCAGGAGTGAGAAGGGAAATTTGAGTGAGAGATGAGGGATAAGAGAGAGGAGAGAGAGAGGCGGAAGAGGAGACGACGAGAGAGAAGAAGAGAGAGAGAGAGAGAGATGAGGAAGAGAGAGAGAGAGAGGGAGAGAGAGGAGGAGGAGAGAGAGAGGAGAGGGAGAGGAGAGAGGGAACTGTCTCTGAGCCCGGTTCATCCTCAGTAGACTGTGTCCTGATCCTACATACTGCACTGTTCCATCTCCCTAATGACTGCAGTACAGCTGCATGGGAGGATGTGCTCCTGATAGGGGCATCGACAGGGCAGGTTTTCTGAGGACAGGATTTAGTCATCGATATGTTTCAACACAAGCACGTTAAATAGGAT
The DNA here is from genome assembly GCA_903064625.1 of Mallotus villosus. Taxonomy (NCBI): domain Eukaryota; kingdom Metazoa; phylum Chordata; class Actinopteri; order Osmeriformes; family Salangidae; genus Mallotus; species Mallotus villosus. The sequence goes on from CAEFZP010000624.1 coordinate 4,181, forward strand.
GACCTGTGTGTGTGTCAGGTACCACAGGCTAAACAGAGTGACTGTGTGTGTGTGTGTCAGGTACCACCAGGTTAAACAGGATGACCTGTGTGTGTGTGTGTGTGTGTGTGTGTGGTGTGTGTGTGTCAGGTACCACCAGGTTAAACAGAGTGACCTGTGTGTGTGTCAGGTACCACCAGGTTAAACAGGATGACCTGTGTGGTGTGTGTGTCAGGTACCACCAGACTAAACAGAGTGACCTGTGTGTGTGTGTGTCAGGTACCACCAGACTAAACAGAGTGACCTGTGTGTGTGTCAGGTACCACCAGGTTAAACAGAGTGACCTGTGTGTGTGTCAGGTACCACCAGACTAAACAGAGTGACCTGTGTGTGTGTCAGGTACCACCAGGTTAAACAGGATGACCTGTGTGTGTGTGTGTCAGGTACCACCACGCTAAACAGGGATGACTGTGTGTGTGTGTGTCAGGTACCACCAGGTTAAACAGGATGACCTGTGTGTGTGTCAGGTACCACCAGGTTAAACAGGATGACCTGTGTGTGTGTCAGGTACCACCAGGTTAAACAGGATGACTGTGGTGTGGTCAGGTACCACCAGGTTAAACAGGATGACTGTGTGTGTGTGTGTGTCAGGTACCACCAGGTTAAACAGGATGACTGTGTGTGTGTCAGGTACCACCAGACTAAACAGGATGACCTGTGTGTGTGTGTGTCAGGTACCACCAGGTTAAACAGGATGACCTGTGTGTGTGTCAGGTACCACCAGGTTAAACAGGATGACCTGTGTGTGTGTGTGTCAGGTACCACCAGGTTAAACAGGATGACCTGTGTGTGTGTCAGGTACCACCAGACTAAACAGAGTGACCTGTGTGTGTGTCAGGTACCACCAGGTTAAACAGGATGACTGTGTGTGTGTCAGGTACCACCAGACTAAACAGGATGACTGTGTGTGTGTCAGGTACCACCAGGTTAAACAGAGTGACCTGTGTGTGTGTCAGGTACCACCAGACTAAACAGAGTGACCTGTGTGTGTGTCAGGTACCACCAGGTTAAACAGGATGACCTGTGTGTGTGTCAGGTACCACCAGGTTAAACAGGATGACTGTGTGTGTGTCAGGTACCACCAGGCTAAACAGAGTGACCTGTGTGTGTGTGTGTCAGGTACCACCAGACTAAACAGAGTGACCTGTGTGTGTGTGTGTCAGGTACCACCAGGTTAAACAGGATGACTGTGTGTGTGTGTGTCAGGTACCACCAGGTTAAACAGGATGACCTGTGTGTGTGTGTGTCAGGTACCACCAGGCTAAACAGGATGACCTGTGTGTGTGTGTGTCAGGTACCACCAGGTTAAACAGGATGACCTGTGTGTGTGTCAGGTACCACCAGGTTAAACAGGATGACCTGTGTGTGTGTCAGGTACCACCAGGTTAAACAGGATGACCTTGTGTGTGTGTGTGTCAGGTACCACCAGGCTAAACAGAGTGACCTGTGTGTGTGTCAGGTACCACCAGGTTAAACAGGATGACTGTGTGTGTGTCAGGTACCACCAGGTTAAACAGGATGACCTGTGTGTGTGTCAGGTACCACCAGGCTAAACAGAGTGACCTGTGTGTGTGTCAGGTACACCAGGCTAAACAGAGTGACCTGTGTGTGTGTGTGTCAGGTACCACCAGGCTAAAACAGGATGACCTGTGTGTGTGTGTGTGTGTGTGTCAGGTACCACCAGGCCAGCCCAGGGATGGAGAGGCACCGGGAGGTGGACTACAGCTTCATCAGTGTGGGAGACTTCAGGATCCTGGAGGACAGTGGACTGCTCCTGGAGAGTGGAACCTACGATGGTGAGCTGTGTGTGTGTGTCTCTGTGTGTGTGTGTCTCTCTGTGTGTGTGTGTGTGTCTGTGTGTGTGTGTGTCTGTGTGTGTGTGGTGTCTCTGTGCGTGTGTGTGTCTCTGTGGTGTGTGTGTCTCTGTGTCTGTGTGTGTCTCTGTGTGTGTGTGTCTCTGTGTGTGTGTCTCTGTGTGTGTCTCTGTGCGTGTGTCTCTGTGTCTGTGTGTGTCTCTGTGTGTGTGTGTGTCTCTGTGCGTGTGTGTGTCTCTGTGCGTGTGTGTGTCTCTGTGCGTGTGTCTCTGTGCGTGAGTGTGTGTATGGTTGATGGTTTATTTGTGCTACACACACACATTTACACTCACACAGACAAACCAATACACACACGTTAGCATTCCGTCCAGCTGTTAGGATGTTCTGCAGTAAGAACTCTTTCTGAGTGATTCACTGAAGAGGACAGGAAGAGAGAGAGAGAGAGAGGAGAGAGAGACAGAGAGAGACAGAGAGGAGGAGGGAGAGGAGGGAGGGAGAGAGACAGAGAGGAGGAGGGAGGGAGAGAGGAGGGAGAGAGGAGGGAGAGGAGGAGAGGGAGAGAGAGAGAGAGAGAGGAGGAGAGTCAGAGAGAGAGAGGGGGAGAGAGAGGAGTAGAGTCAGAGAGGAGGAGAGAGAGGAAGGGGGGAGGGAGGGAAAGAGAGAAAGACAGAGAGACAGAGGAAGCAGTGATCTCACTAACAGAGCTTGGGTTAGGGTTGGTTGTCTGCAACTGCAACTATGCTTGCGTGTGTGTTTGTGCATCCGTGTTTGTGTGTAGGTGGGGTGCATGTGTGTCTGTGTTTAGATGTGTGTGTGTGTGTGTCTGTATCTGTGTGTGTGTGTCTTTATCTGTGTGTGTGTGTCTGTATCTGTGTGTGTGTCTGTATCTGTGTGTGGTGTGTCTGTATCTGTGTGTGTGTGTCTGTATCTGTGTGTGTGTGTCTGTATCTGTGTGTGTGTAGGGGGGGGTGCGTGTGTGTGTGTGTGTGTATCTGTGTGTGTGTGTGTGTGTGTGTGTGTATCTGTGTGTGTGTGTCTGTATCTGTGTGTGTGTGTCTGTATCTGTGTGTGTGTGTCTGTATCTGTGTGTGTGTGTCTGTATCTGTGTGTGTGTGTGTGTGTGTGTGTATCTGTGTGTATCTGTCTGTGTGTATCTGTCTGTGTGTGTGTGTGTGTGCGTGCCTCCCAGGTCTGAAGTGCAGCTGGCAGGCTCTCTGGAGGGCAGTGTGAACCTGTGTTCTGTTCTGACAGGATCTCAGAGTCAGCAGTACAGAGTTGTCTCCACACACACACCCCCCCCCACTCTCTCACTCTCTTCCTCCACAAACACACATACCCCTACACCCCTGGGGGTCAGATGGCTGAGCGGTTAGGGAATCGGGCCATTAATCAGAAGGTTGCCGGTTCGCCTCCCGGTATCGCAAAAAGACGTTGTGTCCTTGGGCAAGGCACTTCACCCTACTTGCC
>CAEFZP010000624.1:17500-23936 GCA_903064625.1 Mallotus villosus
CTTCCCTACAGCAGACGCGTTTGACATTATAGAGCAGTTGGCTGGGGTGAGACACATTTTTTTCTAAAGGTTGGAAAAATATTTTTGAAAAATATTTTTTTCGGAAGATTGGAATTCTTTAAAGTTGAAGGTTAAAGTTTTAGAAGGTTGGAAAAATGTTTTGGAAAAATGTTTTTAAGAAAAAGCTTCTAAAAAGAATTTTTTGGGAACACATTTTTTCTAAAGTTGGAAAAAATTTTAGATGGAGGTTGGAATTCTTTGAAGTGAGGTTTTAAAGTTTGAAAGGTTGGAATTTTTTGGGGGAAATTTTTTTGAAGAAAAAAGCTTCTAAAGGTATGATTTTTTTGGAACAAATTTTACCGGGGAGGGGAGGGGTGGGGTGGGGTGGGGTGGGGAGGGGAGGGGTGGGGGTGGGGTGGGGAGGGGAGGGGAGGGGAGGGGAGGGGAGGGGAGGGGAGGGGGAGGGGAGGGGGGGGAGGGGAGGGGAGGGGAGGTAGGGGAGGGGAGGGGAGGGGAGGGGAGGGGAGGGGAGGGGAGGGGAGGCTAAAAAACAGTAGTAAAGCAGAGTACGGTACAGTAGAGTACGTTTTTGTAAACTTTTTTCTTTTTACATTTACAGACAGAGAAAGACAGACAGACACACATAGAGAGACAGACAGAGAGAGAGAGACAGAGAGAGACAGACAGAGAGAGACAGAGATTTCCAGACTGCTGCGATGATGAAACCCAGCTATTTCACCTCAGGCAAGATAAACTCCCTGTGCAGTTTTTCAAGGCCAGAAAATCCCAGATCCTGTCTCTAGTTTTCCCCAAAGAGTTAAGAGACACTGATGGGAACCAACAAGCCAATCACAGGGCTTCTTGAGCAGGTGGGCTTCGATTGGCCAGGCAGACCAAGGATAACTATTTTTCACAATCTCGATCTCCTCACTCCTCTCTCTTACCGCGCTACCTAAATGGGGTTTTCTCATCGCGAGCTCTCTATCTGAAACCATCTCTCTCTACATCCCTTCTCTCAATCTCTCTCTTACCCTCTCTCTCTCCCTCCCTTTCTCTCCATCTCTCGCTCTCTAGTAGAGCACGACCGTTATATCGGCGTGCCGATATTATCAGCGTGCCGAATATATCGGCGTGTCGATATTATCGGCGTGTCGATATTATCGGCCGATATTAGGCATTTTCCAAAACTATTGGTATCGGTATTTATAATGTCCGATAAATGAATCTTAAAGTTTTTATTTTTTATAATTGTGTTTTGTTCAAAGGACTTTGAGTTTCATATCTTAAGTTTGTATTTTTATAAATTTTATTTATCAGAAAATGCATTATCATATTATTTTTGTGAGGAAATAATAACAGGAGTCAGATGGCTAAGCAGTTAGGGAATCGGGCTATTAATCAGAGGGTTGCTGGTTCGATTCCAGGCCGTGTCAGATTACATTGTGTCCTTGTGCAAGGCATTTAACCCTACTTGCCTCTGTGAATGTCCCTGTACTTAGTCGCTCTGGATAAGAACTTCTGCTAAAAGTGACTAAATGTGAACTACAAATAACTACTGTTAGGGAAATCAGTTTGTTTTGTTACGCGTTTCTGGATTTTTTTGATAATTTTTATGTCGGCCGATATCGGAATATCGGATTTTTAAATCACCAAATATTTGTATTGGTATCGGCCTTAAAAATCTTGTATCGGTCGGGCTCTACTCTCTACCTCTCTCTCCCCCCGTTTCTCTCCATCTCTCTCCCTCTCTCTCTCCCCCCCCCCTCCTCTCTCTCTGTCACGCAGGGTTCTACATAATGTTATTTTGCTTGTCACCACGACAGCCAGATAAGACTGGGGATTCCATGTTGGGCTCATCAGCCAGTAGGAACAGGATTATGTAAATGGGGTTTTCCTTCTCCACGGACGGGGACAGGAGGAATCCTCACGAGTGTGTGCATGCCAGGGTGTGTGTGTAGGGTGTGTGTGTGTAGGGTGTGTGTGTGTAGGGTGTGTGTGTGTGTGTAGGGTTGTGTGTGTGTAGGGTGTGTGTGTGTGTAGGGTGGTGTGTTAGGGGTGTGTGTGTGTGTAGGGTGTGGGTGTGTGTAGGGTGTGTGTGTGTGTGTGTGTGTGTGTAGGGTGTGTGTGTGTAGGGTGTGTGTGCATGCGTAGCACGTGTGTGTGCGGAAATGTCCTCAGCTCCCAGCAGGCTCTACATAATGAGGAGCTGCATCAGTTCTGCTGCCCAGTCATCTCCCAGGGTGCTGATCTGGAGTCTCACTGTTAAGGACTTATACCTACTTGTTCTGGAACTTCCCTTTGTTGCCAGGCAACTTGGGCTTCACGGATATTCTTGGAGGGGGGAGGGAGGGCGAGGGAGGAGTGAGGGGAGGGCCGGGGGGGGGTGAGGGAGGGAGGGAGAGGAGAGGGGAAAGAGGACTTCCTGTCTAATTGAATGCTGGCCTGGTTTCCTCCTGTCAGGTGGAGCTTGGTATCTAACTCTTTCTCTCTCACACTCCTCTGTGTGTCCCTCTGCTTCCCTCACGACCAGGCCAGGCCTTCACCCCTGACCCCAGCCAGCTGAGGGGGGAGCTGTACCACACCACCCTGAGGAAGAGCTCCCAGGGGTTTGGCTTCACCATCATCGGAGGAGATCGCCACGACGAGTTCCTGCAGGTGAAGAACGTCCTCTCAGACGGCCCCGCCGCACAAGATAACAAGATGGCGTCTGGTGAGTTCCCCTCCGAGCCTGCAGGGGCCACTGCAGTTAACACCTGTTAGGGTTAGGGGCTACCTTTAACACCTGTTATACCTTTAACACCTGTTATACCTTTAACACCTGTTATACACAGCTCTTGAAACAATGAGACCACTGCACCTTTTTCTTTCTTTTCAAAAAAACGTTGAGAAGGAACATTTTGTGTGAGGAACAAAAGGGTTTAAGAGGCCACAGCAGGTGAACCTAGCCTGGTCCTAACCAGTAGAAGAACGTAGGTGGGCAGAGCCGCCAGGTGAACCTAGCCTGGTCCTAACCAGTAGAAGAACGTAGGTGGGCAGAGCCAGCAGGTGAACCTAGCCTGGTCATAACCAGTAGAAGAACGTAGGTGGGCAGAGCCAGCCAGGTGAACCTAGCCTGGTCCTAACCAGTAGAAGAACGTAGGGGGCAGAGCCACAGGAACCTAGCCTGGCTAACATGAAAAACGTAGGTGGGCAGAGCCAGCCAGGTGAACCTAGCCTGGTCCTAACCAGTAGAAGAACGTAGGTGGGCAGAGCCAGCCAGGTGAACCTAGCCTGGTCCTAACCAGTAGAAGAACGTAGGTGGGCAGAGCCAGCAGGTGAACCTAGCCTGGTCCTAACCAGTAGAAGAACGTAGGTGGGCAGAGCCAGCCGGTGAACCTAGCCTGGTCCTAACCAGTAGAAGAACGTAGGTGGGCAGAGCCAGCCAGGTGAACCTAGCCTGGTCCTAACCAGTAGAAGAACGTAGGTGGGCAGAGCAGCCAGGTGAACCTAGCCTGGTCCTAACCAGTAGAAGAACGTAGGTGGGCAGAGCCAGCCAGGTGAACCTAGCCTGGTCCTAACCAGTAGAAGAACGTAGGTGGGCAGAGCCAGCCAGGTGAACCTAGCCTGGTCCTAACCAGTAGAAGAACGTAGGTGGGCAGAGCCAGCCAGGTGAACCTAGCCTGGTCCTAACCAGTAGAAGAACGTAGGTGGGCAGAGCCAGTGAACCTAGCCTGGTCCTAACCAGTAGAAGAACGTAGGTGGGCAGAGCCAGGTGAACCTAGCTGGTCCTAACCAGTAGAAGAACGTAGGTGGGCAGAGCCACGGTGAACCTAGCCTGGTCCTAACCAGTAGAAGAACGTAGGTGGGCAGAGCCAGCCAGGTGAACCTAGCCTGGTCCTAACCAGTAGAAGAACGTAGGTGGGCAGAGCCAGCCAGGTGAACCTAGCCTGGTCCTAACCAGTAGAAGAACGTAGGTGGGCAGAGCCAGGTGAACCTAGCCTGGTCCTAACCAGTAGAAGAACGTAGGTGGGCAGAGCCAGGTGAACCTAGCCTGGTCCTAACCAGTAGAAGAACGTAGGTGGGCAGAGCCAGGTGAACCTAGCCTGGTCCTAAACCAGTAGAAGAACGTAGGTGGGCAGAGCCAGGTGAACCTAGCCTGGTCCTAACCAGTAGAAGAACGTAGGTGGGCAGAGCCAGGTGAACCTAGCCTGGTCCTAACCAGTAGAAGAACGTAGGTGGGCAGAGCCAGGTGAACCTAGCCTGGTCCTAACCAGTAGAAGAACGTAGGTGGGCAGAGCCAGCCAGGTGAACCTAGCCTGGTCCTAACCAGTAGAAGAACGTAGGTGGGCAGAGCCAGGTGAACCTAGCCTGGTCCTAACCAGTAGAAGAACGTAGGTGGGCAGAGCCAGGTGAACCTAGCCTGGTCATAACCAGTAGAAGAACGTAGGTGGGCAGAGCCAGGTGAACCGAGCTGGTCCTAACCAGTAGAAGAACGTAGGTGGGCAGAGCCAGGTGAACCTAGCCTGGTCCTAACCAGTAGAAGAACGTAGGTGGGCAGAGCCAGGTGAACCTAGCCTGGTCCTAACCAGTAGAAGAACGTAGGTGGGCAGAGCCAGGTGAACCTAGCCTGTCCTAACCAGTAGAAGAACGTAGGTGGGCAGAGCCAGGTGAACCTAGCCTGGTCCTAACCAGTAGAAGAACGTAGGTGGGCAGAGCCAGGTGAACCTAGCCTGGTCATAACCAGTAGAAGAACGTAGGTGGGCAGAGCCAGGTGAACCTAGCCTGGTCCTAACCAGTAGAAGAACGTAGGTAGGCAGAGCCAGGTGAACCTAGCCTGGTCCTAACCAGTAGAAGAACGTAGGTGGGCACAGCCAGGTGAACCTAGCCTGGTCCTAACCAGTAGAAGAACGTAGGTGGGCAGAGCCAGGTGAACCTAGCCTGGTCATAACCAGTAGAAGAACGTAGTGGGCAGAGCCAGCCAGGTGAACCTAGCCTGGTCCTAACCAGTAGAAGAACGTAGGTGGGCAGAGCCAGGTGAACCTAGCCTGGTCCTAACCAGTAGAAGAACGTAGGTGGGCAGAGCCAGGTGAACCTAGCCTGGTCCTAACCAGTAGAAGAACGTAGGTGGGCAGAGCCAGGTGAACCTAGCCTGGTCCTAACCAGTAGAAGAACGTAGGTGGGCAGAGCCAGGTGAACTAGCCTGGTCCTAACCAGTAGAAGAACGTAGGTAGGCAGAGCCAGGTGAACCTAGCCTGGTCCTAACCAGTAGAAGAACGTAGGTGGGCAGAGCCAGGTGAACCTAGCCTGGTCATAACCAGTAGAAGAACGTAGGTGGGCAGAGCCAGCCAGGTGAACCTAGCCTGGTCCTAACCAGTAGAAGAACGTAGGTGGGCAGAGCCAGGTGAACCTAGCCTGGTCCTAACCAGTAGAAGAACGTAGGTGGGCAGAGCCAGGTGAACCTAGCCTGGTCCTAACCAGTAGAAGAACGTAGGTGGGCAGAGCCAGCCAGGTGAACCTAGCCTGGTCCTAACCAGTAGAAGAACGTAGGTGGGCAGAGCCAGGTGAACCTAGCCTGGTCCTAACCAGTAGAAGAACGTAGTGGGCAGAGCCAGGTGAACCTAGCCTGGTCCTAACAGTAGAAGAACGAGGTGGGCAGAGCCAGGTGAACCTAGCCTGGTCCTAACCAGTAGAAGAACGTGGTGGGCAGAGCCAGGTGAACCTAGCCTGGTCCTAACCAGTAGAAGAACGTAGGTGGGCAGAGCCAGGTGAACCTAGCCTGGTCCTAACCAGTAGAAGAACGTAGGTGGGCAGAGCCAGGTGAACCTAGCCTGGTCCTAACCAGTAGAAGAACGTAGGTGGGCAGAGCCAGGTGAAACCTAGCCTGGTCCTAACCAGTAGAAGAACGTAGGTGGGCAGAGCCAGGTGAACCTAGCCTGGTCCTAACCAGTAGAAGAACGTAGGTGGGCAGAGCCAGCCAGGTGTGAACCTAGCCTGGTCCTAACCAGTAGAAGAACGTAGGTGGGCAGAGCCCAGGTGAACCTAGCTGGTCCTAACCAGTAGAAGAACGTAGGTGGGCAGAGCCAGGTGAACCTAGCCTGGTCCTAACCAGTAGAAGAACGTAGTGGGCAGAGCCAAGGTGAACCTAGCCTGGTCCTAACCAGTAGAAGAACGTAGGTGGGCAGAGCCAGCGGTGAAACCTAGCCTGGTCCTAACCAGTAGAAGAACGTAGGTGGGCAGAGCCAGCCAGGTGAACCTAGCCTGGTCCTAACCAGTAGAAGAACGTAGGTGGGCAGAGCCAGCCAGGTGAACCTAGCCTGGTCCTAACCAGTAGAAGAACGTAGGTGGGCAGAGCACCAGGTGAACCTAGCCTGGTCCTAACCAGTAGAAGAACGTAGGTGGGCAGAGCCAGCCAGGTGAACCTAGCCTGGTCCTAACCAGTAGAAGAACGTAGGTGGGC